>OY294048.1:39214472-39814472 GCA_958510825.1 Brachypterus glaber | reverse complement strand
ATGCTTGCACCATTGAACTAAGTTATTAATCTGGTTTTGAAGAACTGTACAGTCTTTAATAGACTTGATAATCAAATAAAACTTAAAGTCGTCAGCAAAAAGTATTTTATCGCAGTCTATACATAGAGGTAAGTTATTTATAAACATAAGAAAGAACAAGGGGCCCAGGTTAGACCCCTGCGGAACTCCGGACGTAGGAACAAAAGCAAACGAAACAATAAGTTTACGATCAAGTAAATATGAAAAAAAGAAAAGAATTAAAGTCCAATGGAAGCCAAAAGATTCAAGTTTTTGTAAGATTACATAAGGATCTATTTGATCAAAAGCTTTTTGAAAATCTGTGCTAATGACGTCCACCTGTAGTTTGTCATTTATAGCCTGCGACAAAAACTGCTTGAAGACGACCAAGTTAGAAATCATACAATCATACACTGATAGAACACTATCGTTATCAATAGCGTAATTACTTTATAGAAAACAACAATAAATAGTTGTAAATGCGTCAACGTCTATATAAAATACAACAACAAATAATTAAACGCTTTCGGTATTTACAAACGAGTGCATTTGTTAGATTTACAACAAAAAATTGTACGCGTTTCATTTTAAATTCACGTATTACATGTATAAAAACTAGATGTAATTACATGTATCGTTAGGTATACTGATGCACATGGAAACTTCAGCACAAAATGCCTACTTTAAAAATGTTGGTAAAAAGAACTTTCACTTTCGGGTTTAGACCGTGTTAATGGATTTTCACTTTCCGACGTTTCGTCTCTTACTACTAGAGACATCTGAAACTGTTTCAGATTAATCCCTGAAGATGTCTCTAGTAGTAAGAGACGAAACGTCGGAAAGTGAAAATCCATTAACACGGTCTAAACCCGAAAGTGAAAGTTCTTTATATCTTAATGGCCGTGAAAGCTTAAAATCTAAAATATGTTGGTAAAATCAGCTGATTTCCGCCATCTTTATTAATCATCCTTCAAAAAATACCGGCACTATAGTACTGTAACAGGTCAAAATAACGGGGCACTCGGGGTTGCGTGGATCAGGATTATATAGTAAAACAGATAAGATTGGTAATTTATGTACGGTATATTCAAAATTAATTCAATCTAAAAATACAAAAAAGAGGCATCAGTATTTGCAATTCAGGCAAATATGATAGGAAATTATATAAAATTATTAAAAAGTACATACCTAAAAATACACTGGTAAAATATTAAAAACCATTTAGGCGCAATTTAAATCGAACATAGAATTAGACCTTTTGACTGGCGGCACACAACTGAACTGAAATAAACGCGATAGGCGCGGAGAGGGTCACACTGAAGTTTTTTGCATGAAAATGCAAAAAACTACAGTTGATATTAACGGTTGGATATAAAGCGGGAATATTTGAATTTAATAATTAAGTAAGTTTACCCAATATTTTATGGTGTTACAGTACATAGTACAAGTATATAAGGTTTGATTGTATTTAATATAACGTTATAATGTTTTAGAATAATCTTAATAGTATATTAAAGTACTAGATTCATAACATACGTTTTTAGCGCACGAGTACAAGTTTAGAAAACGAGCCACTTGCGGCGAGTTTTCTAAAGTACTAGTGCTCTAAAAACGTGTTATGAAACGAGTGCTTTATACAATTTTTTCTATTTTGCTCTAAAATTTAAAAAACTTACATTTAAATTGATGACTGATTTAGGGATTTTTGTTTTGGGTTGGCATTACAGTTTACACTATCTTTAAAATTCTAAGAACAAAAGATATTTTGATATATTTTACAGTCAACTCTTCTTTTTTCACTGCAATTAACCAGTCCATAATTTTAACACGGTAAAAAATAACCCAAACACAACATTTTGTAAAAAATTAAACTTTAAATCGACATTGACATTTGCACGCAAAACGTCAAGAGATAGGCTTTTTTATGTTGCCAACCCAACAGAAAAAAAAGAGACCTCTTATGGGCCTATAAGAACACGCAAAATGTGTGTGATTATGAGTTTATAGGAGTCGCAAAATTGTATCCTAAACCTAAAGGTTGCCACGTCAACATTTTTTGTTAATATTTTTAGATTTTTCTATCAGTGTACGGTAAAATGACAAATTTATAAAAAGTTGCAAAGTATAATATTCTTATACTATTTAACAAATTAGAAAAGTTACCTTTTTTCTAACCAAGGCCATAAAATAATTTTTTTCTTGGCTTTAGATTTTACCTCATACATATCGCGCTATGACTGTCATTGAGAGCAACATAACCAAACATTTATTTAAATGTACTTATTTTCGTAATATTTTTTTGTTTTCTATGATTCTGAATAAGAAAATGTTCTAACCTCAAAAGAAAATGGCATTTTCCTACGACCTAGTTAGTAGTTAGTGATTATTTTCCACCCGTTGCCATGACAGCGGTCGGAAAGTCACAGTCAGCTGATTTTACATATATACTGTCAGAAAACAAGTGAAGGTCAAACACAAAACGTCAAATTAATAAAATAAATTTTAATACAATTTTTGCACTTGTTGGATATTTAGGTCGTAGCAAAAATAGTATACGCACCTGGACGCAAACCTATTTTAGTGCACATCAAGTGCTTTTTTTACTAGGCTCCGCCTTATAAAAAAAGCACTCTAGTGTACTGAAAACTAGATTTGCGTACTCGGTGAGTAATATACTATTATTCACAAGCATACAGAAAAACGTTCTTTATGTGCATTATAAAAAGTTGTCTGTTTCTTTAAAAGTTAATAAAGCTTTTCTTATCTAACCTAGGTTAGATATAAATTCATATCTAACCTGTTTTTTGGCTTTTGGTTATACCTCATAGATGGTGAAACTATCGCCTTGTCTGTAAATAGTTTGCGAATAAAATAACCCAACAGTTTTGTTTATTTCTACGAAAAACAATAAGAAAAAATATTTATTTATATATATGGTTCATACCGAGACTAATAAAAGGAAATAACAACGAGCCACTTATTTAAATTATTATTTAGTTGAAATTTATAATGACGTTAGAAAATAATATCATACATGTGTGGAAAATCAAAGCTCTTATGATTTTTTTTTCAGAATATTTACCATTTTATGAGACATTTTTATGTATCTGGATATATATGTTTTTCACTTTTCCCCATTAGTTACGATAATTCTGAATTATATATAAACGTTTTAATTTTAATGGGATAACAACAATTTAAACCAACAAAACCTGACTAATTATAACTGTCAAAGTCTAATCTAAGAACACAAACTAAATCTACAGTAGACCATGGTAAAGTTAAATTGATTTGTCGTATCCATGTTGGGAAATTTCAGGAAAACTCCAGGTATATCATGTTTTTTTTTTTTAATAATTACTTAGATTTAATCAATCTAATAATTTTAAATAATTATAGTTTTATTGATCTTTATTTTTAATTATAAATACACAAAATAAAATTTATTTTAAATAATTTTATTTTTAATGGGGTCAAAGGAAAAATTGCATTAGCCATGTTTTCAAAAAATTTGCTCTTGAGAAATAAGTCACCTACATGTTATATAATTAAGTGCTCACACTACCTCAACTATAATTGAGCTCGTGTGAGCAATTAATTTTTTTAAACTCTATTAAAAAGTACCTTACATCTTAATTTTTTTTTTATGAATTAATTATTTTTAAAATTAGTTTAGCCCCAATAATTTTTTATTTATAAGGGTTTCTTTTTCAAAAATAATAGGATTTTTCCTCTCAGATAACTTGATTGTTCCTGAAAATTAGAAATCTATCGAATATTTATTTCTAGAGTTATCTTATTTACAAAAAACATAACATGGAGACAGATGGACTGATGGATGGATGGACGGGCAGACAGACGGACGGACGGACGGACGTATTGACAGTCGAATGGATTTTTTGAAACTTGTTTATAATATAATAAAAAATAATGCCATATAAAATTTTATGCTCTAGTGTATTTTTTGATGATTTTGGAAATTTCAAAATTATCGTATAATACTCTTCCAGTTTTGAAATTGCGAATAGTATAATAAGTAAAATAGAATGAAAATTCAAAGCGAATGAAATACTAAAATATACGACTATAGTAGAAAATGTGCTTTTTAATATTTACTTTTTACAAAACGATATGGTAAAGAAAAAGGGGAGCGTATTTTTAAATTGGTATAAATATCTTTTTTCTACTTTTTAGTTATATTTGATATGTTATTAATAGAAGGGTTTTAACTTTAAAAACTTTTAGGCAAAACAGAAAGGAAGTTAAATTAGTCTCAAGAGCTATGTTGGGGGGAAGGAGATTTTTAATTTTATTGTCACGGGATGAGTATGTAATTTTTAATTAATCATACATGGGTACAAAAAAGGTTTATTTATGTTTTAAGGGTGAGGAGTTGGGGTCAAGGGGGCACAAATTTGGTATAAAATTGTACTGTCACCAGAGATAAGCATGTGTACCAAATTTTAGCTCTCTTAGATTATTTTAAGTGGGTGAAACTGAGAGGGGGTTAGTTTCGCCGTATAGGGAGTAAAGATGAGGTAAGTATGCAATTTAATTTTAATTTCTAATTATCCCATGTGGTTAAAAAATGTAATTTTTAATTTTAGGGGTGGTGGGTTGGGGAGTAAATTTTATATAAAATTGTATTGTCATCAGAGATAAGCATGTGTATCAAACTTCAGCTCTACGTTTATTCTAAGTAGGTGAAACAGAGAGGGGGTTAACTTATAAGCGTATGATGGTGATGGGGAGACGAGGGGGATGTAAAATTTATTGGAAAATTTTATTATCACTGGATAAGTATGTAACCTAATTTTAGTTTTAAATTATCTCATGTGGATAAAATAGGGATTTTTTAAATTTTTGGGGTGGGGTGGTTGAGGGGTAAATTTTATATAAAATTGTTTTATCACCCGAGTTAATTATTATTATTATACCAAATTTTAGCTTTCTGGGTGTATTCTAAGTGGGTGAAAAAGCATTTGGCAGATTTGAGGACAAATATATTTATCGGTATATCGTTCTATCTATCGGTCTATATATAGTGCGATTATAAAGTGCCGAACAGTTTGAAAAGAAAATACTCTTCGTTTGAAGCCATGCATCTGTTAGAGTTGTGCGCGATAAGCCCATGTGATTGCTATGTACAACAGCTCGGTGGCCAGTAAAACGCACACAGCTTTCTTACATTTTACTCATTGATCATGCCAGTTTTGCATTAAAAAGTGTTCGGCACTTTATAATCGCAAGGTATATGAGTGAAGTGAATAGAAGGGTTTTAATAAAAACACCCGTATTTTTATCCCTTTTGTCTTATCGCCTCTATCAAAGAAACGACGATATTAAAGGAGTATAAACGAGTTTTGTTTGCTCTAAACCATAACGTGAAATTGCAACTTTGAGGTATTCATATTATTGGAATTTAAATTATTTTTTGGTAGCAGTATTGACAATTTCCTTACGGTTTTGTAAAAGTATTTCCTTTATTTGATATTTCTGTAACAAAAGCACTCTTTTGTGGTTTATAGGTATAATAGCTTTATTTCCTTCAAACTTTTGTTTTGGATAATATTTACATATATATATAGCGAAATAACTATCAATGTTATTGTGTTTAAATTTTTATTTTACGGATGGAAACATCGACCAAATAATTTAAAAAATTTTCGACTTAAGAATGTCATGAAATGTCTAAAAAATGTGAAAAAATTGGGTGTTAAAAAAATGTCTGTCTGTATGTTTGTCGGTCTGTATGTAAACTTTTGAACGAAATGTGTGATTTGAAAAATTCTTTCACCAAACACTCTGGTTTTTTACAGATTTTCCTTTATAAATTAATGTTTTTTTCTTTATTTGTTATTTGTTCCAAATTTCAAGTTTCAAGGGTTCGAAAGTTAAGAGGGGCGCATTTTATACAACTGTATTAAAAAACTGTATACAACTGTATTAGAAAAAAAATATATTATTATTTCTAGTACAGGTATTAAAATCCTTTTTGCGTAATCTGCTGATAGCAGTAACTTAGCGCCGCTAAAAAATACAGAGGCGGACTAAAATTTTGAGCCATTTTTAGGGCTGGCTGAAAACGTTTAGAAAAAAAACATAGAAAAAAACATTTTTTTTTTACTTAAAAAAGTCTAGAAAAGAACATTTTCTACTCATTAATTTTGAATTTTTACAATATTTTTATCTAAATTTGTAATTTTTCCTTTCTTCCTTCCTTTCCCCTAATTTAATTAAAATATTTTAGTATACTTAAACAAGGCAAACATTTTAAAATTACATTGTTAGTTTTTAGAGAAGCGTGTTTGTTTGAAAAATAAAAATATACCGGGTGTCCCAACTCTATTTACCCAACGATTTTCTCAAAAACTTAAAGAGATAATCTAATCGAATCTAAAAAGTGCGAAAACTGTCTTAAATAAGACAACTTCTGGCATATATTTGATACTTTTAGCTGTTAAAATGTGGGCAGGGAGGTCTAGGGGGACATTTTAAATGGAAAGGGGGGTCGTGTGATACATCATTTTAAAGCTTATTAAATTCTATATATATTTTTTAATTTTTTTTAAATTTTTTTTTGGGTCAAAAATAGGGTTGAAAATGGGTAGTTTGTCAAAATTACTCTAAAAGAATCAAACAGTTTTTTAAAAGTTACTAATTTCATGATGAAAAAACGTAAATTATACTTTTAAACTAATTTTAGTTGACATAAAATTTACAAAAAAAAACTTAAAAAATTGCATTTTTTAGCACAAAAAATTAAAGAATCAAAACCTTTAAAAAATTTTTTAAAAAATTAAAAAATATACAGTCCAATGGAGAATTGTATTTTCTTTAAAATGATGTATGACACGACACCTTTTTCATAAAAAAAACTCCCCCCCCACTCATGCCCCCTGCCTACATTTGAAGAGCTGAAAGTATCAAATATATGCTTAAAGATAGTTTAAGTTGTCTTATTTAGGATAATTTTCGCAGAACTTATCTCTTTTACTTTTCGAGAAAATAATATATAATAATAATAATATTCTTTATTTAACCAATAAGTCATTATCTACAAGTATAAATTTATCTATACAATCCTAAAATCAAAAAAAAATATATATATATATAGTAGAACTTAAAAATTAAATAAAAAGGTAATCCCCACTAAGCAGAAGAATGCTTGTTGTGGGTGCTTGTAGAAAAATTAAATATAAATTCATTTTTATAAATACATAATCATTTAATATTATAAAATTAAGAGTTTAAAACAAAATGAGATTGTTTTTAAAAACATTTAACATTCTACCCATCTTTAGAGATTAACCCAGTTTCAATAAAATTTTCTATTTTATATGTAGATTGTTCAAATAACCAAACTTTAATTTTTTTATTTGTTATATTACTGTTTTTTAAACAGAGGGGCAAAACATTATACAGTCTGGAAGCTAAATAGGTATGAGATTTTGTTCCAATAGTTTTTGTTGATTTTTTTGTTGGAATATTTAAGCTACCCTTTGTATTATATGTATGAGTTTTGTTATATTTTTCATTTTTAAGTTGCCACTTTATTAATTGTTGAGCATATATTTGTCTAACATTTAATATTTGTTTCTCTTGTAAAAGCTGGTTACCGGAGTAGTTGAAATCTTTTTTAAAAATAATTTTTAGAATTCTTTTATGTACCCTTTCCAGGTTAGTCAAATGTGTTTTAAGTATCGCTGTAAGTATAATTTATCGCTGGGTAAATAGAGTTGGGACACCCGGTATACAAGTGAATATAATTTTTTATGTGGGGCAATAAAACATATACAAGAAGGTTTAAATAAATAAAGCAGTTTTAAATAAAAAAGGTTTAGTCTTTTTAAAATACGTGTTTCATAAAATCTACCTTTGTAAGAGTTGTAAAATACGCTATACTGCTGTCATAAACTTAAAAACTTTAACTCCATATTTTTATGAAATTGTATTGTTTTATAGGGGAACTATCTGAATGAGTTAAGTATAATTTATTATTATACCTCTCGGCTAGCATGGGTTCGATTCTTACCCGCACAGGGCCGTGCCAATTTAGTTTTTTAGTTGATTAATATTAATTATTTATTTATTTAAAATTTAGCGAAGACGACAGGTAAAACAGAGACGTCCCCCTAAAAATTGGTTCGAAATTAAAGCCGGTGGTTCCCTCTAATGCTAGCCCACACAAGTCCTGAACTTGGGGGCTGCTTAATAAGAATAACACGAGATTAAAAAACATGTTTTAATAAAAATCTACGTTTGCTATAAACGTGCAAACGGTTTATAAGAGTTGTAAGTTAACATTATATTGCTGTTATAAGCCTAAATTAATGCTACGAAAACGCTTATGAAGTAAGTATTAACTATTCAAGAAATAAGAAGCAATTCCAGTAATCACAAATGTTCAATCATCATCATGGTTGTAGACGGATATTTTATCTTTTGACCACTAAAGTCCCTGTAATATATAAATATGAATAGTTTCTGTAGCTTAAAATAAGGAGTGTTCATGGCATTTTTATAAAACCTCGCCAACAGATGGCATCAATCTTATAAGCGTATAAGTCTAAATAAGACTTGTATAAGTTATACCTAACTTATAATTAGTAAATGCGATAAGAAATTATGTAAGTATATGTATTCATTATTTCAATATATTGTGTTTAATATTAATGTGTGTAATACAATATTATAATATAATTCTTTTTTCTACTATCGTTCTGAAAGATATATTTTACCGCACTCATATACATGCGGAAAGAAGGCCTTTTCCGCACTCATAATTATTTCATAAAACCAAGTAGCTTGAATATACAAATATGTAGACTTGTAGGCTAAGGCACTTGTTTCCATCGCAACCGATCAATATGATAGTGTCCTAAGCTAGTTTGTTCGTGTCAATTGTATTGTCAAGTTTAATATTAAAGTTTTTATAAAAGAAGATGATAAACCTTGAAAAAACTAATTATAAAAATGTTTAAATTTCTTAAATCCTAATTATTTTTGTTATTGATGAAAATAAAATTATTGATAAAACTAAAATTTATTTAATAAAGTATAAAGTCAAATTTTATTTTTTACTCCGCTCTTAGAAAAAATATTATTCTTAAAGCATGCGTAAAGAGGCTTCTCCGCACTCTAGTACGGAAACAGCTCCTTTCTATTTATTTATTTATATACAGTTACTACAGAGTCACGAAGAGCCCCGAATTAGCTTTTGGCTTGTGCTAGGGCTCTCCATTAATTTTTTTTATAAATATTCCAAATCATATGTGTTCAGTTTACAATAATTTAATCTCCAAATTTAAAATTTTCGCTTTCCTCCATTGCTACACATAACTCTTTCCTTCTATCTCATTCTGACACTCCATTTCACAATATTTTAATACTATTTTTTCTTCAAGCTTCCTATATATATTTTTTTAAATATTAATTTTTGAATTTAATTTATTCAGTAATTAAGTATGTTTTTTTATTAAAATAGGCCAATAAAGCCCTTTCGAAATAAAATTGAACCTTCCTTCGCTCATTTTAAATTTTTTCGTAGGCTAAATTGTACACTTTTGGCGATTTCGATGGTAAGTTGTCTAATGTAGCATTTGCAATTTCGGAGAGATTTGTAGGTGTATAAACCATATATTCTTCTTCAATCATTTTTAATCAATTTCACACAAGGTTTTTGTACAGAATCTCGAGTCAACCACCTGTTTACATAATAAACAAACAAGTTTGAAGTATGGCTGTCATCAAAGTCAAAGAGTGCTGCCGCCAGTGGTGGTTTTGCTAACTAACTTTTTTTTACAGGTACAACAATGAACTCATTTTTTGACTGTAAAAAATAGATCACTTCTAAGTAGTGTGTTCAGTTATAAACTATGAATATTTTAGTACGCTTGAAGAAAAACTTATTTTCATCATCTTACGTTGAATTTGTTCAGTTATCTTTAGACTAAAGATCTTCAATTACAACATATTCTCTGTTATTACCCTCTTTTGCATTGCTAATAAGGCTCTTGTGGCAACTCGAATCGCAACTGAGATTAAAAACTCTACGGTTTAAAATTATGCCTTTAATTTGACTGGTTTCTTTGACTACAAATAGCCTTGTATTAAAATAAATGAAATTGTTGGTATTTAAAATTTTAAAAATAATAATTAATTGGGAAATGTGAGCTTGCTCATGCATTTGTGCTATACACTGTAAATAAAAATCGTGTAAAATTACCATCACCGGCATTGGTTATTGAATTTCCTTAGGAATACTGAAAATTTACCATTATCGACATGTAATATTTTAGTATACTAGTAATGTAATACTTTACCATATTAATAACGATATTTTACCATATTAATCATATAATTTTTTTCCATATACGTAATATATAAATTAATTATTAGTTATGTAATTTATAGTTTTGGATTTTCTAAAGCTTGCAATTGTGCAATTTTAATGTTTTTGATACACTCCCAGACATTAAATTCCGGACACCTAAAAAATTGACATTTTTTAAATTCAAATATTTCGAAAACTAATTAATGGATTTCACTAATTCTTTTTTTTTTGTTTTAAAGCTTAAAAATTCTCTACTTTTGTATAAAGCATATATGCCAAAAGCTTGCAAACGTGCAATTTTAAAGCTTTTGGCATATATGCTACATACAAAAGTAGAGAATTTTTAAGCTTTAAAACAAAAATCCGTTAATTAGTTTTGGAAATATTTGAATTTAAAAAAATGGTAATTTTTTAGGTGTCCCGAATTCAATGTCTGGGAGTGTATCAAAAACTTTAAAATTGCGCATTTGAAAGCTTTAGAAAATTTGGATAAGTTCTATAGAAATTATCCAAAATTTTTATTTATATAGCATAAAAATAAAAGTTTAAGTAGTATTAAAAATATATTAACTATATTTTTGTACATATACATACAACAAGAATATAAGATTAAACTGTAGTTTATTTAGGTAAAATAAATCTATTTTACAATATACTTATATATAAAAAATTATAATATACAGGAAACGTTTAAAACGAGGTGCTTATACTATTTTTCCTACGACCTAACACCCAAACATAAAAAAAGCAAAAATTGTCTAAATATTAATTTGCCAACTTGAGGTTATGTGTTTGACGTTTATACATTCTCTGACAGCAGATATGTAAAATCAGCTGATTTTCACTTTCCGACCGCTGTCATGGCAACGGGTGGAAAATGAGCACTATCTGCTAACCAGGTCGTAGGAAACAGCTATTTTCCTAAAAACTGCGGAAAAGCCTCTTTACGCATGCGTTAGGAACAATACTTTTCGTACGAGCAGGGTTAAAATAAACTATACTTTTATATTTTATCAAATAAATCTTATTTTTATAATTTTTCAATAAGAAAATCAATTAACAGGTAAAAAATTTAAACATTTTTATAATATTATAAATAAATATAACAAGAATAAAACGCAATTAAGAAATTAAACAATATTTATGTGTGCGGAAAAATCTTTTTCTAAGACTGCTTTAGAATGTAAGCAAATACATACACTTTTCAAACACAGAATGAATCCATTCTAGCTCTCTATACGGTATGAACATTCCGTATCAAGTGTTAGAATGAGCACATGTAGTGCCATCTCTTGTTTATAAAAGTAAAGAAAACTGTATCAAAATTATACATATTATATATTTTACCATGAATATTGAATAATTTAATGCAATTTAAAGTTTTGCGTTAAAATTACATTAAGTTTATTAGTTTTTCTTAATATTTCACCAGTTTTTTATCAATTTAGTTCAAAAAATTACAAAAGCTCTATCTAATGTTAAATATTTAAATCAGATATCTGTCACAACAATCTGACATAACCTTTAATGTTTGCATTATAATTTTTAATATGCGCTAAAATTAAATAAAAATCTTTTTTAAGTACTGATTTGATAAAATTATTAAATAACATTAATCGCTTTATTTAAAAATATCTGTATTGTTGCATTTACAATGTCGATTCACAAAAAACATCGTTTTTAACATTGTCCGCAGTTTAAAGCCATACAGTGTTTCATATGTGCAGTCGAAGAAAAAGTATAGTCTACAACACGTATGGAATAGTCATTCCGCGCTCGCGGGACCGTCATACTCGCGTGCCGGCTCGTATGACAAACTTTCCGCTCGCGCGGAATATTGTCTATTCCATACTAGTTATAGAATATACTATTCTTTCCACACCCATATGCGTGCGGAAAGAGTGATATTTCCGCAAGTTAGTACGAAAAATTATAATGTAATTTATTAAAATTTATTAAAATTGGATCTCTATTTATCTATCTATAATATTGTAAAACTTTTGATAAATAATTTGAATTAAATTGAATAGAGCTCTGTACAACTAGAATTATGAAACAGAAGATGTCTACCCTATCTCTATCTCATTTGTGCATGTCACGCCACTACCAACTTAAATAAATTTAAAATATATTGCATTTTTTCAATTTTTATCAAGAATTACCGTTGATTTTTGTAAATAAAGCTAAAGAAATGAATATTTTGATGATTTAATAGTAAATAAAATAAAGAATGAAATATAAATCCTATTAATTGTTCTTAGCTTGGTTGCTTAATCTGTTTATTTATTTACAAAACATAACCTCGAATATGAAAATGTAAATATGAATTTATTTAATGTTTATCATATTTATTATTAACTATATATTTTTATTTTTTTATATTCTACTTAATTAAGCATCCCCTAAGTCCAGGACTTGTGTGGGCTAGTAGTAGAGGGAACCACCGGCTTATACTGACTTTCGAACCAGTTTCTAGGGATTGTCCGTTTCACTTATCGCCTTCGCCAAATTTCAATTATTAATTAACTGAAAAAGGCAAATCGGCGCCAGTGAGAATCGAACTCACGATAGTAGACTTGCTATAAATACGCTATGCCTATTATTATATATTTTAATATCGTTACCAGTTTCTACATTTCAAGAAATTAATTTTATGACGAGCGTTATTTCTGTTATAGCTACCAAAATGCCAAGATGTTTTTACAAGGGTTGCAAAGTCCAAACGAATTTCGCCTAGGCTTTAAATCTAAGGTGTAAAGAAAGAACTTACTTTGGTAAACAATATTTAAATATCAAAACTCGTAAAAATACTATAATAGTCAATAAAAACACAATATTTAGTAAAACACACAACAAACTGAAATCAAAACAATATCAAACGCAGCTCACACAATGACAGTGGCTAAAGAAAATGGCGTTACTGACAGTGCAGCCAACATAAAACCTAAGAGATTTTTTTTATGTGATATTACTTCTATCCTTTTTGGGTAGAACTTTTGTCCCTGTCTATTCTAAATAGAGAAATCTCCATTGAATTATTGTCAATATTAAATTAAATGGAAGATGTATAAAACATTAAGTTAAACAGACGTGTTTATGAAACTTTAATAAATATTTACTTATTTCTAACAATGGAAAGAAATTATACAAATAATAAGGCTCAGTAGATTTTGGCGAAACTTTCGATGAAAAGTTTGCGTCAATTTCCCTCCGAGTGCTTAATTAAGACACACTTTATAATTAAATCTTTCTGCTAATAAGAGTTAGGGTTTCTATAGCAATTAGAGCGTCTTAGAGCCGCCCGAAGCATTTCTTGAAGCGCGGTCAGTCGTTTAAAATTTAAAAATAAATTTAATCAAATCTGTTTCTTTTTTAAAGCATTAAACCGGCTGAACAGTTGCAAGCACCTTGTTAAAACATCGGCACCCAATGAACTAGAGGAGTGGGGGAACAAGATTCCAATACAAATAAGTAGTGACACTACATTAGATCATATATACATAGATATGGCATTAATGGTGATTTGTTTTATGTAGAATATATACATAGCCAATTGTAAACAAACCACTATCCCGGTGAGGTTGCGAGGAGATGAAGTATAACATATTTGTTAACAAACCAATATAGCGGTGGGTGGTGACCAGAAGCGGGAAGGTGAAATTTACCTGCATGTCGCAATGTAAACATTTCGGTTTGGCGTGAACTCAAGGCGCATCTATGTATATATGATCTAATGACACTACGTTGTCAGCCATTAAACGCATTATTTACTTTAGGGGGTTCAAATTTTTGACACTAGGTGGTGCGATTCGGTAACTTTATAGGGAATTTTTATCTTAGGATTGGCCATTGTGGTTTATTGACAATGAAATTTTCAGGGTTATGTCAATGTATTTAAAAACGCATTAAAAAAAACGCATTTTAGAGCTCAAAAACAATAAAGTGATTATGGAAGAAATCAAAAATTTGAACCCCCTAAAGTAAAAAATGCGGTTAATGGCTGCCATTTATATTAGTCACTCGTTCAGACACCAGTCCTGTTCCCCCACTCCTCTAGTTCATTGTCGGCACCAGGCACTAATTTGATAGGTAATAAAAAGGAAATATATATGATCACGTAGGAACCATTAATACACCTGCATACTTTATTAAAGTTTGAATATCTGTATCTCCAAAACTTTATATTCTAGCAAAAAACTGTGTATAGCATTTTTTGTAGGGCTTAAAAATAGCTTTCATTTAGAATATATTTTTTTGAAATCGGGTTATAAATAAGTGAGATATGCTAAAAAAACGCTTTACTGCTTTAGACGCCAATATCTCGAAAACAATGCATTTTAGAAAAAAAAAATTGTAACATTTTTTGACCAATTTAAAATTATCTTTCATATAAGTGCTAAATTAATAAAATACCATAATAATTGCCTTAATTATAACCAAAAAACGCTAAAAATAGGAGTTTTACCCCATTTTTACCCCCTTACCCCTGGTCGTTTACCCCCAAAATCAAATCAGCTCTTCGAAATACGATAAAAAACAATATGCAAAAAACCGCTTGTCGATATCTTATTTAGAATACAGACAGATAGACGAAAAATTGTTTTCACTGATTTCGACTAAAACGTGAGAAATGTGAAAAAAACATGGTCAAAGATTTTGACTTTTTGGCCAAGATTTCAATATATCGGCACTCTTAGTGCCGATGTAAAATAGTTTATTAATTTTAATTAAAAACAAATAAAAGATAAGCTATTTTTAATTAATTAAGCAAATTTTAATTTAGTGTTTTTTAAAAAGATACAAATTGAATTAAATATAGTTTTAGGGAAAAAATGTTTGCTTTGTAAAAAATTATTTAAGTTGTTCAAGATTAAAATTTACATCCAGTTCATAAACCTTTAATATAAAGTTAACTATAAAATTTTACATTTAAAACTTTTATAGTTTTCTTTTGTTTTTTGTTTTAATTTATTAGCTATTTCCTAATATTATTATTTATTTATAATGTACAAGCTTGTAATTCTACATTAATGGACTTATAGGACAAAGTTCTCTGTCTATACCTAATAACACTAGTTTACAAATTTCAACTTTTGTTTTATGCGCAACTTTATTTCCTTGTTTTCTGACCGAGTTTCTGACATAACTTTTGATGCCGAATCCAAATCCGTCCAAGAAAAAAAATTGTTGGTTCAGTTTTCGAGATAATCCACCCCAAAGTTTTTATAAGGGAAAACTATAGAAATCGTATATGTTCTATAAATATTTATAAAAATTGGTTTCTGGGGGTTTTTAGAATCTCTAAAACAATTTTATATTTAAAAACTTCTATCTTCAACCTTTAAGGAGGTGGAACCACCCGTTTTTATATTTTTTAAGTAAAACAAGCATAATGGTGTTCTTCCTAAATGTGTTTGCTGTAGAAGCCTCAAATGCATTTATTGTTTTATCAACGGAAAATCCAAATTTTTGCAATCCACAACTAACGCATAGACAAAGACTCTATTTAAAGGATTTAGCAAAACAATACAATACCTCATATGCTAAAGATATAGTTATAAATATCCATGTTTTGCACGGTATGTGTTTGACAGAATGGGTAAGTTTATAGATATTCCTAAACCAACCGACGAACAACCATGACAATATTTGCTATTTGTGCCCCTTAAAATTGGACATAAAAAGTAAAATAAATTTTCAAAAATGTAAAAATAATATTTACAATGAACATTGTACCAAAATTTGTAATAATTGCTTTCCTAAGGACTAAATTCTTTTCATGTATTTTTTTACTGACCATTTTAAGATATTTATTAATATATTTTTAAGGGTTTTTTTTCATTTTCGGTTGAGTTTTTATTTTATAAAAAAACAAAAATATACTAAAACATAAATATAATAGTTTAATTTTATATAATAACTATTAAACCGTCAGTTTTTATATTCGGGCCTCCCAGGCCCAGGGTATGTAAATGTGTATATTTTTTAGGGTATGCATCCTAGGGTTAAGGTTAATTTTAAAATTTGGCGAAGGCGCAAGTATTGACAAGTCCTTAGTGCACTATAATGATTTTTTGACTTCTCTTCGCCTCGTCAAAAAAACTTTATTCTCGTGCACTAAGGACTAGTCGCTTATTCGTTACGAAAACTACTAATTCCATAATAACACTATTTGGTAATAATAACCTATATAAGTTTTTTGGATTGGTCGTTTTAAATCGTTCTTATTTTCCAAGCCAAGAGAGATGGAATTTTTGTATTTTTTTATGAATTTTGGAATAAGAAGCAAGTCGTATTAAAAATTTGGTTTGTGCATTATGTGCCAGTCTATATATTATATTGTAATAAAAAAAATAAAAAAATATATCCCCGTAAGCCATAAAATTAAAATATTCAGAAGTTATTTTGTGTTTTACAACAAATATTGTTGGATAATTAGAAACAGGTTAGGTTATAATCCTAAATAGGTTATATATTTAACTCTAACTTACAATGCTCACTTTTTTAATTAAATTTATACAAATATACAAAATAAACTACGACTTCAGAAACTTCAACAACTCCTAGGTGAATATTACTAATAATATTCACAGTACAGTTAAAAAAGTACTCATGAAAAAATATTTTCTCTTAGTCCAAGGGAAAATATTGTTTTACATTTGTTGCAAATCCTATATGTGTGTTTGCATAAGAATGCTATTACCCATAATCCTAAAAGTTCTGGGGCTTTGTGTCACCAATTTTCGACACGCATGCTAACCTAACATGCTATATATACTAGTAATTAACCGTTGTTAACTTTTAACTGAAAAGTTATTTCATAAGGGACCTAACGCTACTGACTTCATTAATAGGTATTTTATTTTGTGGCAAATTTGAACAAATAAACTTATGATTTGATAGAATTATAGGGTTATTAATACAATAACATAGCGTTATATATGCAACAATGACAAATTATACTATATTATAGTACTAACTATGGCATTAGATAACATTTGTTGTTGTATTTATTACAATTATATGTTGTTCACCTCTTAATTCTACAACTGGTTGTTGTATCTTATTTTTATTATTACATATAACACAATATGGTTGGCGCCTACTTTACAACAACATTTCTATCAGTTTAGTTTGGTAATATTAAATTTTACAACTTGCAATCTCACATACACAATCATAATTGTATCACAATATTGTAACATGGCAATATTCGGGTTTCTTTTCCAAGCTGAACGAGTCAAAAACTGAAACCATGCTTTTTACTTTGAGGAATAGAAAGGGCCTTGAAGGTGCTCCCAGTGCTAGATTTTTAGGTGTTATTATAGATCCAACTTTGACCTGAAAACCTTACATAGATCAACTTACCTCTAAATTGGCCAAATAGGCTTTCTGCCTTTGAAGCCTAAAAGAATCTGTATCACCTAAAGTATTACGAACAGCATATTTCGCTCTTTTTCAGTCCATTTTGAGCTATGGCATAGCAATTTCGGTGATGGCTCGAGAAGCGACAGACTATTCAGCATGAACAGGAGGGCTGTTAGGATTGTTAGGGGTTTTTGGTTAAAACTAAATTTAATGATAAATTAATCATTAGATATACTATGGAGGATACAATACATAAAAAAGATAAAAAATTAATATTTTTTGCTATAATATTAATAATTAATAATATTATGGTTATAATCAAATAAAAATAGTTTAAGAATAGAAAAAAGCTTGTTTAAAGATGTATTTAAACAGTCGTTTTCATATTCCCTTATGAATGTTACAATTTTCATTTAATACCAGATGCAAAACATTTGTTTTTAGACAAATACAAAAAAAACTAATATGAGTTTCATGAAAAAACTGCATTACCCATTCATGCTTCAATTACATCGAGTTTAATGTTTTTAATGAAAAAATGCTTGAAACACTCCATCCAGCGGTAGCTTGCTACTGAAAACATATAAACGGGTACATACAACTTCTGAACAAGTGAAACACGCCACGCTGTTTCCTTTGCCGTGATCACCATACACATAAACATTGTTATTGTAGGGTTATGTTTAAAGAAAGTATGGTTATGTTTGGCTTGTTTTAAATATTATTATGTAAAACCTCAAAATATGTCAAAATTACTTTCATCTTAGAAAAATTAAAATTTAATAAATGCATTTAATTTAAATAAATAACTAGATGAAACGTTGCAAGCACCCTGTCAAAACATCGGCACTATTGTACACTAGAGCCATCTAGTTTGCAAATTTCAAACTAGGTGTTTTGTTTGATTTTAAACTCTGTATCTTTAAAACATTATATTCTAGCAAAAAACTGTATATAACATTTTTTATAGGGCTTAAAAAGAGCTTTTATTTAAAATATTTTTTGAAATCGGGTTATAAATATGTGAGATATGCTAAAAAACTTTTTACTGCTTTAAACGCCAATATCTCTAAAACAATGCGTTTTAGAAAAACATTATTTATAACATTTTTTGACCAATTTAAAATTATCTAAGTGCTAAATTAACCAAATACAATAATAATTGCCTTAATTATAAACAAAAAACGCTTAAAATAGCAGTTTTACCCTATTTTTACCCCCAAAATCTAGTCAGCTCTTCGGAATACGATAAGAAACAATATGCAAAAAACCGCAAGTCGATATCTCATGTAGAAATGGAGTCAGAGAGTTTACACCCAGAGAGACAGACAGACAGACAGACAGACAGATGCAATTTTTTTTACTGATTTCGACTCAAAATGGTCTAAAACGTTGAGAAATGTGAAAAAAACGTGGTCAAAGATTTTGACTTTTCGGCGAAGATTTCAATACATCGGCACTCTTAGTAGCACTAAATGCCGATGTAAAATACTAAAACATTACTAACTTATGATTTATTTACAGAATATAACAAAGTTTTATCAAATATATCCGTAATGATTTAAGCCGAACTGCTTTTAGAACTTTTACATTTTTTACACAAAACTGCGATATTGTTATTTGTTAACTAAAACTAGCACAACATCACACAATATTTATCTCAAGGTTCTTTTGTATATTTTGGTCGAATCTAAGTATCGAAAGCCCAAAAATCCCCACGCACTCACTCTACATTTTATTTTGTTACCCTTGCCATGAAAAACGGCGCTCCACAGCGTGTCTCATTTGTTTAAAAGTTCTTTACCCGGTTGTCAAAAAACTGCCGCTGGATGGAGTGACCCTATATCAAACATTGTAGACACAAAATAAAAATATTTTTGAAAAACTGTCAATCGCTGAACTAAAAATAATTTACAAATAAAGTACCTATAACAAATAAAATATAACAAATAAAATATAACAAAGTAAATATTAAAAACATTATAAACACGTTTCTATTAAAAATGTATACGCTAAAAATGTTTTTCACTAACTATTATGTCAGAAAAATGTTTAAAAAATAAATAAAAAAAGTTACAAAACAATGCCCTTTGAACGGGTCGCAAAACATTTATATCGTTATATCGCGGAAACTAATATTAATAGTATAAAAAAATAAAAAAAAAAGTTTTTTCACTACTAGTGTTAGAACGTAACATTATTTACTATGTTTTTAATCTAAGAAATTGATTTTCTGTACCTAAAGTAATAATTATTCACTCCTAGTGGAAGATAATTTTATAGTCATATGGAAATAAATTATTATTATTATTAAGTGATGTATTTTTAGTTTTAAATTTTGTGACATTTCATTTCACAAATTTTATATTAACTAATTCTTAATATTTTTATTTATATCACTATTGGACCCAGTCACCATGTTTCTTGTACTTAGATGGTAAATAAAGGTTTATTAAATAAAATACCCTTTTTCATATGTACCCTCAGCAGGGCAATAGTTCCCTTAGGGCTTATTTCCGAACCAACCTTTATGTATTTTTGAATGTAGAATCACCCCTTAAAATTTTGTGACTTATTTCTGATTCACCCCGTAGAACTCTACTCATTATGGCAGCTGAAATAGTTCTTTCCAGAATGGCGCATTCCTGCTACAATTACTACCATCTAATATAGTACCTATATCCAGGGAATAAACAAAAGGTTTAGCTGCTTGTCCTACCACTAAATTGAAAAATAATATTTATGTCATATGGTATCAGACGCCACCTTACTAATTAAGGGTTAATTAAAGCGAATATGGTTGAAGTATTTTAATGATCCCTTGTTGTCTTCCTGCGACCAAACCGAAACATAAAATTTTATAAATACAATTAGTTGGTTGTTTATAAAGCTGTTTTGTAAACAATCTCTTTGACAAAAGTTATAGCCCAGTGGGATATGTCGGTTAGAACGGCTTCATCTGGAAAATAATATTAATAATAAAGTTCTTTATTGGTTACCCAAAAGGCCATCGACCGAGGTCCTTCAGCCTTCAATAATAATATAATAAATTTGAATATGGTACAGTGTACCATGCTAGTGTACCATTGTTACACTAGGGTGGTCACCGAATTTCAAACTGAATTTGGGAAAATTACCTACGCGTTAAATTATTCGTCTATACTGACGTCGGTAGTTAAAAGGCGGCAAGTGATTTTTTTTCGATTTTGAGATTTTTGCATTTTTTGACTAATATAAAAAAATAAAAAATTGTTTCTACGATATTTGAAAATTTAAAACAGCGGCAAGTGCTATAACGTCACCATTTTAGAAGTAAAATAGCGGCAAGTGTAGGTATAGTTATCCACTGAAAGAAAGTCCAACGTAAGAGGGTGGAATCATTCGCGCTCTCTTCTTTCCGTCAAGAGCGTTATAAGGCGTGCGTGCCACAGATCCGTGCGTCAAACTACATTTAAGTTAAAAAGCGGGATCTTTTCAAATGTGCCATTTTTTTTAATGATTACCTAATAATGCATATTTTATAGTAAAAAGGCGGCATTATACACAATCTATTTATTACTAAAAGGTGGCTTACAAATACGTAATAAATCTTGAAGTTAGCTAAGGTAAGATTTATTGGTAAGCATCATTTCTAGTTTGTGGTTTTTATTATTAAAAATTAAACAATATACCTACATAATTATGTACCTAAAATATCCGGCATTAAACAAGACATATTTTATTCTCCCATGAATTCATGAATAATTTGGCTAGAAACTCGAAAAGAAAAAACAATTTCACCCCCAACATGTCAATGTTTAAATATTTACAACTAGATTGTTATTATTATAATAAAAAATATTTACTTTTTTTTGTAAATTTTTTCCTTAACAAAATTGGTTATATGCATTTTTATCGTAAGATGCACATTTAGCGAGATAACCGCACTAAACCCTAAAATTCATGATAGGGGACACCCCTTACGCAAATCGCCCGATGAAAAACTAACAGGAGTGTTCTGTTACTATCCACTACTACCCTTTAAAATATAAGCCGGTCTTTATTTATTGCAATTGGAATTTCTCGTTATTTGACTGGAGTAAAATAGAAACATTGGTTAAAAGCCAGATCATTGTCATAGTTTTCCCTTTAACTCTGTGAGACACAATTTTTATTACTTGCTTTCGACCACGGTTTCTATTTCTCCGATACGCCACTAATAAGTTTTTTGAATTACTTATATCACGCGATAAGCTATTTTCAATTTATTAATATTATTATCTAAAATTTAGGTCTGTGTCAATTTTGATGAACTTGGACAAGTATTAATCGTTCAAAAATAATTTTAGCTTTTTTATTATGATCCCTTGTTATCTGCAAACCACGCGAATCAATCTTATTTAAATACAATTTTAATTAAACAAACATTATTTGTTGTTTATAGAAGAGATCAGCTGACGCATAATCCCTCCAGCAAAAGCTAACGTTTATTTTGTTCTTTGGACGTCAAAGGTAAATCGTAGTCATCGTGGGAAACAATAAATTCGCTAAGCTGATTAACAGTGAGTATCGCAGTCAGCCCTCTTCGTTCTCATTCGCAATTGGTATCTAATCCTAGCGAACTGCTTAAGCAGATACTGCTTTAACAAGCCCTAAAAATATGCAATGCTTTCTATTCGATAGTATACTCTTGCGTGCAGGGCATGAATAGTTTTAGTTTGGGAAAATTAAATAGTATATTCTATAACTAGTATGGAATGACTATTCCATACGTGTTGTAGACCATACTTTTTCTTCGACTGCAAATATGAAACACTGTATGGCTTTAAATTGCGGACAAGGTTAAAAACAATGTTTTTTGTGACTCGACATTGTAAATGCAACAAAACACATATTTTTAAATAAAGCAATTAATGTTATTTAATAATTTTATTAAATCAGTAATTAAAAAAGATTTTTATTTAATTTTAGCACATATTTAAAAATTATAATGCAAAAATTGAAGAGTACGTCAGATTGTTGTGACAGATATCAGGTTTAAATATTTAACAATAGATGGAGCAGTTTTAATTTTTTGAACTAAATTGATAAAAAACTGGTCGATTATTAAGAAAAACTAATAAACTTTATGTAATTTTAAAGCAAAACTTTAAATTGCATTAAATTATTCAATATATCATGGTAATATATATATATTTTTTTTTTTTGCTAATTTTGCTACAGTTTTCTTTACTTTTATAAACAAGAGATGCCACTACATGTGCTCATTCTAACACTTGATACGGAATATTCATACCGTATCTAGAGATAGAATGGATTCATTCTGTGTTTGAAAAGTGTGTGTATTTGCTCACATTCTAAAGCAGTCGTAGAAAAATTAAATTCTGTATGGCAAAAAAGGCTCTATACATTGGAAAAAAAAACGGTATTGTTTCGCGCTTTTAGCCCAAAATCCGATACACTTTAACTAAATCTTTAAATTTATTCTCTAAATTTACGACAACGACGCGTCGCGACGTATCTATCTATCGATCTATTAAGTAGTTTACGAAATATTTAAATTTAAAAAATGACTGGCTCGGATCCATTAAGTCCAAAATTAGATGATTTCCGTCAAAAATTAAATTCTTTCTGTCGTTCTGTCTGTTCCTTTTGCGAGTAAAGTCTAAAAACGTTTTCTTAATCAGCGTGCAGAGTTGACTCTTGGTACTGATGAGGACCAGCAGCCCGAAACTGTCAGTCTACCAATATCACTCTATACGATGATTAGAAAATAGATTGATGGAATAATAAATTAATATTTTTATAATTTTGTTTAAAATTAAAAATTTCTGTCCTTACTAATTCTACGTCTAACCACCCGTAAATGGTACTATGTGCTTGAGACACACAAGTCTTCAACTTGCTACCATTCAAAGTCTCCAGAATAGGAGAGGTATGAGTAGTTGTCTACATCTAGAAATAGATGCGCACAACTCTACATCAATCTAATGGCTATATTCCTTTTGCGAGTAAAGTCTAAAAACGTTTTCTTAATCAGCGTGCAGAGTTGACTCTTGGTACTGAAGAGGGCCAGCAGCCCGAAACTGTCAGTCTACCAATAACACTCTGCACAATAATTAGAAAATAGATTGATGGAATAATAAAATAAATGTTTGAAAATTTTTGTTAATTTTTTTTTTTTGGTTTTAATGAACCTAGACTTACAGGTGAAAGTGTTATTTTGTTGCAAAAGTATTTTTACGTTTCTCGACGTTTTATATCCAAAAAATATGATTTCCGTCAAAAAAATATCTGTCTGTCGGTCTGCTGTCTGCCTGTCTAGGATATTAAATATCCTTTTGTGATCACGATAACTCAACGCTTCGAGCTAAAGACTTTAAATTTAAAGTTGATTATCCAAAGTTGTGGGCTGGAATAGTTTTTTGTAAAAATTTAGATGGGGGTAGAATGGGGTAAAAACATTTTTTTTTAATTGATTTCATTTTATTTTTTGTTTTACCAAAAAGGAACTAAAAAAAATATTTTTTTTTATTTTTTTTAAACTTTTTTTGTTTTTGATTTAAATGAACCTAGGCCTATAGGGGAAAGTATAATATTATTTTGTTGGCAGCAGTATTTTTTAAAAAATATTGTACATTGAAATTATAAAATTACATTACATTACATGTTGGTTTAACCTACTTAATTAAGCATCCCTTAAGTCCAGGACTTGTGTGAGCTTGTAGTAAAGGGAACCACCGGCTTATACTGACTTTAGAACCAGTTTATAGGGAGTATCCGTTTCACTTATCGCCTTCGCCAAATGTAAATTTTTAATTAACTGAAAAAGGCAAATCGGCGCCAGTGAGAATCGAACTCGTGCTAGCCGGCTTTTCATACTGACGCTCTAGCCACTCAGCACGGTGTTCTAGAAGAACTTTTAAATGACATATCAACTTCCATTTTTTTTTCTCTTTGGAATTTGTTATATAAGCTCTAATTAAAAAAATAAGACCAAACTTTTAAAAATCGTTAGAGCCGTTTTTAAAAAAAATGTGTTATTTAGAAAATATCTTTGATATTTTGATGTCATTTAAATTTTTTTCTATCACACCGTGTCAGTCATAAACCAATATCCGATACTGTTCTAGCAATCGACTTGCGAAGAGTATAATAATACCATTCCTCTAATGCCCTTTTAGATAAAATCATATTTATATTCCAAACTTAATTTGCCCGTGAAAATTATATCGTCGCCAAGAAAATGCGATTCCGCATATTACTTCGCGAATAAGGGAATAATTTTCTAATTCAAATTATAGGTGTAGGTAGAGCAGGATCCTATGTAAAGGGAGTCTCTTTAGGAGACCATTATTTGTGAGATTATAATATAATGAATAATTTAAATTAGTTTAATATTATTACATCGTACCCTTTAAAGAAGGGTTTCCCAGTATATATGAGAAAATAATCACTACATTGATAGAATAATAGTTATTAATAGAACAACATATTGTTATATATGCGCCAACCACAAATTGTACTAGAGTATAATACTAACTATGACATAAGGTAACATTTGTTGTTGTATTTATTACAATTTTGTGTTTACCTCTTAAGGCCTTTTCAGAAGCTTGCATAAGAACATAAAACATAAAAATGCGATGCCTTGATTGGCTTAAAAGATACATGGTGGCACATCAAGCCAATCACGGCATCGCATTCTTATGTACAGGGTGTATTTGAAATAGCGTAGGAAATTTTAACACGTGATTCTACATGATAAAATATGACAAAAAGTTCCTATAAACATATCTCTAAAAATGCGTCATAAGGGACCTACGCCCCTTTGAAATTGGCTAAAAAAATCGGTTTTTATTTAATAACTCAGGAACCTTTCGAGATATATTAACGAGATTTTGCACGTGAATTAATCCTAATAAGGCCCATCTTTGTATGTCATTTTCACGTACTTATTTAAACCAGGGGTGTGCGAAACGGGGGGGCCTTATCAGTTTTTTGTCCCAAACTTTATTCTGTGTAACTCTTTTGTAATTTTATTTTTGAAATTTGATTCCTCAGGTCAAAATACATAAAAAAGGTACTCTTGTTGTAATACTGTAGGATTAACCGTTTTCGAGAAAAGTTCATTTGAAGGTGAAATTTCACGGTTCGAGGACGAAAAATTAAATACTAAAATGTCGAAAACCAAAATTTTAATGTAACAATGTTATTCTACATCAAAAACTAAGAAAAAAAGTTTCCATACATGTAGGTCGAAAAAACGCTTTTAAAGCTACCATAGCCCTTTAAAAATGGTGCATATTTAGGAGACCATAGTTCCATTAGGATTGATTTTTGGAAGTACCTGTATATGAGGTTTTTTTCTTAGTTTTTAATGTACATTCGCCCTGCATCATTAAAATTTTGGTTTTCAACATTTTAGTATTTAATTTTTCGTCCTCGAACCGTGGAATTTCACCTTCAAATGAATTTTTCTCGAAAACGGTTAATCCTACAGTATTACAACAAGAGTACCTTTTTTATGTATTTTGACCTTTCAAAAATAAAATTGCAAAAAAGTTACACAGAAAAAAGTTTGGGACAAAAAACTGATAAGGCCCCCCAGTTTCGCACACCCCTGGTTTAAATAAGTACGTGAAAATGACATACAAATATGGGCCTTATTAGGATTAATTCACGTGCAAAATCTCGTTAATATATCTCAAAGGGTTCCTGAGTTATTAAATAAAAACCGATTTTTTTAGCCAATTTCAAAGGGGCGTAGCTCCCTTATGACGCATTTTTAGACATATGTTTATAGGAACTTTTTGTCATATTTTATGATGTAGAATCATCATCATCATCATCATACATTTGTTGTTATATTTATAACAATTGTATGTTGTTTACCTATTAAAGCCTATTCGAAAGCTTTTATAAGAACATGAAACATAAGAATGCGATGCCTTGATTGGCTTACAAGATTCATTGAGGCACATCAAGCCAATAACGGCATTGCATTCTTATGTATTACGTTCTTATGCGAGACTGTGGATATGCCCTTAATTCTACAACTGGATGTTGTATCGTATAACATATTTATGCTATGGCATATTACAATATATTGTTGGCTCCTATATCACAACAACATTTCTATCAGTGTAAACACTGCAAAAAGTAAACTGAATATTCAGTTACAAATGGATCCATCGCAGATTATAATCCTATACAATTGTACTTTAATTTTTGTTAAATATTAAAGTACGTCTTTAAAACTATAGTGTTTTTAACAAAAATTAAAGTACAATTGTATAGGCTCATAACTTCCTATCAATTTGTAACTGATTATTTAGTTACAAATGGTTAGGAAGTTATGATCCTATACAAATGTACACTGAAAATAATTTTGCACCGATGAACATTTTATTGTGTCAATGCTTAAGATTCCTTGCTTTTATGCATACATTCATTATAACAACAACAACAACAACGAATTTTTTTTATTAAATAAAATTTACATTAAGACAACCAATTTTAAGCATTGATATAATAAAATTTTTATTGTCACAATTAAAAACATAGATCGGTGCAAAATCGATTTAATTTTATTGATACGACGTTCATTTTTATTGATATCACGTTAATTTTTGGTTCGACTTGTATAAAAAGTTAGCGCATGGATCGTTTCCATATTTCATCGACTCGAAATTTTCAGGAAAAATCAAGGGGAAGATCCCTATTATTATTAAAAGTAATCCCCCTAAAAACAAAATAGTTATGGGGGTTAAACTTTTTTTTTTAAATAAAAAAACATTTTCGTTTTTTGCAAAAAGACAATAAAAAAATATTGAAATATTTTATTTTTTTTAGGTTTTTTTGAAAAAAAATATATTTTTTTTTTCAATCTTTGCAAACAGAGAATTAAAAATAAATTAATTTGAATTTTGTTTTAAAAAAAATGTTTTTAGATTTTTTTTCTTTTTTCAAGAATAGTTATTTTCTTAACTAGTGTATTAAGTAGCATTTTATCCACGCAAAGGCCGAGTGGACTGATATTCTTAAGTGGATAAAATCACTTAATACACGAGTTGAGAATTTAATTTTATCCAACACCTTTTATTTTTAAATAAAAATCTATAATTTTGCGAAAAATTATGTCAAAAATATTAAGATTAAGTTTTCTTAATACTAAAATAATAGGTAGCCATGGCCTAAGTATGCCTATTGAAAATAAACAATTGCTAGTTTTACATTTCTTACAAACGTCAAAATGGACGCGGTGATGACAGATTTTTTAATAAAAACCTTATTTTATTTAAAAACTAAAGAATAATTTGGGGTTTTCTTTAATTTTTATGGTTTAGTTAACGTGCTTCTATTTATAGAATAGTTATAATACTTAATTAATAGGGTATGTAACTAATTTTGGGTGAGATCAAAAGCTGTACGTAAAAGAGTGGGTGAAAAATTTTTTTAGTCACTAGTGGAAAAAACTCACTTTTGACATTTAAAATAGTGCTCAAAACAAGTGTTTCTGTGAAGGTGATGGATAAAATATATTTTTTTTTAAATGTTATTTTTTTATTTATTTTTTATTTTTTGTTTTAAGTATTTGGGAAAATTCAATATACCATTTACTGTGAATAATAAATATATAATGGAATGCGTAGCATTACATATCTTCACGGCTTGTTTAAAATAACTGCAGTAAACGAAGGTGTATAAAGACTACGGCGACCTTAAACTAACTTTTGATCAGGAATGTAATCACTCTTACTTTCGTTTTAGAACTTGATTAGGGGAAATTCCCTGAATATTTAGGAGCAAAACTAAAAAAATCCTCGGGGCGCTTTTTAAGAAAATTCGATTTTCATTTGTTTGGAGTTTTTATATTTTTCAGGGTACGTTTAATTTTGATTACGTATATCGAAAAAGTCAATTTTTTAAGACAATTTTGTAGAATATTTTTGTTTTTATTATTATTTGTTTAGAACTAAAACTAGATATTTAAAATCAAAATTGACAAAACTCATTTTATGATATAAAATTACCACAAAATGGCTCTAAGCGCCAGAACACAATATCTATACAATAAAATTAAGTTGGCGTTGGTACCAAGTTAGAGATATTTTGTGGTAATTTTCTAACATAACATTTGTAGATGGTGTTAAGCTAAACTTAAATAATTTAAAATTTTTTAAATATCTCAACAGTCACACTTGATTAAAAAAATAATTTTTATCAATGTTGATATTAAATATCTTAAAAACAAATGAAAATAAATATATTCAACAAAATTGTTTAAAAAAATAAACTCTTTCGATATCCGCAATAAAAAATAAACATTCATTGAAAATAATATAAAAACAAATGTAAATCCAATTTTCTTGAAAAGGATCTCAAGGATTTATTCGTTTTGCTCCTAAATAATCAGGGGATGTCCCCAAATCAATTTCTAAAAATAAACTAAGAGTGATTACATACCTGATTAAAAGTTAGTCCAAGCTCGCCGTGCGCGTCACTGTATATTTATTTTAAAATAATTTAATTTAAAAATTTTGTTACAGAGGGTCCAAAATTTTCTCAACCCATATCAAATATAACCGTAGCAGTAGGAAGGGAAGCCATATTAGCGTGTCTTGTAGATAATTTAAATCCATATAAGGTATGTATTTCTTTTATTTGAAATCTAATATAAGATTTAAACGCAAGATAATAGAATACAATATATTGTAACAATGGAATCAGTACAAATGCCAATAATATAATTTGTTTTGTGACAATATTAGTAGAAATTAGCCGGGAAGGTACATCTAAAAGTTAACAAATTATGTCCTCGAACTGCACTCTAAATGAAAATATGTTAATTTCACAGCAAATAAAGTAGGTCATATGTTACCAGCAAAGAAAGTGGTAAATTTAAATCAGTACTGTAAATTCGCTGTTATCTGCAAAAATGTGATTTTTTATCTGTGATTTAAGCAGCGAATTTAATGAGTATTTCAAGCAGTATTACGGGCTCTTGTAATTTTCGGGACTGTCTGTAAAAGTACCGGGTTTTTGGACAACATGCATGAATTTTAATGCAAAATTATTGTACCGAACTGTAAATTCAAATATCTTAATTTCACAGCAAATAAAGTAGGTCATATGTTACCAGCAAAGAAAGTGGTAAATTCACTGTTATCTGTAAAAATGTAAAGTTTTATTTTGGTAATTTTAGTGTTATTTTTTGTAGAATGTAGCTATAATTATGTTTTTTTTTTCAACCAATATTGTAAAAGTGCCGGGTTTTTGGACCACATGCATGAATTTTAATTCAAAATTATTGTACCGACAGGAAAAGAGCTGAGATTTTACTAAACTCAGTAATATTGAGGTTAATTTAATAAATATTGTAAACTCACATTCTGACATGGCGAATTTGCTTTAATTATTACAGTTAATACTACTGAAAGATTGACGGACAAATTTAGTGTCCCATTTTGACAGACCCCAGAAGACAAAAGTGTTTTTTAAAGTAACCTTTGTCGTTGGTACGAATCCGAAATCCGTTTTTTGCTACCAGGTCAGATTTCTTGGATAAATGAATGAGCCATTTTAACCAAAAATCATTACTTTATTTGGAAAAATACCAAAAATCAAAAATCAAGTGCAGTGGAACTGCGTCGTTTGTAATTTGTTATGTCTCAAGTATAAGAGACAAACAATAATCGCTCAGCATACCTTCATCCCAAAAACCATTGTAATTTTTCTCAATTCTTTGTAAATCTTGGTATAGTAATTCTCCTTTGTCGTCGCTAGTTTCGCCTAAGTTGTCAGGGAAGAAATCCAGATGGGAATGAAGAAAATGCATTTTCAACGACATTCGGACACCCAGTTTTCGACAATTCTTCAAAATTTAGGAAACCTAAATATTGTTTTTATATTATATATAAAAAAATTATAAATATAAATATAAAAAATAATAGATTCTTGTAATTTCAAGTCCAAAAACCTGAATAAAACAAAAAATACTCACCTTTTCAAACATTTTGGGCATTATTCTCCTCAATTAAAAAAATTTAACCGAAGATTTTTTTTTGGCTTTTTTTTGGCCAGTGAAACGCACACAGCCTTTTACTCATCGCTAATGCCAGTTTTGCATTAAAAAGTGTTCGGCACTTTATAATCGCACGAGATTTTCTCTAAAATAACACAAAATATGAGAAAACACATACCTACCGGAATAGAAAACGTAGACTTTATGTAGTTTAATACAAGAAATTTTATTAAAGGTATATTAATATATTGTCTCTTGGCGCGGTTAGAACAGCATATGCCGTAAAACAATTTCAATTTTCATATTACATTTGTTGAAACACATGTTCCTGTATACAGAATATAAATACGTATATACAATTTTAAATTTTGTGTATTAAGGCGGCCCAAAAGCTTTTTTTATTATGGTTGGCTACAAAGGAGACAATTTTTTTAATTATAAAGAACTTTCACTTTCGGGTTTAGACAGACACAAGTTATACTTCCCTATGTAAGCGGTATCACGGATAAAATAGGTAAACTTTTGAAGAAGTCAAATATTAAGCCTATATTTCGGTCCAACCAAAAATTAGGTCAATGTTTGACTTCAACAAAAGACAAAATACCCCTGAGTTCAGAAGGCGTATATAAAATACCCTGCTCCTGTGGTACGGTTTACATAGGTGAAACTAAGAGAAAAATTTCTACAAGACTTCAAGAGCATGAGCGCAATATAAGAAAGAAACAAATTTCCTTATCGGCAGTAGCCGAACATGTACATGAAACAGGTCATAAAATCAATTTGTCTGAAACAAAACAAATATTAACAGAAAACAGAAAAATGCCAAGGAAGATACGGGAATCGATAGAAATCATCAAGCATCCTAACAATATCAATCGGGACACTGGTTACCACTTACCTGCAATATGGAAGTCTTTGATAGGAAAAACCTCGTCACGGGTGAATAACCACAACTCGTCATAAATAGTGACACAAGTTGATTCGAAACTTAGTTTCAGATTAATCCCTGAAGATGTCTCTAGTAGTAAGAGACGAAACGTCGGAAAGTGAATATCCATTAACACGGTCTAAACCCGAAAGTGAAAGTTCTTTATATCTTAATGGCCGTGAAAGCTTAAAATCTAAAAAATTTTTAATTTTTTAAAAGGTGTTTTGCTTCCAGTTTTAAAAATTTTCAAAATTTTGGAAAGCCTTGTATTCGTGCAAAAATTTTCGATTTTTTTTTTAGCGTATTTTTGTGTTTTGTGACGTTTTATGTCCATATAAATCAATTTCGAGCAAAAAAAAATTGTCGGTCGATCGATCTGCAGGTCGTTCTGTCCGGAAAATTATGTGATTACGAGATTATTAAGTTAAACTTAGGTTAAAGTTAAGTTCAACTTAGGAAAGCTTTAAGCTAGAGACTAGAAATTTGGCATACAGATATGTTACCAAAAGTTCTAGCTCGGGATTGTTTTTGTTGAACATTGGTGTGCGGCAAGTGGGACAATAGAGAAAAATACAATTTTTTTTACAAAAAAATGAAAATTGCTATATAGTGATTTTTAAGGTTGCTGAAATTGAATCTAATAAAAAAACATTCCAACTCCACCCGAGGGGGTGAGGGGGTAAATAATTTTAAATATTTTCAACATTTTCATCAAAATTGGTATTCAGGGGTTTTTGTGGTCGACGAATCTGAATCTGATAATAACATTTTTCTAATATCACCCCCTGAGGGGCGGGGGTAGTTTTCTTGAAAATTGTTATATTGGAGTTTTTGTGGTTGCTGGAAGTGAATCTGACAATAAAAAAATCCATTTTACACGCGGAGATAAAAAATGGGAAAGCTCTTTTACCAGGCAGTATATTTTTAACTTACATTTCAAATAGTCTGAATCCATGATTTTTTGTCCAATTTATAATAAGATTTTTGCTTAACCGTTTTGATTTTCCTTAAACTTTTTCTGTTTATTCTTTTGTGTCTAGATTAAAATCATCTTAAAAAAAAATTGAATCAAAACGTTTAAAATGGAACTCAACATGTGGGGCAATACAATATTTTCGTGAAAATTAAAATATTGTTTTTGATGTTGCTTTTTATTTCTAGAGAGATTTATTGAATATTAGGTCGCTGTAACTGGTTTTAAAATGACACATCAGTTTTAAAAATATTTTCTCCTAATCCATTAACTTGGAGATGCTCCATGAAACCTAAAATTAAAGTATTGTTTTTTTTAATTTTGGTATTTTTTACTTCTGGAATTCACTACAAACCGTCAAAAAATAATTCGTGCTTCAAAGGGTTAAGGGGACTTTTTGTTTCATAATTGAAAAAAAAATAATTTTTTGATTTTTTTTTGTGAAAAGAATATTTTATTTATTGAACTGATTTTTTGGACATATTTATAAAACATATTAAGAATATAATTTTGATTGTTTAGTACATCTCGAAAAACCGGTTTTGGGTACCATTTTTCTAATATGGTCTCGCGAGCGGCGGTCGCTCAAGGTCGAAAACTCGGAATATTAATAAGGGCACCAAACTGTACAAATATACCAAATTAGAACTTTCCTTGACCTTTTGCAAGTCAGAACCTACCCAGTGCCTAGACTAGTATGTTAATCATACAAAATCGAATAAAAAATATATTTTTGATGAAATTAATGTATTTATACATTGTTTTCATCAAAATTCTTTAAAGGGACACTCTGCTTTACGGTTGTAATATTTTACACCATTTCTCTCCCTTATATATTTCCACATTTAATATAGTGACGTTAAAATGTCAAACATATGTATGCAGCAATAACTAAATGTATTAGAAAATGTCGCAACATTAATAAAACTACAATGTATGAATAAAACGAAGAGTTTTATACTACACATTTAATTTTATATCCCCTGTGTGATATTTAGTTTTCCATAATAAATTATAATGTCAAACTTTACACTAAGAAAAAGGTCCTTAATTATGTTATATAAGGAGAATTTATTTTTTTTAAATAAAATCATCATGTGATACATTATTATAACCATGTATATTTTTCTAAATTTTAGATATGTTAAAATAACAAATATTATGTTTGGGTTTATGCTATAGGTATACTTGTATCTGAAATATTGGATAATCAACTTGTTAAATTACCAGCCACACAAAAAAAAAGTCTGGAATTTTTTCGGAAATCAGTGTATTCCTATATATTTTAAGGCGCTAATCCGAATTTAAGGTCAAAGTAGCACCTTATCTAATTAGTTTTGGAGATAACCTCGAAAAACTTTCCTTTTATATACTCTAAAATAACGTTTTCGTATTCAGCGCCTCAAAATACATAGCAATACAATGTTCTCCAAAAAAATTCTTGACCTTTTTTTTGTGTGGCTACAATGTAGCCGCTACATGTGTGACCACAGAAAAAAAATATGATACTCACCATTGCAAAAAACAAACTATTTTTGACAGATGACTATTTAAAATGATAATTACTAAATTTTGTATTGCTAAATCATGACTACCAGGTTCTTTCAACTTAAAATTTTTTAAAGCGTTATAACTTCTCAGTAAATAAAGATAGGACCTATGTTCATATTAACATTTCTTGGTGAAATTATATCTACTTTTCATGACACAAGTTTGTAAAGTGGCTAATGAATCGCTCTGTATTATTACGGTTTTAACTATTGTTTTTTTTTAATTTAAGGTGGCATGGCTCAGAGTAGACACTCAAACAATTCTTACAATACATAGTCATGTGATCACGAAAAACCATAGAATTGGTGTAACTCACAGCGAACAGAAAACATGGTATTTGCATATAAGAGAGGTTAGAGAGACTGACAAGGGTTGGTACATGTGTCAAATAAATACTGATCCTATGAAAAGCCAAGTCGGATATTTAAATGTTGTCGGTGAGTATTTCCTTTTTATATATCACAAAAATTGATTGACATTTTTATTGTGTATTCAGTAGCGAGATACTGATAAAATAAAGGGCTATGGGGAACAAGGGACATAAGCCACATTTTCAAATAAATCTATATATTTTTATAGGAACTGCCCCCTAGATCGTCACAACCCTTCCCACATATATTGTTGAATAAAAAAGAGATATAGCGTCACTGTGCCTAAAAGTTATTATTCCCCAATTAATTAAATGATGAGTTATAAATTACAAAAAATGCATATGGGCTGATATTTTAAACAGTAACGGAACACTCCTGTTTTTTCACCGGGTGATATGCGCAAGGGTTGCCCTTGATCTTGAATTTTAGGGGTGAGTGCGGTTATCTCGGTAAATATGTTTTCAACCAATTTTGTTAAGAAAAAAAATTCCAACAATTTTTGTATGGATATTCTTTTTATATTAATAACAATTAAGTTATATTCGAAAATCGCCATGTTTGGGGGTGAAATAAGTTTTTTCTATTTTTTAGCTAAATTATTCCTCGGAGGAGCAATCTTGTAGGTCTATAATTTTTATATATTATGAATTTTAATACGTATTGATGGGAGGATTGGTGTAGTGGTCTACCGCGTCTGTACATGACAAGTCTACTAGCCAATAGCGTGAGTTTGATTCTCACTGGAGCCGATTTGCCTTTTTCAGTTAATTAATAATTGAAATTTGGTGAAGGCGTAAGTGAAGCGGACATTTCCTATAAAAACTGGTTCGAAACTCAGTATAAGCCGGTAGTTCCCTCTACTACTATCCCACACAAGGGGATGCCAAATTAAGTAGAATAGTACGAGGTTAAAGAAACATGTAACAAACATGTTTATTTTGGTACATTTCGGACCTGGCGCAACACGACTTTCAGTGCCCTCTGTAGCCGTACCAAAATATCTATGAAAATTTATAGTATATGAAAATTATAGAGAATTTTACTAGCTATAAGTTTGCTCAGAACCTCATCCACCGATGAATACTTTGCCCTAAAAATAAAAAATAAAAACAATTTCACCCCAATATGGAAATTTTTGAAAATTGATTGTTTGAATATAATGATCCAAACTAAAACTTTTGGACATTTTTTCCCTAATGAAATTAAAATTGGTTACATGCATTTTTACCGAAAGATGCATATTACCCCTAAACTTCAAGATGGCGGACACCCCTTACACAAATCATCCGGTGAAAAACTAACAGAAGTGTTGTGTTACCATCCACTACTACTAATTTAAAATGTCAACATAGTCCTTGTCAATTGACTTGAGTAATAGCCTTTTGCCGCTATTCTCCCGTTTTAATCAAACTGATGCAGATAATAATTTTAAGTTAAATTAAAAAATCATAAACCACATTTTGCAATAATCGTTAATAAAGTTACAAAAAAAGAAAATCTATTTTATTGAAACTTGATACATACCTGTCACACGTGGATTTCACCAAAAACTTTAAAGATGATTTTCTTAAAACACCATAAATGTGGATTACGTTCCTTGTTTGCATGAGCCCTTCAAATATTTCATGATCATGCAGATACTGTTTTTCTTTACGTAACTATACTATGCGTAGGTTTAAATCGAGGTTTAAGTATACCGGGAAAATGAAATAATTTTACAAGGAAATTTTTTTAGAGTAAAGAAGGTAATTTAAAATAGAGTAAAATATGGAATATAGTCGTATTAAAGGTGTGAGTCGTTTGCAATAAACATTTACACTAGATATTTCAAAAAGCATAAAATATGGCAAAACTTTGAAGATAAAAAAAGTATAATTCAAAATGTGTTGGTGTTGACGTGAAAGTGCCATCTTCAAAGAGCTCTAGTTGCCTTAGAAAGCATTTTTGGATTTAGATAGTAACAATTTTTACATTAGTGACTATAATAGTGACACTATCTTTGAATTTGGATTTACTTTGTTTAACGAAATGCCGAATAACATAAAGGAGATTGGTAGTTTAAGTATTTTTAAAAGAGGATGTAGGACTTATATTAAAAATAAAACAGCTATCAATAGGCTGTGATAACTATGTATGCTAGGTTTTAATATTTTAATTACGGTGTTGTATTTTTACTGTGTTGTATTTATTATTCTATTTTTAGGTATTTTTAAGTATTGTGTTGTATTATTTATTATTATTTGTATTTAAGAGCTTATCTTGCTAATAAAGAGTTATATATAGTTTAGGTTTAATCAACATAAAATCACGTCTAGTATCTAGGGTTTGTTTTGGTTTGGTTGATAGGAGAGTTTTTGAATACCCTTTATAAACGCAATGTCAAACTTTTTTACACGTAACAATATTTCTTTAAAAAAAGCTAAGCTGTTATTCCTATTTTCATAATTGTTTTTGAGCAATATTTTATCAGTAAATATACAACCCCTTTGTTTTTATTGCACCTGTTTATATAAAAATGATAAAATGACATCAGTATGAAACCCTTCAATCAATCAAAATTAAATTAGGAAATAATAATATTTCTCTTTGCACTTGAACCATTAATCGATAGGTAATAAATTCATGTGTGTTTAATAAAATAACATTTGTTTTATTATGAAATTACGTAAATTCGATTTGATTGGATAATCGTGAGATTATTAACCCTTCGTTAGGCGCGCCTCTTTTTGTAACGTGTTTAGGCGCGCGGTCTACACTTGTAGACCATTTTATTTTTTGTTTAAAAAAAAAACACATTTATATTTTTAAAAAAAGTTATTTACATATTTTTTTCAAATTATTATTGTTTTAGTAAGTGTTAAGGGTAAAAGAAAAATGATATACAATTCTAACATATATTTTACATCTGTACGGTAATTTGTAAAAAAAAATAAATATAACTTAAAAAACTTTCTGAAACTAAAACATTTGTTTTTTTTTAACATGTACGATTATAAAAAAATAAAAAACACCTAAATTAAAAGAAAAAAATATTATAAAATTTGACTCGAAATCATGCAATATTTTAGTAACTCATGCGCCTTGTACATGTGCTCTTTGCAATCGTAGTTATGATATTTTGAGCTTTTTTTTTTCGATTTATTTTCCCTTTTTAGGCACATTTAGTGTCCAAAGTAATTTTTAGTTTTATAGAACAGAAAATTACCTTATTTATCAAAAACATTACGTATGAGCTCTTTCATGCCCAAAAAGACTCGTTCCAGTGTTTTCCTATAAACCGCTATTTTTTTTGGTGGTAAAGACATATTGTATCTTTAATTTATCTTTAAACTAATAAACGAACTTTGAAAAACAATATTCACAATAAGAAACCATAAAAACTTACACAAAATAAAAAAATGCAAAAATAAAAAAGGGAACGTGGTTAGTCGCGCGGTCTACAATTGTAGACCAGGCAGGTTTTAATATGAATAAAAACAATATTATACCCATTCAAAGTGTGAATTATTACTGATCTAATAGATTGATGCATAATGCACAGCTACTTGAAGGGGCGCAAGCGTAAACACTCCGTGTAAAAAGTTACCCAGCTAAAAAAAAGCATGGTCTACCATCGTAGACCGCGCGCCTAACGAAGGGTTAATAACACTAGTTTACAATGCACGCTGCGGTTTTGGAGGTAATTTACGAACTCGGACCGTCACTAATTTTTTTTGATAATCTTAGTTATGTCATAAGGATTTAAGGCCAAAAATTAAAAAATCTGACGGTTAGTTTTTTTTTAATTGTCAATTTATTAAAATAAAAGTGCACTAACTTAATTATCCCCTTATAACTCAAAATTTTATTGATATATAATATTTATTTTTTCATAAGAAGACTACTTAATTATCTATAAAAATGTATTTACCAGTTTTTTTATATCTTTTGCCGTTTTGTCATAATACGTGATTAAATCTAGAATTCAACCTAAAAAAGCATTAAATTATTTTTTATTTATTTTAAAATTAGAAAAGTAGGCTTTTTTTACATTGATACGTCAAATACACTTTTCACAAGTTATTACCTTAAAATCAAGGTGGATTTTTTTTTTGGGATAATTAAGTTGGTGCACTTTTTTTTAATAAATTGACAATTAAAAAAAACTAACCGTCAGATTTTTTAATTTTTGGTCTTAAATCTTTAGTTATGTCATAAATAACAAGATTATCAAAAAAAAACTTAGTGATGGTCCGAGTTCGTAAATTACCTCCAAAACCGCACCGTGAATGGTTTTGGGCTCCAGTTGTTTTTAGCATAAATAACAAGATTATCAAAAAAACTGGTATTGAGGGGGGTTTAAGCTAGAACGACGAGCTTTTGCATGTATACTAGCATTAATAAGGACAATAAGTTTATGTTTATTTATTTCTTTTTAATTATCCAGAGCCGTGCCTAGACGGACAAAATATGTGAGGCTTCATATTTTTGCCCCAATTTTTTTTATGTGTATTTTTTGTTTTTGGATTTTTTGTAATAAATATAGATTCCTTCAGTAAAAATACATAAAAAAAATCATATAATATAACACTGTAGGAGCAACCGTTAAAAAAAAAATGCAATTAAGAGGAAGTAACATTTTGTGCCACTAAAAATGTTAATTTTCAAAAGGCTATAACTCCTTTAATATTAAATTTAGAAGTTTTGGTGAAGAATACTTTTTTGCTTAGTTTTAAGTGAAGAATCGCCCTGCATCATTAAAATTTTATTGGTGCTTTTTTTGTTCGCCATTCAATGGCCGCAGCTCCCTTAGGGCTCATTTCCGTACCAATCTTTATAGGAACTTTTTTCATATTTTTTAACGTAGAATCACCTCTTAAATTTTTCGAACTTATTTCTGAATAATCCTGTATACCGGTGTATACGGTAGTTACAAAAAACAAATAATATATTTTTTCCATATTTTTTAGCAAATTTTTTACATATTAAACGTACTAAGGGTGATAGTTGTGGATGCAGCTACCCCAAATTAGTAAAACACATTGGTCACTTTCCTTGCTATTGATATATATTTTTTCCTTTTGAGGAACAGGGTTATATTCATTATAAGGAAGCAGGTAAAGACCGCTCTCGATGAGTGGGCTTATACCAAGCTAAAGGAGCAATGGAGAGCGTTTGACGGTTGCCGGCAAGCTAGGGACTTCCTGGCTGGCCCAAGCAAATCAAAGACCGACTGGTTGCTGGAAAAAGGAAGAACTGCACTCAGACAACTTGTAAGGGTCCTCACGGGCCACTGCAGGCTAAGGAAGCACCTGGCAACAATGCGGATTCTAGAGAGTCCGCTATGCCCAGAGTGCGAAGAGGATGAAACATCCTCTCATTACTTAGCCGAGTGTGTCAGATACGACAGGATCAGGTTGCAAGTCTTTGAAACTCAAAGACTCAACCAAGAGGAACTAAGAGATCTCCCCTGGGCCAATATCCTGACCTTTATTGAAAGGACGGGCAGGTTCAAGGAGGACTCAAATTAGTAAATGGCTGGGATTGCCTGGGGTGACAAAAAGGGCCAGAAATGGCCTAGTTGTCCGGCTTTGGCCAACCCAAAAATTTACTACTACTATATTCATTATAAAATTAATACAGAATTGTAAACAAATGCTGAAATATAAAAAATGTAATCCTTTTTTAGATAAAATCATCTGTAGAGGATATTGGGATAACGGGCTGTTAAAATAATAAAAAATTTTGGACGCCCGATGTTATTCCACATTATCTAAAAAATATGTGTGGGCCGATAACTCAATTAGTCAACGTTAACACATGGCCCATCTTAACTAAAAATATATATTTTTAAAGGGGGAAAATAAACCAAAAAAATATAAATACAGGGTTATTCAGAAATAGGTTCGAGAAATTAAAGAGGTAATTCTAAGTTAAAAAATACGAAAAAAAGTTCCTATAAAGGTTGGTCCGGAAATGAGCCCTAAGGGAGCTATGACCTTCCTAAGGGTACATCTAAAAAGTAGTTTTTATTTAATATTTCTGGAACCCTATAAACCACAATAACGAGTTTTTGCACATGCCTTAATATTGATAAAGCTTATCATTTTATGTAATTTTTATTAGGTAATTTTAACCAGGGACGTGCGAAATGGGGGGGGGGCGATGTCACTTTTTTGCCCCAAACTTTTTAATCCGTAAATTTTTTGACATTTTCTTAATAAAATATTAATCTTTAATTTAAAATACATAAAAAAGGTACTCTTTAAATAACATCGTAGGGCCAACGTTTTCGATAAAATTGCAATTAAAGAGGCAATTAAACTTTCTTAAGCATCAAAAATAGGAACTAAAAATGCACCAATAAAAATTTTAATACTGCAGAAAGATTCTACATTAAAAACTACGAAAAAAACTTCCCATACACAAATATCCTCAAATTGTTTTTAAGGGAGTTACGATCCCCTAAAAAGTGTTACTCAAAAAACTTTTACCTCAAGAAGTAATTTCAGACCAATGTTTATGAAGATGTCATCTTTTTGTTTGTTTATTTACTAACAGAAACGCGATACAGCTTTGTGGTGTAAAATGTAGATGTCGCTAGTCGACTTTCAGGCTACCTAGTAGCGATGTTGCGGAGTTTCCACCTTATCATGAATTCAAATCAATATACTTAAATTAAAAATGTAAAAAACTTTATTGTGTATACTATAATTATGTTTAATAATATAGTATATTTAAATATATTAAAATTAAACTACTAGTTCATATAAAACTCATACAGAACTAATGTTTCTTAAAATTTACAATAAAATATCCAAAGTATATGTTTCCAATCGGCAACACTGTACCCCTGTCAGTCATTTTACGACATTAGACTGTGAGTTTACACATTCTTTCTCTCTCTTTACGCGTACTAAGTGCAAACAATAGTCACTCCCCACCAGCCCTTCACCGTCGTTGGTTCAAGCTTCAAAGAAAGCATACGGTAGATTTCATCATGTTCCTTCTTGAGGTAAAAGTTCTTTGGTGTTACTCTTAAGAGACCGTAGTACATCTACTAGAAGCGCAAAGAACTATTGTCTATTATGTATCTCACTAGATGCTTAACCACATGGACTTGTTACCCAGACCGCATCACGAAAAATCTATAATGCTCACAGATAATGACGTTGTTACATTGCCATTGTAATAATGCGAATATAAACAAAAGTATGTTTTATCTTGGCCCCAAAGGGTACAATTTAATTCCTGGATATATAACAGATATATCCAATTTTAGGCAAAACTCTGAACTGAATAAATACGTTTTACAAAACAACAATGACGACTTCTTTACTATTTTGGTCTAATTAAGTATTAAAAACCCTATTATTAATAACATTATTAATAACTAAAAAATAAAAAATATATATTAAAAAAAAAATAAAAATTATATTTTTAAAAGAAGGGTTTTGAAACCGTTTTTAAGAAATAAAAATTCGAAATCCTTTCTTTTGAAAAAGTCCAGTTTTTCAAAATTTGTATGAACATCTTGTTTTCTACTTTTTAGTTATACATAGCATGTAATTAATAAAAGGGTTTTAACTTTAGAAATTTGTTTTTTTTTATATAATTTAATTTTTTATTAAATTGAACTTTTTGTAAGCTATTAAGAATTTATATTATTTTATTCTAATTTTTAGTTTCGCCCGACATCTTAGACTATCCAACAAGTTCCGATATGATAGTAGATGAAGGTTCTGACGTCAGCCTACGATGTGTAGCAACGGGTTCCCCAGAACCATCTGTCACGTGGAAAAGAGAAGATGGGAAATTAATTCATTTACAAACCGGAGTGGATGGTAAGTACTATTTTCTATGTATAGAAATTAAATCAAATAAAATTAAATTTACTATAAGGAGTGTAACCCCCAGCAGTCTCATATCAAAGTAATGTTTTCCAAAAATCTTGAGTTTACAGGACTTCCTGCAGGCCTGCTTGTGTTAATATATTTTACTTCCCCAAGGAAAGTCTTGCGTTAGTAAAAAAAATCCGAAAAATTTTTAGTGCTTTTTTTACGTCCACGTTTATATCCAAAAAATATGATATCCGTCAAGAAAAAAATCTGTCTGTCGGTCGGTCTGTCTATCGGGAAATTTGGAACCACGATAACTTAAGAACGCTTAGGGCTAAAGTCTTCAAATTTGGACCACAGGTTGATTATCCGAAGTTACAGGCTGGAATTGTTTTTCGTAAAAATCGGGTTGGGTTAAGGGGTTAAAATGGGGTAAAAACAATTTTTTTCAAAAACATATTTCGTTATTGGGTTATCGTTTTAACAAACACATATGACATAGAGACAAATGGACAGACAGACAGATTTTGTTATTAATTTTATTTAACCCGGCGTCTGACAGGTGGTTTAGTTTTACAAGTAACGACAGGTGGGGTGTAATAAACCCCAACAATAAATGGGATCGTTTTTGCTTTATTTAATAAATTTTATATAAAATGTAGTAAAATATTCGAGTTATACAATATACAATATACCTAAAAATAATTTTAAAAATCTTAAATACATATATGTTTATTTTTAATCGGTTAACAAAAATAAATCAAATTTAAAAAAAAAAAATAGGAATGCTTTTTGTTCCCTATTAACTAAAAAAAAATAACGTTTAAAATTGCCAAACAAAGATCTAAATGAATAACATAAATTATAAAGTTTTAAATATTATAGGTAGTGTTCAAAATAAATTACTTTAAGTAATCGTAATATGACTGAAAAATACAGGAGAAACAGGAAGATAATAGTATATTACGCACCGAGTACGCGAACCTAGTTTTCAGTGCAAGAGAGTGCTTATTTTTTTATGAGACGCAGCCGAGTAAAAAATCTTTCGAAGTCCACCGAAATAGTTTGCGTCGAGGTCGGTATATTATTTTTTCTACGACCTAAACATCCAAAAGACGCAAAAATTGTCTTAAAATATTAATTTGTCAATTTAAGGTTATGTGTTTCACGTTTACTCATTTTCTGACAGCAGATGTAAAAAATCAACTAATTTTCACTTTTCAACCATTGTCATAGGCAACGGGTGGAAAATAGGCACTAACTACTAGCTAGGTTGTAGGAAAATAAATATTACTTATTATGACACGTGGGGTGTCAGAAACCCCAGGCGACTTCAAAAAGACGTGGCCTCTAATGCTTCAATATTTATACTGCCGTTCATGCTACACTGTGCAAATTAAAAAGCGATTGAAAGGTACTGAGGCGCTGTCTTCGCTTGGCGCGAAAATAAAATAGTTACGGAGTAATATTTGGACTCTGGGGTTTGTGAAACCCCACGTGTCAGACGCCGGGTTAAAAAATGTTTTATATTCTATTAATAATACATTATTATGATCTCGGCAACTTCATCCTCCCATTATACAAAAGATTATAGCTTTACACCAAGGTAATAAAAAGTTCCTTATCAAGCGTTCTTATCTTAAAGAACAATCTATGTGAGGTTATATTGGTAATTATTTTAAAATTTAATATTTAAATTGTAAATAAAAAATTGCGTCTTATTTCACCAATACAAAGTCAGTTAAATACAACGAGCTAATAAAACTTCTCTCTAGAACAGGCATTTCATTCGTAAAAACTGACAAAAACGTCGGAAACATAAACATTCGTCTGTCTTACTCTCACATCTTTGTTCTAACAGAGACAACAATACCAGTTACTGGTTACCAGTTACTGGTAATAATTAACAATTATTGTTATTGTTCAGGCCTGAATATACCTATTATTTGTTTACAAACAAACCGAGATGTTGGCGATACTTTATTTTAACGCTATGCGTATTCTAGAAAGAAGAGTTATTAGTTCGTTGGTTAAATAAGATGTAATGGATAAGGAACACTGTTCAGTATTAAGTACAGTATAATAATATAAGAACATAATAAATTATTTAAATCATTGTAGTGATATTGAAAGAGAGCAGTTTCGGGCTACTGTCCCTCTTTGTTACCTTTTCAACCTTGCACACTGAATGGGAAAAAAGTTTAGTTGAAGGCTTGTATGCTTTAAGCACATAGTACCACTAAGCCTTAGTGGTACTTAGTGACTAAGGGTATATCCACAGTCTCGCATAAGAACATAATACATAAAAATGCGATGCCGTGATTGGCTTGATATGCCGTCATGTTTCTTGCAAGCCAATCACGGCATCGCATTCTTATGTTTTATGTTCTTATGCAAGCTTCTGAATATGCCTTACCTGTGGTTAGATGTTAAATTTATAAGGTCAGGAATTTTTAAATTTTAATCAAAATTATGACAAAAATTTATAATATTTAATATTAATTAAATATTTGATACACTGGCGTTGCTGTGTTCTAGACCCCCTCTAACCGTCTTTCGGTGCACCGCAGTGGCTTCATAGATATAAGAGTAAAGAAGACTGCGCTTTGACCTTCTCCGCATCCAAATTTTTGGTTTCACCTTGGTGTATTTTTCCTTTACCTTGGACTATTTCTTCTTACTCATACTCATAATGCTGTCTCTGTCACATCCTAGAATATTCACCATTATTTACGTTATTTTTATGCACCATTTTTAGTGATTTCTAGTGCCTTTTTGTTATGGTTGGTAATTGTTATGGTTGGTAATATATCCAATCACAATCTGGCAATTTAAATTTCGTGCAGTTACAGCGTGGTATTTGAAAGGGACGGATGTAGCCTTCTTGGCACCTGAATTCAGTGCATCGAATTCGCCATCTGTTATGATGTGCCTTGTGTATTTTTGTTTTGCCATCAATTATGATGTGCCTAGAGTATTTTTATATTAATGTTTTATGTACAAGTTAAAGTGAACCATAGATATGGTTGTTAATTGTGTGAACTATTGAATTTTAAATTGATAATAATGGGCGTTTCAAGTTTTTTTTTGTATGTTTTTAATGATAACTTTTTATATTAGAGTGGAAGTTACTATAACAGCAATTTATCAGTAATAGTGCGCAAGTCAGGATACATATCCGATTAGTACATGCTCATGATTATATAGAGAAATGCTGGTTAATTATTCGGAAGAAAAATACCAAATAAATTGAGAGAGAGAGAGAAAATTTCGTGCAATGAATTAGATTCAAAATAGAGGTCACCCATGTTAGTCAGTCGCGCAGATTAAGGCATCCTCTTTTCTAACTATTGTCTAAAAAATTTAAAACAAAAGTTAAAATTTGAACACCCCTAAGAAAATTTAGTTGTTTCAAAGCTATAGCTTATAAGAGGGGGTTGACTTTTGGAGCAAGAAAAATAATTTTTTTACAAGTAAGCCAAGTATTATAAAATCATTAAAAGACTTAAATATAATTGGTTATTGGTCAATACTGGTTAGGTACTAAAAGAAAAACATTAAAACTAGATTTAACTTTATCAAACTTTTTCTTTATAACACGAACAAAAAGTGTACTTATGCAGTAAAGTATTGACGAAGTTTGATTTTTGCTGTATAATTTTCGTGAAGTAAATGTTAATAAGGCTATATTCTTACTATCGATTACAAAATTTAGATTTTAATGCTGCTCTAGCGTGCCAAAACAGTTTATAGTGAAATTAATAATATATTAGGTTACTTCGAAAATTATATAAAAATCTGGCAGTTTTTGTTTGTTTTACTTTTCACGGACGCTCTTAAATTAAAAGTAAATTTTTCATTTAAGTGTTATTTTAAGTAAACCACTTTACTTTGACGACGCAAAGTGGAGCAAATTAAATTTATAATTTCTAGAAGGACAAAATTGTAAAAATTTCAGTATTAACTTAAAATAACCCAAAAATTGACAGTCTATAAAAATATATACTGCACGTTTCTCTCAATCTACTATTATTTACTACCTACAAAAAACCGTCTCACTTTGTAGTGATGTTTGCGCAGGCACTAACTTATAAGACATCTTTGAAAATCATAAGAAGTTATCCACGTGTACAATGAAATAAATTGAATTTAAATTTAACATCACATATTAATAATCACGACTCACTTAAAACTTTAAATTAAACGAACACTTTTACGACATTACATAAAATTAAAATTAAATTAATCTAGTCCTGTGCTTATCAATTATTGCAATGCTGATGCTGGAGTAAATCCGCCAAAACGGTCACACCCATCCTTTACAAAGACCACGCTGCGACTGGATATATAAATTTACCTTTTTATAAAAAACTAAATTTTCAATTTTACTCCATCTTAAGCCCTATTTTTTTCTAATAGCAACAAATCGCTTGTAATACCCCAAATAAAAATTCTTTTGATTAGTTTTTTAGCTGTAGGTACTATAATAGTATCCTGTTTAGCAGAAACGCAGGTAATGCAGATAGCAATACAGTCCATTTTTACGTAAGCGGTCACAAAAATATCGACTGTATTGCTATCTGCTTTTACGGCGTTTCTGCTAAGAGGGTAGTATTAAAGATTTAATTTTAAGCCGAACTGTATTATAAAAACCAATAATTTAAAATATAAACAAGCAGTGACTGTTTGTTTTTTGTTTCAGCTTACTCAGCAAATGGACCTATACTTAATATAACAAAAGTCAAAAGGGACCATATGGGTCCATATTTATGTATCGCTTCAAATGGAATACCGCCTTCAGTAAGCAAGAGAATTATGTTGATTGTTCAATGTAAGTGGAGTTTAAATATTTATAAAATAATATTTCGGAAAACAAATCGGAGTTTTGCTTTTAGAAAAAAGCAAGATAAAGCTTAGATGATTTATCTCTTAAGGTTTAATATCTTTTTTAGACCTTAGTAACATATATGGTGATTTATTCTTTAAACCGTAAAGTAGTATCGTTAGGTGGCTGCGATTCAGAAAAAATTATTTTGAATAAATTATTCCGATTTATTCTACTCAAAAAAAAAAAACGAGTCAAAAAGTGACTGGACCAAAAATACATCTGTAAAATGCTGAAAACACATGTTACTTTTATTATTGTTCAAAATCCATGTTTACCATTGTTATTCGTGAGGATAGATACGGGTAGTTCTTGCACTTAATTCAAAAATGGTATTTCACCTGAAATATCTCGGAACGTTTGTTTTACGAAAAAAAAATATATATATAAGGGTTTTGAGGTCGCTAAAGCTGAATCTTAATATATATATAAAAAGAAATTGCACTGCTCTACTACAGAATTTTCACAATCAATGAGAAAATCCCTACCAAAATGTCATATAGCTGCTATTTCACGCTTTTTCCGATCATCAGTGAGCATATATTGGTATGGTGGCTTTCGCACTGACTGTTGAAAATTTTAAATACCTATCAAAAATAAGTATAACTGTATTGAGAGCGTACAAATTGGTGGCGCCATCTAATGTTTGCACAAAAGTACTACACATTAGATGTTGGCAGATCTGTAATCTGATAAGAACTATCTATATCTAGATACACAGGCGGACAAAAAATTTGTCTCGAAGCCAGCACCTAGTACCGACACGGCAAATCAAATTATAAATGAAAATAAAGTTTAGTGTGTTATAGACGGCAAACTATTAAAATCTATAAAGAAATTGCACTGCTCTACTACAGAATTTTCACAATCAATGAGAAAATCCCTACCAAAATGTCATATAGCTGCTATTTCACGCTTTTTTGCGATCATCAGTGAGCATATATTGGTATACCATACCAATATATGCTCACTGATGATCGCAAAAAAGCGTGAAATAGCAGCTATATGACATTTTGGTAGGGATTTTCTCATTGATTGTGAAAATTCTGTAGTAGAGCAGTGCAATTTCTTTATATATTTTAATAGTTTGCCGTCTATAAGGCACTAAACTTTATTTTCATTTAAAATATATTTTTTTTCTTTATCCACCCCCTGGGGGTGTAGTTTTCGGGAAAATTTGTATATTGTGGTTTTTAAGATTGCTAGAAGTGAATCCATAAGCTTTTTTACTGGGCAGTGTATTTTTTCTGATTTATAAAATATAACGTCCTTATCAAACACGAAAGAATCTCTCGCCACAAGTGAAGCATCAAATAATCTTATTTTGATGTCTTATTTACAGTTCCCCCAACCGTTTGGATTCAATATCAACTGATTGGAGCTTATGATGGCCAACAAATCACTCTCGAATGTCATTCTGAGGCTTTTCCCAAATCTATTAACTATTGGACGAGAGACAAAGGAGAAATAATACCACACAGTAAGTAAGCTTTTAGACATCTATATTATATAAGACATTAATGTTATATCAGATCAATATTTTATCAGATGTAAGATTAGCTTCAGATCACACAAACTATTTAAATAATTACGAGGGTAGGTCTAAGAATTCGCTGTTTGTTATTAATAAATACTATAGGATTTCTTTCAAAATTGGATTCCATTTGATTACGGATAAGTTTTAATTTGATTTTAGCACGTCAAAAATCTTCTAAAACTCCTGTAAAATTTTTATAACTTATTTTTTAACGAATTAAGAAAAAATTAGGAACTATAAAAAATACATTACGGTGCTGTATGACCTTAAAATACGTGTTTCCATATGTAGTTTGCATTTAGAATCCTCAAAAATGGCTTCAATTGGTGTTTGACACTCAATATCAGAACTAATTGAGCCACAGCCTTTAAATAAAACTTGACTTTGATCCTAAAACCAAAAATTTAGTTTAGTTTGGTTTGGAAATTTGCACGCAAATGTTTTACTTTATTTAGGAGCCCAAGGCTATTATAAAACTATTTACAAAAAAAAATAGACATTTCAGGTGGATCAAAATAAAGTACGTTATTTAAAATCCCAATCCCCAAACCGAAGTTATACCAGCTATATTAGTTATTATGAAATAATAATATTTTTTTGTCAAAGAAAAATCCTAGATTAAAAACATTTACAAGGCACCGGGTACAGGATTAAATAAATACAAACAGGAAATCCTAAATTAATAATAGGGAGTTTATAGCCTTATTTGTTTAGTTCGAATAGGTAAGGAACAAATAACCTTTTGACTATTCTAGCCCCATTTTATGACAACTGAAACTGGATACAGTGTATCCCTTTTAAAAGATTGATGGGTATCTTGTCTTATTCTCTTCGCAGCTCTAGAAGAGTACAGTTTTAAATACATGCACCCAGAAAAGTTGACCAAATAACACTACCCAAGTAACAAGCTTAGATTTTACAGCTTAAATTGGCTTAACCAGCATTTAGTTTATTTCGGTAATTTAATTTGCTGTATTTAGGTTATTTTTTTTAGTCGTTGTTAACGCTTCACATACATTATAAAACCTCTTAATTCAAACATTATTGCCTATGGCCCATCCAGTCATGCGTGATAGTAGTGTAAAAAATCCCGCGATTTTTAGACCACATAATTGGTTAAAATCACGTACGTTTTAGACTATATATACTATATACAGGGTGATCAGTAACTGCCATGCCAAAATTTAAAAGTTGATTCTACATCCAAAAATATGAAAAAAAAATTCTCTAAAGGTTGGTCCGGAAATGAGCCCTAAGGGAGCTACGGCCCTTTGAAGATGACATATTGAATGGGGAACAAAAAAAGCGTCAATAAAATTTTAATGCTGCAGTGTGATTCTTTATTTAAAATTGTGCAAAAAAGTATTCTTCACCAAAACACCTAAATTTAATATTTAATAAGTAATAGCCTTTTAAAAAGTAACGTTTTTGGTGGCACAAAATGTTACTTCCTCTTAATTGCAGCCAATCGAGCGCGACCAACAAGTAACTCTCTTATAAAATATGCAGTCAGTGTAGTTGTGAAATGAATGCCAAGCAAGCACTTGTTAAGTTTCTGACAGAGCTAATGTATTGGCCGCTGTATGCGCGCATAGAATTGCTATAATAAAAATATAATAAAAAAAACTAAATATTACATATATTTATTAAGAGATATTATTAACCATTGTATAAATAACACAGTTTATAAAACAAAATAATTGAAAAATTGAATTTTATTAAATTAGACTTACCTATGTAACACGTAAAAATTCTTACCTACCTAGGCATCCTTTTAAAAAGCATTAACAAACTACTTATTTAAACAATTTAAAAAAATTATTAAAAACTTTAAATTTTTTACTTTTCCTTATTTTTTGGAAATAGTCTAAACAAAAAAAAATATTTTATTTTCTTTAAATTTTCAGATAATAAATTTGTACCTGAAATTATAGAAGACGGTTACAAGGTTCATATGAAATTAACGATAAATAATCTGGGACCACAAGATTATGGAATTTACCGATGTATATCAAAAAACTCATTAGGAGATATGGAAGGAGCTATTAACACGTACAGTAAGTACTCTGTCCTACTTAATAAATTAGGAGATATAGTTCGACGCACGGATCTGTGGCTACGGGAAATATGTTTGGAATGTGGGTGCAAGTGGAAGGCCGTTGTAGGCACTTGACGGAAAGAAGAGAGCGCAAATAATTTCTCCCCCTTTCATTGGAGACTTTCTGTCATGGGGAGAAAACTATACATACAAGTCGACATTTAAAATTGTATGGTTTTTATGTGTTTTTCCTCTTCAATAGATCAAGGAAACATTAATTTACTGACAAGTCCTGTATAATATTAATATTAAACATGCATTTGCAACTCAAATATGGTTTGCAGGACTATTACGTAAATGAACTTAAGACCCATATAGGGGTGTTTTAAGGGCCCTGGTTACGATTTTTTACATAAATAGAATAACAAAAAAACAATGCATAGGGGGTTTTGAGGCCGCTGATTACAAACGTAATTTTACAAAATGGCGGATTCAATATGCCTGATTTTTTTCAAATTATTGATATAATTTAGCAAAAAAAAATATTAAAGAGAGGTTTTTGGTGGCACTAATTACAATTTTTTGGTAAAACTTAATTTATAGAAAATGGCGGATCCAATATGGCAGATTCTTTTTTTTAAAGATTGGTGTACTTAAAAAAATGGTAGAGGTGCTAATAAATAATATTTCTTATATTTATTATTATACTTTTAGATAGACAATTTGGATATCTACCTTTTAGGTTACACAAAAAAAAAAGGTTATCTTGGCAGAAGATAATAAATTATCTTGGATTTATATTATCTTAAATCGAGGTAATAATCTTCATTTAAGATCATGTATCCTCGGTTTAAGATTATCTGTGACTTTGTTTTCCTTTAATTATTCTCTTGGTAGAAAAATCCTTGTGTCAAGGATTTTTTCCTTAAATGCATGACATTTAAAATAGTAACAGACAATCAAGAGTTATCTTGACTCAAAGCCCCTGTTGTCTAACGGTAAAGAGTTTGCCGGCCTCACCCCACGTAGATATACAAGCAGACAATATGCGCAGTAGTTCAAGATATGCGCGGTAGAGAGGTTAGGTTTGTTTTTTTTTTGCCGTCAGTTGTCTTTAAAGGTGTATCATTGTTTTTATCTGCTTTAAAATTGACTAATTTGTATCTGTTACCTTCAAACGATGGGGATTTTTAAATTTACTTAAAAAATTCACGGGTAAGTAGTTAAATAATTTATACCTATTAGCGCCATTTTGCAATGGCGTTGCAACAAGTTTTTCTTCAAAAACAAGTGCTTTTTCCTACGACCACCTATGAAACCAAATTTCACACGATTAACAGAGTAAGAAATTATCGTATTTCATAGGCGTGCGAAATAATATTATACATGTGTGGGAAATTATTTCAAAATATTTAGCATTCTATTAACCCTGGAACCTGACTGTGAGGTCAATATGATCTTGAATCAAGAGAATCATAATCTTAAATCAAGATTATAATTCTCTTCATTCAAGATTATAGTATCTTAAACCAAAACTTGGTGTAAGATAATATGATCTTGGATAAAGATAATATGATCTTAAATCAAGATAATTACATACTTGGTTTAAGATAATATGATCTTAAATAAATGGTTTAAGGACCTCAAATGTCAAGATCACCGCGGACTTGATCCAAGACAGTCATGGCGTTGAACATATCGAAAGCCATGGCGGCCTTGGTTCAAGATCTTTTTGCTTTGATTCAAGATATCCTTTTTTTCTATGTATGTATCACACGACCCCGCTTTTTATTTAAAAATTTTTCCCTATTTTGGTTGGATGTTCGTATGATAGCAAAAATTACACCGTGTGCATCTAAAACAGTTTTTCTTTTCATATAAATTATTTTTCTTTTACAGAAATACCAAATCCAAACCGAATCTCAACAATAAATAAAGGTAAGTAAAACAAAAAACACTTGTTGATTGTACGGATTTTTTTAAAGTATATGTATGTATGTATGTATGTATGTGCATGTTTGCTTGATCCCCTCTCTAAACTGTCTTACCGATTATACCGAATATACGAATATATTATTATTATATTAATATATTATTAATAAGGCGTTAATATTATATTACATATGTAATGTGGAAAGTGGTATATTTCACACGAGTGGTGATGTTTACGAACGGTCCGTCAGACGAGTGCAAGAAATACACTTTTCAAAGAGTTATGTACACTATTTTTCCTACCATCCCAAAAATATATAAAATATAATTATTTTTTTATACTTTAGTTTTAATTACTTATTACCGAGAATTTTTAAGAATAGCAAAGCACAACATATCATGCAAATTTATATACAGAGCAGTCTAAAAGTCACCCCCACTCTTAACTTTTGCACAACTCTAAATTTGGTCGCGTAAATGACACAACTCAAATTATCTTTTTCAATATATTTAATTAAACAAGTTTTTTAAATCTTAATATATTTACGGGAAACAAAGGAGGCAGTGCACTACAGTGGGACAAAGGGGGATTTTTTTAATGGAAAATTGGGTCGTGCGATACATCATTTTAAAGCTAATAAATTCTTTTCTCGAACATATATTTTTTATTGTTTTTAGCATTTTTTGAGTCAGTTAAAAAACTGTTAAAAATGGAAATTTTCTTGCATACAAAAAAATAAAACTATTTTTTTTTTTTAATTTATGTCTGGTAAGCAAACGTAAATTATACTTTTAAACTACTGTTTAAAAAAAATCCTAGAAAATCGCATTGTTAATGAAAAATAAATTAAATTTGAACAAAAAAAATTTCAAGATGCAACATACCGTCCACTGTGAATAGTGTAAAATGGAAGGCGTAGCATTACTTATCTTTACGGATTGTTTAATGTTAAAAAAACACTTCTTGGATCGGAAGGACGTTCTATCGATCTCTAAAAATACACAGCTAAAAATAAGTAAATAATTTTTATCTCACCTGGTATATATGTATTATATACCATATCGTATGTATTATATATTTTAGTGCTGTGACAACAATGTTGTCGTAATAGTACTGTAGTACTAAAGAATACACTGCCCAGTAAAAGAGGTTTCCCATTTTTGACCTCCGCGCGTGAAATTGATTTTTTATTATCAGATTCACTTTCAGCAAACTTAAGAACCCCAATATACCAGTTTTCAGGAAAACTACCAACGCCCTTCAGGCAGTGGATTAAGAAAAAAAAATATTTTAAGATTCAGTTTTAGCGGGGACCGGTCTTTACCTCGAAAAAAATTACCTCGCAAGCAATTACCGCGAATAAATTTTTTTCGAGGTAAAGACCCCTACTCAGTTTTAGCAACCTCAAAAACCCCAATATACAAATTTCAGGAAAACTACCTCCCGCCCCTTAGGGAGCGGAGTTAGATTTTTTTATTATCAGATTCACATTTAGCAACCTCAAAAACCCCAATATACCAATTTTCACGAAAACTACCCCCCGCCCCTCAGAAGGTGGAGTTAGAATTTTGTATAATCAAATTCACTTTCATCAACCTTAAAAACCCCAATATACCAATTTTCACGAAAACTACCCCCGCCCCTCAAGGGGTGGAAATAGAAAAAAAATATTATCAGATTCAGCTTTGTCAACCACAAAAACCACTATTATAGTGGCACTATATATCAATTTTTACAAAAATATTGAAAAGATTTAAAAATATTTACCCCCTCACCCCAAATTTAAGTCTTTAGCTAAAAGCGTTGTTAAGTTATCGTGCTTACCAGATATTCCGGACAAAACGACCGACCGATAGACCGATCGACCGACTGATATTTTTTTTTGCTTAATATTGATTAATATCCACATAAAACATCAAAAACCATAAAAATACGTAAAAAAAATTTAAATTTTTTGCACGAACACAAGGCTTTCCCGAAAATTTGAAATATTTCAAAATGGGAAAGCAAAATAAGGGAAGGCCGTAAAAGCAAGAAATTATGATCAGTGAATAGACTTAAGCAGCTCTTGATCAAATAAAACTTAAAATCTCTAGAGAATAAGAAGCTTTTCTAGACAAAAGGATTATTTCTAGAACATTCATTATCATAGTAGGGGAGATCGGGGCACAGTAGCCACCGGGGGCACTGCGAACTTCTTACAATAACTTAAAAAGTGTTGCGTTATATTTGGCGCAATCTATAACAAATATAAAAAATTCAATTTTAAATTTGCTACTGTATTTTTTATTTTAGTATGAAAAACAGGTTTTGAGTACATCGCTATGTGTCATATCTTTATATTCATTTTTAGTCATAGAATAAGCCAAGGAAATACCTCCTTGAATAGTGCATCATATTTAGGAACACCCTGTATATTGTTTCTAATATTGCACAAAACTAAAATTTACCTTAAAATAAATAAATAATATTATGAAGTGAAAATTAAATATGGTTTTTTGTACTTTTTCAAAAAATGTTTTTCATTTTTTAAATTATTTCCCGCTCAATAAATTGGTTCATATACATGGTATTTGCTTCGTAAAACTAACCCGTTCCGATATATTTTGGTCAATTGTAGAACAGGTTGATTTTTGAGCACAAGTGAATAAAACTACACTTAATTTTCCACTCCAGTAACAGTGGTAAATATGGGGTTTGAGCAATACTAGTTACTTCTAAGTAACACTTATATTTAAAATATTATGAGCAATATTTTAAATCTGTTAACTTTCTTCGTCAGATTGACGCTAGAAGAGACCCTGCGGATGTATGTTTTAAGCTTGTGGATATCCACAAGCTCGCATAACAACATAGTACATAAGAATGCGATGCCGTGATTGGCTTACAAGATACATGGCGGCACTTCGCCAATCACGATATCGCATTTTTATGTACTATGTTGTTATACGAGCCTGTGGATATGCCCCTACTCCTTATAGAGAGCATAATCTCAAATTATTAAAATTTTATAACTTTTTTTCTCTATTATTTTAAATTCTCCCAAAATTTACAGAACATTCTGAAGTAAAAAACATGTATAAAACTACCCTTAACCTTCCACCCCTATAATGATGGTAAATAGGGGTTCTGAACAATACTAAACCTAACAATTTTAATTAAAATTTCATGAGAAATATTTTTAATCTGGTGACTTGTCTTCGTCACATTGACACCGGTAGGGACCCTGCGGACCTATGTTTTCCTCCTTATAAATAACATAATCTCAAATTATCAAAATTTATTTATTTTTACTTTTATTTAAAATTTTCCCAAACTTTGCAGTCCCTGCAGTCAAATCCGCATAGTCAAATTACCTAAGATTATATATTTAGTTAAAATCGGCAAAAAAGGTTAAGTTCGCAGGCAGGTGTTGTTCTAAATAATATAAATAATAACTTATTTGTATTTTTTGTTTCAAATAAAAAATTATAATTTAAAATTTATAATACTAATAGTTAATGGACTGCAGTCCAATACGTTAGGCAACATAAATTTGGGTCTTCAATACCAACCCAAAAAGAAAATTCCCTAAAAATATTATATTTGGATTGTATCACAGTGCAACAAAAAATGTGCATGATACTCGAGTTGTTAAAGAATACATAAAACAGCTTATTAAACACAAAAACAAGTACAAAATCTTCACACACAACAGGGTATTATCCATGACTGTCAAATTAAGGAGTAGGTCATAAGTTCCCTAAGAAACTTTAGACCTACTGTACACATAGCTGTGTTATAAAAATTAAAAAAAAAATAGTTTTTTACTTAAAAACAAACAAATATCTTACATTTATGTAATTTAAAATATAATCTTAAATGTTATATTTAACTAAAATATGCATAATTTTATTTCAAAACAATAATAATTATACTTTTATCTCTTTCTGTAGAACTTCTCTCTTTATCTAATCTAAAAAGGCGGCAGTCCATTGCTTAAATGGTAAAACTAGTTGTAGAGCTAGCTCATATCGCAATAACTCTATTTTATGTCGTACCAGAATAAAATAGAATGGAAACGTATTGATTCAGTTTACCTTAAGTCAATTTTAATATGTACGTATCTGATGCAGTTTTAAAACCTTTAAATTAAATTTAGAGCTTTTATATCCTTCTGACTTGAATAATATTGTATGTTTCTACTTTTAAACTTATTTTCTTATTTTTTGAAAAGTAAAGTAAATTATTAAATATATAAAAGTTATGATTTAGAGTAAATGGATTGAAAGTTTATTTTCCATTTTATAGAGGAAATATCTACTTTTAACTTTTTCATAAAAAAAGTAGAGGAAATGCGCCTAATTTCGGATGGTTTCCAAATTTCGGATAGTAGTGTATTTAAGATACTGTCTGCAAAGGTAAACAGAAAACCTACTTTTATGTGAAGCCAAAAGTCAAACTAAATCCGTCCTGTAATATGATAACGGTAGAGCTTCTCCCCTTTAAATGGCAGCACAAATCGTTTATATTGCAAATGACAGTTTTGTGCTCAGTTGCATTATTATGCTTGTTTATTTTATAAACAATCGTTATAAAAGTTCGTGATTCTGTCTTGGGTAAGTTGTGATGTTAGTTAAGTTGATCCACTATTCATAATTAAGCAATTTGAAAACGTAAACATTCTACAAATTTCTAATCTAAAAAGCAGAAAGTTGCCTAATTTTGGATAGACCATTTTTGTGCATTTGATTCCCAATTTCGGATATCCGCAAGGTAATTATTATTCAGGATAACCAACCATTAATTATTTTTTTTTATAATGATACAACAAACTAAGATAAACAATTTTGAAAAAACGAAAATTACCTAAGATACTAAGATATTCGAAATTGGAAATCTAAAATTATAGTTCCTATAGTATTTCGTAGAAAATAGCTTAATGATTAAATTACGTCTTAAATGTGAAGGAATAACAAGAAACATAAGCAATGGGATCCAGATCTACTCTTGAAAAAATTTTTTCGGATATGTCCGAAATTAGGAGCCCTTTTTCAAATGCACAAAAATGCGCTGATTTTTTTTAACCGTGTTTTTTGGAAAAAATAAACTGTAATAAAATTGCTTTTATAATAAATCATGGTTCGCTATAATAAGTTGTATCTGTATATAAAAAAAATATCAAAAAGTAATACCGAGTATTAAATATTGAATACATTGTAAATGGTATCCGAAATTAGGCGACTTTCCTACTTCTTGTGAAAAAACTAAAATCTAAAAAAAGCTTTACCCCTGACGGAAAATGTTGATGATTAAATAAAAACGTCCTCACCTCTGTTGAGAAAAAGCTTTACCCCTGGCAAAAAAAAACGTTCTCATCTCTGAGAAAAAGTTTACCACTGGCGACTGACTAAAAATATTCATATATTCTGGTAATGTGCTTAGTTTTTCCAGGTTTCATTGTTGCCAAAAAATTTTGACACTTGAAAAATGTCAAAGGATAAAGATTTGCTTTAGCGCCCCATATAGGTAAAAATTTGAAGGTTTTTCTAGAGGAAAAATTAGTCACTGATAATAAAAGATTTCAACGTTCTTGATTAGCTGTTTCTTGCCCATACCTAGCGGCCAAAGTTGATATTAAAAAAAAACAAAATTTTAAAATTAGGATATATTTAGGTAGGAGAATATAAAAAAATATATTTAAAATCAATCGCGGAACTCTTGCAAAACGATTTTTAGAAAATTTGCTACTAATAAGTTTATTGCTGATGTAGCTGCAAGTTAGTGGGTGAGAGTTACAATCCTTTAATTATATACTCAAATCCTCCACTTGAAAAATAAAATTGACCTATTTTTTTAAATTTTCACATTTTGCTTAGTTTCCGAGATATTTCAGGTGGATCTTTTTCAAATGATCACCTGTAGTCTTATTCTTTATGACGGACAACTCCATAGTAAGAATGGCACTAGTATGCTATTCCCTATTTGGTGTTCATAATTTTGCTTTATAACCTCTACAACCTTTATGGTATAGGTTACCACCCGAAGGAATTTGACTAGGCTTCAAAACTACTATTTTTTAAACCGTTAGGTTCAAAATTCTTAACTCTTTCAAAACAAAGGAGTCAAGAGTCTTGAGTCCAGACTTCAAATTAATATTTGTTTATTACAGTACTGTTAAACAGTCTAATATGGTACAAAATACCTTAAATAAGGTCCCAGAATGACTTTAAACTTAATAAATAAGTAATAAATAATAGTTATTCATGGTACTAGTGGGTAAAGTAAGATATTGCCCATGTTGGCTGACGCCTCGCAGGTTAATTTTCGAGAGGGCAATATCGGTTTACCCATGAGTGCCATACAAGGTTTTATCCAATAAATAGCTTAGGAATTCATATTTTTATTAAACATTTTAATGATATTTACAAGAAAATAATTTGACAAGTGACAGTTGAGTGGGTAAAATAAATAATTATCCACTCAATAAAGTAAAAGCCACGCGGGGGATATTATTGAGTTTATCTATTTAAAATAAAGCTGGTAATTGTCTCATTATCTGTATGTATTGGATAAAGTATTTTTAATTAAAAAATAATTATGTCCTTGCTACAAACTTCGCCGTTATATAAAATTTTTCGCCCGGGGCAAGTACCCCACGTACCCCTTACGATAAGTTGGCGTTGATGAAGGATTTATTTTAATTTATATAAATCAAAATGGCAATAAATACCTATTTTTATAAAGCTCGGTTTTCTTCTCTTGTTTTATAGAGGAAAGGAAGCAAATATGAGCTACCCATTTTATTTTTTCTTGTAAAAAAATAAAAGTTTAGTTCCAATACCAAACGTACACAACGATAGCTATATTAATTAGTCACAACCTGTTATAAATTCATATTGATTAAAACAAATAATAAATTCATTATTTCGTAAATAGTGAGAAGGTGCACTTTTGTGTCGATTTGAAATTGGCCCTAAATATGGGCTGCCCCTAAAATTGTGTAATAAATATTAGATTTGAAGTGGCAATCAATCTTATTGGTCGCAATAAGTTAAAAGTATAAAAGTTATATCTAAAATGAAATAATAAATCAAATAACTCCTAATATAGAACGTGGTATATTAAACATTTTTAAAGCTTTGAAGGTACCCATCTCGTACTGCCTCATCGCTATTATAGCGCGCGTTCCATATCGCCCTCGTTCCATTTTCTTCTATTCTTGGCTGTTGCTGATCTTTTCTTGGCCTCCTAAAAAATTTCTAGGCTTAAATACATAGTTCTATATAGCCCATAATAGAAACACAGGGATGGCCCATATTGCAAAAATACTCGGTGTATACAACTAAAGAGGTTATGTCTAAAACTCAGTAATTAGAAGAAAACTAATAAGCACACATCAAAGCCCGATTATGTGGCTTTAATTTTTTGCAGAAATGGTTTTGAAAACGTTGTTATCTATCAGGTAATGGAATTTATAAACTTACCTAAAAAAGTTCCGTGGCTTGCTGAAAAGGACGGAAAACAAAAATAAATTCTCAAACGTCAACGAATCTTTGAATTAATTAATGAATCTTTACTGTGGAAGTTTAACTTCGCCATTTACGATTTGCGATAGTCGGATGCAGAGAACTGCATCGGATAGCTGAGAAACCCACCTAGCCCATATTACAAGACCTAGCCCACATTTGCTACCCTTCCTCTATTCAACAAAAAATCTACGCCAAACTGAAAATTTCCCTTTATCATGAATAATTTATTTCAAATTGTTATATCAACGGTGTGGCTGACTGGGACCTACAAATTGTAGGCTACAATAAATAAAAAATAACTGTAAGTGATCGGATAAAATAACAAAAGGCTCACGAATAATTTATTGTGTATTCATAGCAATTAACCGCCTCAAAAGTCATATGGTTGCTTTGTGTACTGAGTAGGAGGGCTATCACTTTTCCAGGCTGGTGAAATTAATATAGCGCGCACTGACTGTATATTAAAGTGTGTTTTGACCATAGACAAAATAAACAAATAGATTGATTTTTGACCGACTGCGCATACTTCTGCGTCCCGACTAAATGCGTCCTCCATTTTGATTCCAATTGTCCAACATAAAGTAAAAAAATATATATTTTATGTTGGTAACACTGTGTTGCGTTAGATAGGAATATTTTCTTTGTTAGAGATGTGTCTTTCCATTACACTTCAGTAGACAGTTGTCGTTGTTTTGTTGCAACAGTTTGTTATATGTATATGTAAAAACTAAATCAATATGTTATACTACACAGATATTTATTTATTTTTACGAGTAATTTAAATATAAAAATATAATTCTTCGCATACACCTCTAACATATTCGTGCAACAGGTTAACATAACCTAATTTATGTATGTTTTGAGTTTGTTTTCGAGGTTTTTCTGTTATTTTTTCTACGCGTTTGGTGTTTTGTGCTAGAAGGGTGAACATTTTATTTTATTATAGACTATATAATAGCGTTTTTGAACTTTTAAAGTCTTTCTGTGTTTTTTGTATATTTTATAGTGCTTTTTCAAAGAACTAGTAAAGTAAAGCAATGACGTGTTTTATAAAAAGTTGTAGAAACATAAAACGACTGCTACCTGCAGACAGCAGTATCATATTTTTTAGGTAAGTTTGTTTTTTTGTAATATAACATAAGAAAACATTAAAAAGTAAGGTTATGTCGTTTATTTATTTACATTTTACCCACTAATTTAAATCTCCCGGCTGATTTCTGACATAACGTCCGATCAAAATGGAGGACTCGTAAATTTGTATATAACCTTGAGATGACAGCTCATCTATGTTCTTTGTCTATGGTTTTGACCGTCTGCTCCACAAATATTTCATAGATTCTCGTAATACAATTTAGAACGACAGTTTGTTATTCTGTTGAGGATCTTTTCCTTTTTCTTATTTTTATCGTTTTGATTATGTATTCTTAGTGGCCATCACATCCACTTTAGGTTAAATGCCCAACTTTGTAGGATATTGGCAACTTATGATTCAAGTGGCAAACAGGAGAAAACTGCCTCTAAATTACACTTTGTGTTTTAAGAGTATTTTGGAAAACAAAAATAAGATATTCTTTACATATTTATTACAAAGCTTTGACAAAGGAAAATAAGTAAACAAGCCGTGAAGATATGTAAAGGTACGCATTTTATTACATAATATTCACAGTGGGTGGTATATTGCATTTTTCCAAGCTAACATTATTTAAAACGCAAAATAAAATATTGCTTCCAACAAAATAGTACTTCACTGGTAGCCGACCTAAAGTTACTACTGTAGCATAGGTTCATTAAAACAAAAAATTAAGTTTATATTTATTATTTCGAAAAAGAAAAATATAAAAAAAATCAAAGAATTCTTTTTTTTTTTTGAAAAATAAATTTAACCCCCCATAATTTTTTTGGTTTTCGGGGATTAAAAACAATAGGGTCTTGCCCTCATATAACTTGATTATTCCTAAATGTTTCTTGTTTATGGGATTATTCATGCTCGAGTTATTGCGTCGACAAAAAACGTGCCATTGGACAGACGGACAGAAGGGCAGATGAATAGACGGACAGACGGACAGACGGACAGAAGGACAGACGGACAGACGGACAGACGGACAGACGGACAGACGGACAGACGGACAGACGGACAGACGGACAGACGGACAGACGGACAGACGGACAGACGGACAGACGGACAGACGGACAGACGGACAGACGGACAGACGGACAGACGGACAGACGGACAGACGGACAGACGGACAGACGGACAGACGGACAGACGGACAGACGGACAGACAGACAGACGGACAGACGGACAGATGGACAGATGGACAGACGGACAGACGGACAGACGGACAGACGGACAGACGGACAGACGGACAGACGGACAGACGGACATACTATAATAGTGTTATCTCCAGATACTAAGGGCCAGAAGGGTTAAAGTTTGTTTAAATTGGACATCTTATATGAAATTTATAAGGACTTGTAAAAATGTATCCAAGTACTGATGATGCCAGTGAGGATGATCACAGTGACGATGATGATAATTGGAGTTCTAATGGTAGATGTGATTAAAATCCTAATTATATAAGGGTTTTAGCCAAATTTATTAGATAACCATTAACTTGTAAATATATATGCAAACAATACGCATTTTTTCTATTTTGCGACTCTTATAAGCTCCTAATCACACGCATTTTGCGTGTTCCTATAGGCCCATAAGAGGTCTCTACTTTTTTTTCTGTTGGGTTGGCAACATACAATAGCCTATCTCTTGACGTTTTGCGTGCAAATGTCAATTACGATTTAAAGTTTAATTTTTTACAAAATTTTGTGTTTGGGTTATTTTTTACCGTGTTAAAATTGTGGACTGGTTAATTGCAGTGAAAAAAGAAGAGATGATTGTAAAATATATCAAAATATCATTTGTTCTTAGAATCTTAAATATAGTGTAAACTGTAATGCCAACCCAAAACAAAAATCCCTAAATAGGTCATCAATTTAAATCTAAGTTTTTTAAATTTTAGAACAAAATAGAAAAAATTGTATAAAGCACTCGTTTCATAACGGCTCGGTTTCTAAACTTGTACTCTTGCGCTAAAAACGTAGGTTATGAAACTAGTACTTTAATATACTATTAAAATACTCTAATATTTTTTACGTTATTAGCAAAAACTAGTAATTTTCTTTTGCATAGAATAATATTACTATAGGCAAAGAAAATCTGCATAAAAAAAGACAATTGACAAATGGTAATTTTTTTTAACCGACTTCCAAAAAAGGAGGCGGTTATCAATTCGACGTGTAAAAAACTAACAGGAGTGTTCTGTTACTATCCACCGCTACCCTTTAAAATATCAGCCCGTGTACATTTATTGCAATTTAACACAGGATTTTTTCGTTATTTCACTTGACTATTGTACGACTTCAATAAAATTAAAATTTCAACACATTGAGACGTCCTAGTATAACGTGGTATGGGTAGTTTCTTGTCACATGCGATTTAAGCTAGGCGGATATAAACAAAAACTCGTGATCAAATTAAGATAACTAATTTGTATCCTTAAAAAATGAATAAAGTCGTGAAAATAAATGCAAATTTCTTTATCTTTTATCTTGACGCTTTTGTTTTGCAATACGGCTGTTGTGACTAACATTTGATTTTAATTTTATTCAAACCCATTATGGTTAATTTAAACAGCTTCATAAACCAACATGAAAGTTTACTTTCTATTGAAACAAAGTACCAAAATACATTTAAGTAAATACACTGGTCGACAAAAAAAACATATCTTTCCATTTTATCTGATATATCATTTTCGATGTACTTTTTGACGCTGAACACGAATGTGACCTCCCTTTGTTGACTTTGGTTCAGGATTCTGAGAATAAAGAGAATAAAGCTCGGGAAGTACTTGATTACTGGTCTGGACCTGTAAACTAAATATTACTGGTCTGCATTTAAATCAATAATTTCCGATAGATGGCGCCACCGATTAAAATCAGCAATATTTATTTATTTATTTATTTATTTATTTATTTATTGTTACATCCAACAGTAAAAACCAATTAAAGGATGAGTCAAACAACAAGATACAGAATTATAAAAAAAAATAATAACAATCAAACTAGTAGAGTACAGAATATTAGTCCAAATTTAATTGGCGAAAGACAAATTTAATGCGGCTGTTACTGCAAGAGAATATATCAACATCAGTTTGAATCTTATGATAGTTTTTGCACATAGTGTAAATCGGTGAAAATGTTAGTAAGTTGGTTCTAGGCTTCGACAAATAAAATGTATCGTTTGTATGAAAATTTAACATTTCTAAGAGTTCTGAACAATCAATCTTATTGTGAATTATTTTGTACAAAAAAATTACAGATCCGGAAGCTCTTCTGTTTTTTAAGCTCATTATGTTAAATCTGTCCAGTAAAAGATTGTTATCAATACCAATAATAGGGTAAACCCCATCTATTTTAAAGCTAACAAATTTTAAAAACCTTCTTAAAATTTTATCGATAGCATCAATTTCGTATTTGTATTCTGGATTCCAAATCAGGCTTGCATATTCAAGTTTAGACAAAACAAAGGAATTAAATAATGCAAACAAAACCGATCGATCTTTAAAACCGTAACTATTTCTAATAACAAAACCAAGACTACGAAAAGCTGATGTAACTGTTTTCTCAATATGTAAACTGAAATCCAATTTACTATCTCTAATTTCCGACACTCTAGCAACAACAATGTCATCAATTTTATAGTTAAACACTAAAGTAGATTTTTTCTTTGTAAAAGAGACTACATTACATTTGGCAGCGTTCAGAGGTAACTTATTTTCACGACACCACTTAATTAAATTATTTAGTGCATTTTGAAGCCTCTGACAATCTACCAAGTCTTTTATTTTATAATATAACTTTGCATCATCTGCAAAAGCTAAAGCAGGGACATAAATTAAATTAAAAATAGTGTTAATAAAAATAAGAAATAGCAAAGGACCTAATATAGATCCTTGAGGAACCCCTGAGGTCGCCAAAAACCAAAAGGATTTAAAACCACGACATTCAACATATTGATATCTATCCACTAGGTATGAGTGAAAAAAGTAAATTAATTCGATTGAGAAACCCATGTCGTACATCGCTTTAAGTAAAATAAAATGGTTAAGTACGTCGAATGCTTTGGAGAAATCGGTGTATATTACATCAACCTGACCACCGTCATCGAGAACTTGAGAGATATATTGAATAATACATGCAAGATTTGTAGTTGTGGATCTACCCTTTAAAAAACCATGCTGAAGTTTTGAAATTAAATGTTTTATATTAGCATAGATTAGTTTGTGCAAAACCATCTCGAAAACCTTCGCAAAATTTGAAATAATTGTAATAGGCCGATAATTTTCAACGTTTTTCTTATTGCCTTTTTTAAAAACAGGAGTTATTCTGGATATTTTCCACCTATCTGGAAACTGACATGTCTTAAGGGCTAAATTAAATAAATTGGTCAACGGAGAACATAGTGCAGAAGCGCAATCTTTTAGTAAAAATGACGGTATACCGTCCGGACCTGCAGTAGTTTAGACTTAAGACTTTTAAGAGCTTCTAGGACATCACACTCTTCTACATTAATAATGTTAAAGTAATTATTGTTAGCACTGCTGGATTCAAAACTAAAGTCATTTTTTGTGCTGGGCTCACCATAAGATTTTTGAAAAAAGGATGCAAATGCATTAACTATACTTTGTGGATTTTTAAGTTCAGCTCCGTCATAGTAAAGCGTATCAGGTATAGGATCAGTGCCCCTCTTTGTATTAACATAGGACCAAAAGCTATTAGGATTACTTTTAATATTACGTTCAATATCCTCAAGATAAGAATTATATGAACGTTTAATATCAGCTTTAGTTTTTGACCTTATGGATTTGAACTTGTCCAACGTAACCGGATCGGAAGTTTTTTTATATTTTTTCCATAGTTTATGCTTAGAGTTTAGATGAACTGCTGTTGTCATAATAAACACGAATATAATCTAATACATTTTGTTTAAAAGACTTAAATTGTACAGTTTTAGTCAATGTTTTTTTACTTTTGAGTCCGATAAGAATAATAAATATTATAAACGGTGCCTTGTGAGCTATCAACAAATGTTTTTTGTTTTGTTTTTTTTTTGGGTTATGTGTATGTGAAACTTCAGTTTTATATGATTGTGCTTGTCTTGTAAAATGCAGGAAAATGATTTGTGGTAGATACGAAAAGAACTAAAAAACAAAGTATTGTATTATTTTCTTTATTTGAATTCAAACATCTAGGTTTCCAAAAAATTACTACTTTATTTTTAAATAAAAACGGTTTCGAATAAAATAGTATACAGTTCTCCCGGAAAATGGTACTTTTCCTCGACCTATAAATGGTCTCGGCACTTCGTGCCTCGCCCATTATTAAAGATCTCGGAAAAGTATTATTTTCTGAGTCGACCTGTAATCTACTATTTTTTTTTTAGATACACCTAAATGAAAATTTTAAAGTAATAATAAATATAAGGTCCACCCTTATCCGATAGCAGCAAAAATATTTCCCTTTCATTGCTCCGTTAGTATAAATTATTAGGTCCTACCCCCAAAATGTTATTTTTTTGTTTAATATAACAGTATTACTAAGTATAAAAAACTATTTTTTTTTACAGTTATCAAGAACCATGAGAATGAAGTTACATATCGCTTGGATGATGCCGTAAAAGGTAATGTAATGTTATATTCTTTATACTGCCCTGCTAAGAAAAATTGTCCTATCTGCAAATTAAATGTTTTGATATATTAATAAAACAGTTTTTTTGCATTAATATAGTTTTTGTATGATGCTAGGTTTTCCGGAAATAACCAAAAAAAAATAATATAATATACTTTTCCTTGTAAGTCTTTGTTCATTAAAACAATTATTTTGGAAAACAAAAACAAATGAATTTTTTTTTTAATATTTTTTTAATTATAACTGTTTCTTTTTTCAAAGAACAAAAAAAAACGAATTTTATCAAAAACAATCCCAGTCCAGAACTTTAGATAATCAACCTACCCAGAAAACCAGTCTAGTATATAGCATCCTAAACTTGCTTTCATATAGCAAGAAAAATGGAAGAAATTATTGCACGTTCAAAATATTTCTCAAAAGTTGAATGAGAAATGGACGCTATAAGTGTACGTTTAAAAGCACTCATAAGTATATCGAAATATGTATGCTATTTTATGTTAATTTAAGGTCTTATTATTATAGGTCCCATTTTTAATTCTAAATGCTCCCTAGTTTTAGACGGTAAATTAATAAACTATTTTATGTCGATAAATTACGGCTTTAATAAAATTTAGGACGACCTAATAATTACCAAGTTTATCTCGAAAATATATAGTTTATACTGGTTTAATTGATAAAATGCTATAAATGAGCTATTTTAAGTCCAAAATATACTGCCTATATCACCTCAATTTAGCTCGCTAATAATACTTCTATTTTTCGCACTAAATTCAAGCAAATATTTCAAAATAGTATTTATTTTGTTTCTTTTTGCTTAACAGACCACGGTGGGCTTTAAGCTTACGGAGATAAAAAAATCGAACACCCCATAACTGACAATGGGATATTGCTTCCAATGCTTTCAGAATTACATGTTCGTTGAGAACAAAATCGTAGGTGTAGCCGTTTTTTATTCCATCAAAAATTAGTATATTAGTATATATGTGACCCAAAAAAAAATCAAATTCAAAAGTTTGGTAGTCTCACCCCTTAAATTTGTTTATTGGGGGTAAGAGTATCATCCCTAATTGTTTTCAAAATTTTTGAAAAAATCCAGAGGTCGTTCACAGCCATTTTTCAAAAAATATGTTTGCTTAGCTTTTTTTATTTTTTTTTAAGGCCCAAGGATTTTTTATTTAAATCTTTTTAACACGAAACGGTATAAAGGGATAGTTAATTGCTAACCTCAAAAAAAATCTGAATTTTTCTTTCAAAATGGCGGAGCTGTGCCCTTTAAAGTTTGAAAATTCACTACATTGCTTGTTTTAGGTCTAATTACAGGCACAAAAAAATGTTTTTCATTGTCTTCAAACATTGTGCGTGTAGCCCAATATGTCCTCACATAAAAAGAACTATATTTTTTTATCGGCCAGCCGGATGTGTCTGGACACATAAAATTTGTATTAATTTTTGTATTGGATGCATATATTTTATATTATTTTTTTGCCTAAAACCCGAATTTATCTCTCAAAAGTGTTAAAAAATGTATATATTATTTTTTCTGGATACCCTGTATATCCGATAAAAAATATAGTTGTTTTTATGTGAGGACATATTGGGCTACACGCACAATGTTTGAAGACAATGAAAAACATTTTTTTGTGCCTGTAATTAGACCTAAAACAAGCAATGTTGTGAATTTTCAAACTTTAAAGGGCACAGCTCCGCCATTTTGAAAGAAAAATTAAGATTTTTTTTGAGGTTAGCAATTAACTATCCCTTTATACCGTTTCGTGTTAAAAAGATTTAAATAAAAAATCCTTGGGCCTTAAAAAAAAATAAAAAAAGCTAAGAACAGACGGACAGATAGACAGACCGACAGACAGACCGAGACATATAAAACTTCGAGAAACGTGAAAAAAAGCAATACAAATTTTTCAGTTCCAACTCCAGACTTTCCTTGGGGGAAAGTAAATTTATTTTTAAATTTATTTTTTATTTATTTTTTTTTTATTTTTGGTTTGTTTTCTCTCTATTTTGACACATACTTTTAGATTAGCATTCTTAAAAATTTTGACTACGATATACTAAACTAAAAAGCAGTAAGTGCCATTTTTTTATTTAAATAAATAATAATTGATTGCGTACTTGTGTCATAATAAAGTTACTTTAAACCTAAGGTTATACATAAGCCCACTTTCTCGATTCTAACTATTATACAAGGGAGTAGCTAAAGGCCTATTTAGAAGCTTGCATAAGAACATAAAACATAAGAATGCGATGCCGTGATTGGCTTACAACATACATGGCGGCACATCAAGCCAATCATGGCATCGCATTCTTATGTATTACTTTCTTATGCGAGACTGTGGATATACCCTAAGACGATTTACTTTTTTTGCCAGTATTTCAGTTTTATTAAATATGGAGTTACTGCTTTTTAGGGTAGCAGGGCAGTATACACCTTTAAACTTTATATCGTTTCATTTATTATAGATCACGCTGACTTGCTGTTCCTCGAAAATGAATATTATAGTTGTGCTTACCAGCATCTCTTCTTTTCAAGAATGCTTTTAGTGCTATTATGTAGGCTTTTATATAGCATTCTTATATATTACTTTCTTGTGCGAGACTGTGGATATACCCTGACAATTTACTTTTTTTGCCATTATTTCAGTTTTATTAAATATGGAGTTACTGCTTTTTAGGGTAGCAGGGCAGTATACACCTTTAAACTTTATATCGTTTCATTTATTATAGATCACGCTGACTTGCTGTTCCTCGAAAATGAATATTATAGTTGTGATTACCAGCATCTCTACTTTTCAAGACTGCTTTTAGTGCTATTATGTAGGCTTTTATATAGTATTCTGATGTATTACTTTCTTGTGCGAGACTGTGGATATACCCTGACGATTTACTTTTTTTGCCAGTATTTCAGTTTTATTAAATATGGAGTTACTGCTTTTTAGGGTAGCAGGGCAGTATACACCTTTAAACTTTATATCGTTTCATTTATTATAGATCACGCTGACTTGCTGTTCCTCGAAAATGAATATTATAGTTGTGATTACCAGCATCTCTACTTTTCAAGACTGCTTTTAGTGCTATTATGTAGGCTTTTATATAGCATTCTGATGTATTACTTTCTTGTGCGAGACTGTGGATATACCCTGACGATTTACTTTTTTTGCCAGTATTTCAGTTTTATTAAATATGGAGTTACTGCTTTTTAGGGTAACAGGGCAGTATACACCTTTAAACTTTATATCGTTTCATTTATTATAGATCACGCTGACTTGCTGTTCCTCGAAAATGAATATTATAGTTGTGATTACCAGCATCTCTACTTTTCAAGACTGCTTTTAGTGCTATTATGTAGGCTTTTATATAGCATTCTTATGTATTACTTTCTTGTGCGAGACTGTGGATATACCCTGACGATTTACTTTTTTTGCCAGTATTTCAGTTTTATTAAATATGGAGTTACTGCTTTTTAGGGTAGCAGGGCAGTATACACCTTTAAACTTTATATCGTTTCATTTATTATAGATCACGCTGACTTGCTGTTCCTCGAAAATGAATATTATAGTTGTGCTTACCAGCATCTCTACTTTTCAAGACTGCTTTTAGTGCTATTATGTAGGCTTTTATATAGCATTCTTATGTATTACTTTCTTGTGCGAGACTGTGGATATACCCTGACGATTTACTTTTTTTGCCAGTATTTCAGTTTTATTAAATATGGAGTTACTGCTTTTTAGGGTAGCAGGGCAGTATACACCTTTAAACTTTATATCGTTTCATTTATTATAGATCACGCTGACTTGCTGTTCCTCGAAAATGAATATTATAGTTGTGCTCACCAGCATCTCTACTTTTCAAGACTGCTTTTAGTGCTATTATGTATGCTTTTATATAGCATATTTGTTTAATAGCGTCATTGTAAAATATACGTTTCTGTATAACAACATAAATAAGATGTAACTTAAATTGCAAATAAATATTAATACATAGTATAAATGAATAATAATTCTATTTTGGAAGTAAATAGCTAAAATTTTAAACTAAAACTGACAAGATGACTTTAATGTAAGATAACTTAAATGTAAAGTTATCTTGCTGTTGATAAATAGGTTTTAAAAATATATTAAAAAATATCTGGGATTATATCATATAAGATTACTGATACTGATAATTTATCACTAAAAACAGAAAAAAACATATAGAATGAGAGGCCATAAAAAAAACGCAGGACAAAATGGTATGCTAAAGAACGTTTATCAACTTAATAATAATAATAATAATAATTTATTCATACAGAAGATCTTTTTACAGATATAGGATAAGTCAAAAAATAACAGATAATTTAAATATATTTTTTTAAATTAAATGCTAAAAATAAATTAACCACGTAAAAGCTTTAGATATCAATATAATATTCAGAAATAGGGTAATTAAAAAAAAAACAGAGCTCCTAAAGGTTCCAGAAATCGATTTCAAGAACTAAAAAGGCTTTAAAAAAGCGCAGGGTCTAAAAAATCTAACCAGACTCACTTTTAAACGGGCCCTCCAAATTAGTAAGTTTTTTAAGGGTTAAAAATAATAGTTATTTATGGTTCTAGTGGGTAAAGTAAGATATTGCCCATGAGAGGGCAATATCGGTTTACCCATGAGTGCCATACAAGGTTTTATACAATAAATAGCTTAGAAATTCATATTTTTATTAAAAAATTTAATGACATTTACAAGAAAATAATTTGACAAGTGACAGTTGAGTGGGTAAAATAAATAACTATCCACTCAATAAAGTAAAAGCCACGCTGGGGTTATTATTGAGTTTATCTATTTAAAATAAAGCTGGTAATTGTCTTATTATCTGTATGTATTGGATAAAACTTTTTATTTTCCAAAATAGAAAAGTTAATCACATTAGTAACTTGTAAATACAAATATAAACAATCATTTTAGCTGACTCTGTAAGTAATTTATATGTATAAGTATAGAGTATAATATGAAAATATATTATTAACTAAATAGAAACAATAATATTAAACAAGCCGTAAAGATATGTAATGCTACCCATTCCATTATATACTATTCACAGTAAATGATATATTGAATTTTCCCAAAAAGCCAAATACTAATAAATACAAATAATAATAAAAAAAATACATTTTTTTTTAAATCATCTTTTTTTTTTGATTAAAGAATAATTTTTGAAAAACAAAAATTAAAAAGAAATCATCCCCTCATAGAACTTGATTTTTCCTGAAAATTTCAAGTCGATCGGATTATTCTTTCTTAAGTTATCGTGACTACAAAAAACGTGACATCAGATAGACAGACGGACAGATGGACAGACGGACAGACGGACAGATGGAAAGACGGACAGACGGACAGACAGACAGACGGACATTTTCAAAGTTTCTTTGTTTTGGACGTTTTTAGGAGATTTTGGGAATTTCGAAACGACCGTATAAAATATTTTAACACAGGTGCTGTGAATAGTACAATAACTGAAGGATGCTTCAGTTATAGCTGTTTTTTATGTAATGGGTGATTCAGAAATTAGTAACAAAATTTTAAGAGGTGATTCTACGTCCAAAAATATGAAAAAAAGTTTCTATAAAATTGGTCCGAAAATCAGCCCTAAGGTCTTAAGGGAGCTACGACCCTCCTTACATCTAAAAAGTAGTTTTTATTTAATATCTGTGGAACCCTACGAACTACAGTAGCGATTTTTTGCACGTGCATTAACTGTTATATTAAATAAGGCTATCCTTTTATGTAATTTTTATTTGGTAATTTTAACCAGGGACGTGTGATATGGGTGTCTATGTAACTTTTTGCCCCAATGTTTTTTACAGAGATATTTTGACATTATGAACATTGGTTTCATAATTTTGGACCTATAATCACGCTTTAAAATTTTAGGGAACATTCAAGTATTACGTAACGCAAATTTTTATCATTTTGATCCCCCCCCCCCCCGTAACGCTATTTTCCTATAACATTAACATGGGCGTAACACTTCACCCCACCCGCCCCTAAGAGCGTTACTTAATACTTGAACGTTCCGTTATTTCTAAATCACCCTGTATACATTTATTATTTAGCTCAAAACAATACCCTCCTTTGAAGTGGATATCTCAGCTCGTTCAAAGGTTAGATGGGAGGGTGCTTTTGGAATGCACGTATGTATGAGCAATAAGCATAATTGGTGTGATGTTATTTAGCGCGTAAGTCTGTAACTTAATTAGAAACTGATTTTTTTTGTAACATGTTCCTTTTTTTTCTGAAATTGTACGTAACGTTAATTAACCACTTAACGCATGCGACCGAGTTAACACGTTGACAGTAGATTGGCTCTTTTCCGCTTACCCGAGTTAATTCGGGCGGACTAATTTTTTTATTACCGATTAGATTTTAACCGAATATATTTACCAAACTGTTAGGCCGAGTTAACTAGTGCGTTAAGGGGTTAAAGGAACTCACCGAAAACCCAATCTATATCGGCTTTTTTATTCCGGAGATATTTAAAATCGAAAATATTATTTGTTTTTAAATATAGGTGCCTATTATTTTGGATTTTCACAGTGAATATTTTCAAAGCAAAATCAAATATTGGATGTGCGAATATACTGCGTAGTTTATTTTATAAAACATAACTATATTCTATACACAAACATATACTATTCAAACCTGTTGTGAAAATATTTACTGTGCGATTTTTAATTTACTCTCTTGCTTGATGAAACAGACTATAGTATGAAAAACACAATTTTTTTGTTTCATGCAAAAATAGAGATAGACCAACCGCTGTAGATTTAAGGTGTATGTAATCCTATATGTTAATGTTAAATTACTTATGTTATATAAGGTAAAAAACATATTTTATAATACACATCGTGTCAAAAGTCCGCCCCCCCTTTTAACTTTTGAACGGATTAAGATATTAAATTGACATTTGAAACCCAAATAATGCTTTGCTATATCGTCGCCTTACAAGTAAAGAGCACTAAGTCCAAAAAAATTGTTTTGAGATATTGACAAATTTAACTTACATTGTTGTTTTTTAATTTTTGTAATAATTGTTTTTGAAAAAAAACTACTACAGATCGCAATGACATGTTTGGTCATAATAATGTCCCATTTGCAGTTAAATAAAGAAAAATTGAAGTAGTTTAATTCAACTACATTTGAAAAAAGACATGAAATTTTTGCCTTTTACTTATAGGCCCACAACGTCGGCTTACAAGTAAAGAGCACTAAGTCAATAAAATAATATCAAAAACAAATATTTAAAGTTAAAACCCTTCTATTATTATGATAATTAAACGTAATGTATAACTATAAAGTAGAAAACAAGATGTTTACATACATTTTTAAAAACTAGGTTTTTAAAAGAAGGGTTTGGATTTTTTGATTGTTTAAAGAACGTTTCCAAAATTAATAATAATTAGTATTAATTATATGAAACTGTTTAATATGCCAGAACTAAGACAGTTTTCAGAGGCCATCGGCTGTGCCGGCAAAGAAGCGTCTCCTAAAGTCAATATTTATAAACACCGAAAGTACAAGTAAAAAGCACTGTCATTTTACAGGTAAAGTTCTGTTTCTCTGTTCTGTCTCTATTCCATCAACTTTAACATAGAAACATTTTAATGCTTTTGCCAGTAAAATAAATAACGCGATATTGTATCATATAAATGATTCAAGCAATCATATTTTTAAAAATTAACTCTTTTTTAGAAATAATAACAATAATTTTTTTTCTCTGGTTGCTCTGCATTGTTTTTAAACAAAGTAAATATTTTAGCACCCGGACTACACATTTTAACTTAATTTTAGCTTATAAAATACAAAAAGAAAACGAAAAACAACACTACTTTTCGGCAAACAAACAAACACTAAGTCGCTTAGTGCAGAAACATTTGAAATAATCTACAAGTAAAACGAACTAAGCGCACTAAGTGACTTAGTGCCTATTGCCAGATAAAATTTCAATCAAAATCAAATTGGTGCTTTTTGTATACTGGGTGACTCCCTTGGCAGTCCACCTAGAGGCTAGTTCGATTTACCTATACATAGATCATCAAAAATTAACTACAGTGCTATTAAAATCCCATTTTTGCAAAAAAGTGACTTAGTGCCTTTTAATTGTAAGCCGACGATATATTTGATATGCTTAGAGAGCACAATGGAGAAAGGAGGGCAAGGCGGATTTTATTTTAACTAAAAGGGGGGTCGTGTGATATATTATTTTAAAGCTTATAAAATTTTCTATTTGAACACATAATTTTTAAATTTTTATTTTTTTAATTTAATTTTTTTTTGAAATGCGATTTTTAAGTTTTTTTTTTTGTAAATTTTTATTTATATCATTCAAAATTAGTTTAAAAGTATAATTGACGTATTTGCATAATAAAATAAAACATTTTTAAAAAATTGTTTAATTTTTTTAAAGAAATTTTGACGAAAATTACCATTTTTAACCCTATTTTAAACCCATAAAAATACTTTAAAATGATGTATTAAACGACCTTCCTTTCCATTAAAACAAATCCTTCCTTGACCCCCTGCTACCATTGTGCCCCCTAAACACATAAAATATATACAAAAAAATTATATGGGCTATGTTAACATAACATGTTATATAACATGTTATTTAGGTTTTTAAAATTTTAACTTGATATCTTAAGTCGTTCAAAAGTTAAAAGGGGTGGGGGCGGACTTTTGAAAAGCTGTTTATACATACATGTATATAATGGTCTTAATATAGAATCCATTTACATTAAGACAATTATATTCCATCATTGATATCAAATTTAGTTCGTACATTTTATACATTAAGTTTAGGGCTATTTTTATACGCTTTAAAATAGAATAAATAAATGTATTGTAATAAAAAAATTAAAAAACTAAACTTGTTTTATTAATCTTTGTCATATTTTTACATGGTTTACTCTACGTTCTTTTTTAGCCGGAACAAAATGACAAAAAGTGTTTTAGTCCCGTCAACGAAGGTTTTTGACTAAAAAATATCTAAAAGTTTTAAAAGTTGGTCAAGATGCACATAGTTAAGGCCTCTCTAATGAACGTACTAAAAGTCCCCATAAATTGAAGGTAAGCTCGCGCTGTTATGGTGCGGCATATTGCAGGGTAATTCCACATCAAAAGCTAAAAAAAAATTTAATACATATAGGTCCAAAAATCGCTTTTAAAGGTAACATGATTCTTTAAAAGTGGTGTATTTTAGAAGACAATAACTATATATAATAGATTTTTGGAAGAACATGTAAAGAAACTTTTTTTCTTAGTTTTTGACGTTCTACATTTTTTTGCCTTTCAAAAAATATATATTTTTTTAAGCTTTTTTTTAACAACTCGTTTTTCAAAAAAAAAAAGAAATTATTTAAAAAAAAATGTTAATTTTCTTTTTTGCAGAAAAAAAGATTTTTAATTTTTTTTAACGCCATTTTTCGTTTTAATGAATTAAGCCTAGTTACTGTATTCCTTTTTTGACAGCAATATTTTCTTTTACCTTTTACATAGTTCCACTGTGAATAGTTTAATGGAATGCGTAGCAGAATAAGCCATCTTCACGGCTTATTCTAAGATAAGATAAATTTATTTTAAAATCTCGAGAATTCTACTATACTATGCCACAGTTCGACATAAGTAGGTATAGTTTACCAATGTTTAACAATAAACAAATAATGCATTTTTTTAATTAAAAATTATAAAAAGCTTTTTAATTTTTGATTCCTTAAAATGAATCAAAACGTAACTGAGAATTGCCCATATATGATAAGAAAAAGTATAACACAGAGCACCAAATGTAATCTCCAGATGCTTTGAATTTTTTTACATTAGTTTTGAATATTGCAGTCATTTGGGAAATACTTAATGATACAAAGTATTACAGAAGATATTTCTGGAATATAATCACACTATTTTCACAGGTATAACGCTTTAACGATTTTTTTCCTCCAACATCCTGGACCATTTTTGCGTCATTAAATAATAATGACATGACATAAAAATAAATAAGTACTCGCAGACATACTTTTTCTAAAATGTAAGTTCTGTTAACAGTTTACATGTATACATAAAACGCGTTTGAGCATCATTTTATCATAACATTAATATTACATAAAAGTTTATATGGGTCCACAGAGTCAAAATAATCAATCTAGGAGGTACATTAAGGTGGCTTCAATATTTTTGTATCATGTTTACCAATTTTTTTACGGCATTTAAAATATTCTCTACAGAAAGTTTTGACCAATTAAACAGGCCCCCAAAAAAAAATTGTCTTTGGATTCCAATATGATATTCCTATGTATTTTTTCCCGCTGAAACTGAATCTGCAACCCGTTTGGACTTTTTTTTTGACATAACCTCAAAAAACACTCGAAAACTATTGAAACCGCTAAAATCATCTACTCCATACCACTTTCACCCCCTTCCTCCAAATTCGTAATTTCGTAACCCCATAATCCCCTAACCTCGGAATACCATTACTCCATAACCTCAAAACCCCGTAACCTCATTAAGTAGAAAAATCTGGTTCGGGAAAACAGAACAATTACGTGAAATTTTCTTGTAGAACATAGTTATGAATAAGTAACTGTATAACCCTAAAATCCCATCACACCTCCAAACCCCTTCACTTCGTAACTCCATATATTATAACCTCTTAACCCCATCATCCTATTCTGTGGAGAAGCCGGTTTTCGAAATCATAAGAGTTTTGTGAGTGAAGTCATGAATCAAGGTCTACTTCATTATTTTTTTAACCGGAATTCTCCACAGAATAGGATAACGGGATTAAGGGGATATAGTATATGGGGTTACGAAGTGACGGATTTTGAGGTTATGGTGTTAGTAAGTAACTCTATAACCCCAAAATCCCCTAACATTTTGTGGTTATAGAGTTACTTACTATGTTCCACAAAAAAAACTGAAGAATTTGATCTATTTTCCTAAACTAGATTTTTCTACATAATGAGGTTACGGGGTTTTGAGGTTATGCGGCTATGGTATTATGAGGTTAGGAGATTATGGGGTTCTGGGGTTATAGAATTAGCAATTTGGGGATAGGGGGGGTGACAATGGTATGGCATAGATGATTTTAGCGGTTTCAGTAGTTTTTCGGGTGTTTTTTGAGGTTATGTCAAAATCCTGACGTGTAGGGTTGCGGAAAAAAATACATAGGAATATCATATTGGAATCAAAGACTCAGCAAATTATTTTTTTTTGTGGGCCTGTGTATATTTACACTTTGTCAAAAATAATGCGCCCCTCGCAAAGCTATTATTTTTTTAATGTTCAGGGCCCAATTTAACGATTTTTCAAATTTTCTTCTTTATTTATTTAATTTATTTATACCCGTTAGGGACCTATTATACAAGGTGTTTTATAATAAGAAAACTTACTCTTAACTATTTTGAGTGCTTGACTTAACCATTACATTTTTTTAAAACTTAAATAGTGTTTAATGTTTCCTACCCTCTTCTCGAAACTTTGTGTCACATATTTTGTCAATTTTTTTTATATTTTGGGGCTAGCAGGTTCGATTATCAAAATTTTCTGGACGGCTAGCAAAGTGCTGGCGAATCTACTCGATGGATGTTTTTAGATCATTGATATAACTTGTAAGAATTTAAGGAAGTAAAAGGTAAGGTAAGGTAAGTAAAGCAACGTAAAAGGTAAGGTGTGTGCTCTTCTGATAAAGCATCAGTTTTCATGGTAATAAGGTGGCAGCTAGGCAAATAAAAACTTTAGCTGTAGATTAAATAAAAATGATATAAAATGTATTTCAAGAGAGGTTTTTATTTTAAATGAACTAAAAGGTATAAATTAATAAATAATATAATATATTGTTTCCAGCTGTCAAAGTATTTTTAGACTTTAACTGAATTTAAAAGCTTTATTAAAATAACTAATGGGACGAATACACCTGCAGTGTAATTACTAACTAAAATGTATACTAATTAATAATTATGTAGAACCAGTTAAAATCTTTTATCCAATACATACAAAAAATAAGACAATTACCAGCTTTATTTTAAATAGATAAACTCAATAATAACCCCCGCGTGGCTTTTACTTTATTGAGTGGATAATTATTTATTTTACCCACTCAACTGTCACTTGTCAAATTATCTTCTTGTAAATGTCATTAAAATTTTTAATAAAAATATGAATTCCTAAGCTATTTATTGGATAAAACCTTGTATGGCACTCATGGGTAAACCGATATTGCCTTCTCGAAAATTAACCTCCTTGGCTGACGCCTCGCAGGTTAATTTTCTCATGGGCAATATCTTACTTTACCCACTAATACTATAAATAACTATTATCATATTTTTGTGGGACCTGGTAGATAATTATTCTTTTATTATTCCATCAATCTATTTTCTAATCGTCGTACAGAGTGATATTGGTAGACTGACAGTTTCGGGCTGCTGGCCCTCTTCAGTACCAAGAGTCAACTCTGCACGCTGATTAAGAAAACGTTTTTAGACTTTACTCGCAAAAGGAATATAGCCATTAGATTGATGTAGACTTGTGCGCCATCTATTTATTTATTCCTTTTGCGAGTAAAGTCTAAAAACGTTTTCTTAATCAGCGTGCAGAGTTGACTCTTGGTACTGAAGAGGGCCAGCAGCCCGAAACTGTCAGTCTACCAATATCACTCTGTACGATGATTAGAAAATAGATTGATGGAATAATAAATTAATATTTTTATAATTTTGTTTAAAATTAAAAATTTCTGTCCTTACTAATTATTCTTTTGTTACAAAGTTAAAACTGAATGCTATATTACCACTTAAAAATCACAACACGTACATACCCATCTTAAATTTCAAGCATCTTTAAAAATACGGTCAGTTAAAACCAAATTACATAGTTTAAAAGTCAGGTACTTGTAATATATTATGGTCGTTGCGTTCTAGATTCTAAGCAATTAATTTTTATGCCAAAATAATTGACGTTAATTTTATGGTAAAACGATACCCGTGAATGGCACATAATACACAATAAAAATGCATGTTCTCATGTTAAAGTTAATGCCAAAGTTTCTGGTTAATACCTTTTGGAAGTCATTAAAAATGTCGTCGGTTTGATTAGAACTAATTTGTATGCTACAGCCAACGCGAACTGGGCCGTTTTCAGCTGGCTTCAATTCGAAGTTTAGTGTTTTATGGATCGGAAAACTTTTACACTGTTATGTTGGAAGCATCGCTGCAATTTTCGTGGTGGCTGATGACAAGAATGTTGGAAAATAACTTCGCTTTCAATTATAAGTTTGTGGCTGATAAGTTTTTAATAACGCCAACACGATTTTATGTGTTTGTTTCTCATTTAAGATTAATTAATTTTAATTTGTTAAAGTTAAGATGGGTGACTCTAGCTAAAACTTGTAATAAAGAATGCACTATAATATACAATATTTAATATTTACTATGGTATGTTTCATCAACAGTCATCGGCGAATTTCCAGTGCTCGCATAGGTGCCGCGTCGATTCTATCGTTGACGCGAGGTTTTAAATATTTACATTTTTATTTTCTTCGAAAAACACCGATATATTTACATATTTATAGTTAATATGTATATTCAATATTGTTGTGTGTACAAATTAGTCGTCAAATGTTTCGATTTAGTGGTAGTAGATAAAAATTTCCCTCACAATTCGGCAAAATTATTCCGTAAGCCTATGTTTCTGTCTTTATTTTCAACGTTGATGAGTCATAACTGAATTTATTCCGATTACTGTTCATCAAGCAAGAGAGTAAATTAAAAATCGCACAGTGAATATTTTCAAAACAGATTCGAATATTGGATATGCGAATATACTGCGTAGTTTATTTTATAAAACATAACTATATTCTATACACAAACATATACTATTCAAACCTGTTGTAAAAATATTTACTGTGCGATTTTTAATTTACTCTCTTGCTTGATGAGACCATACTAATATTAATTTAACTTTTATAAATTTCGCTAGAGCTAAAAAAAATACTAACACTGTAAAAAGTAAACTGAATATTCAGTTACAAATGGAAAGGAAATCGGAAGTTATTATCCTATACAATTGTGCTTTAATTTTTGGTAAACATTTCATGTCCGTCCTTAAATATTAAAGTACGTGACTTTAGAACTATAGTGTATTTAACAAAAATTAAAGTATATTTTTTTTATAGTTATAGTTTAGTTATAGTTTATTTCTGCAATGTAATACATAAGCATGGAGAGCCCCAAATAAGCTTTTGGCTTGTGTTAGGGGCTCTCCATTAATTTTGAAAAAAAATGATTATTCAAATGACATTTTCTAAGTTTCGCCATAAATTTTCAAATTTGTTCTTCTGCGATCCCCTCCATGTCTACAGCTTCTTCTTTTCTTATCTATGCGCAACCATCATTCCAAAAATAAATTTGCATCTTACAGTAAATTTTTCATCAAAATAAAATACTTAGAAAATTGACATTAAATGTCAATAATAAATAATAATAATAATTTGTATAGGAACATAACTTCCTGTCCATTTGTAACTAAATATTCTGTTACAAATGCTATAGAGCTAATTACAAAAAGAAAATAACTTCGATTTCAACTATACATTTTTGGCTGATAAGCAGACCCCGGGTATTTGGTATTGATTACGAGGGTGGCGCAAATGTTACTTGTAAAAAAAAAGTTTTTAAAGATTAATGACACACTTTCTTAACCATCCCGCGATAGTTATCATTCATGGCGTAACTTGACGACTATGTTAAAGAGGTGTATTATTATGACACGGGAAAATAACTATACTTTTAGTATTACAAAAGATTTATAACTATATAAATATCAAAGGTAAAACAACAAAAAACTATATTATGTATATTTTACAAAATATTTACATGTTCTAAAACTAAATGTACCCATATTTTTAAACATAATTAATTAATATTATTTTTGAATATAAAAATATATGATCAAGATTTTCTCCATGTTTTCGGCTATCAAGCTTCGTCTTCTTTTAACAAAAGTATATTTATAATCTGAAAATGAATGTTCTATGTCTACCAAAGTACATAAGTAGAGCATAATTAAAGAATGTATTTCTTAATTTCTTAATGCATTTATAAGTATTTAGATTTGGTTTAGAAAACTCAACTTCTTTGCCATTAAAAAGGTCTACTATTGAACATTGTGGAAAACATAAAATGCGCAATCTTTAGACCTGAATCATTTTTGGTTTCATCTATGCTAAAAATATTTTCCTTGTACTAAAATTTTGTATTTTATATCCTCGAACGCCTTTGGTAAACATTTTTTTCTCTTTGTGGGCTTGCTTGGCAACTTTACAACTTCCAATTTTCTTCAATTTTCATCGACGGAATGTTAGAACTGGCTTACTAAATCAAAATAAAACATTTTTGTATGCCATTATTTTGATGATAAGTGCTTTGAAACATTACATTCCTAAGACAAAACTATATCTTTTTCGCACGTTTAACAATAAAGTACCTCACGATTAAATTGCAGCTCGGGAAAAACTTATTTATAATAAATTACAAATTTGTGTCATTATACTCAGTAAGTGTCACCCATGTCAGAATGCTGATAAAAAAAATAAACTTCCGCGCGCCCCTCGTAATCAATACCAAATATCCGGGTACTACTGATAAGTCTTTAATAACGCCAACACGATTTCATGTGTTTTTTAATTTTAATTTGTTATAGTTTGAAAGCATTGTTGTGGTGGTTGATGACAAGAATGCTGAAAAATAACTTTGCTTTTCATTATAAATTTCTGGCTGATAAGTTTTTAATAACGCAAATACGATTTTATATGAGGAAAAGTTTTACAATATGTTGAAAGTATCTTTGAAATTGTTGTGGTGGTTGATGACAAGAATGCTGAAAAATAACTTTGCTTTTCATTATAAATTTCTGGCTGATAAGTTTTTAATAACGCAAATACGATTTTATATGAGGAAAATTTTTACAATATGTTGAAAGTATCTTTGAAATTGTTGTGGTGGTTGATGAGAAGAATACTGAAAAATAACTTTGCTTTTCATTATAAATTTCTGGCTGATAAGTTTTTAATAACGCAAATACGATTTTATGTGTTTGTTTCACACTTTTAAGTGATTAAAAGATTAATTAATTTTAACTGGTTTAAGTTTAGATGGTTGGCGTTGGAGACACTCTAGTCACTACTTATAAGCTGTACACTCTAAAAATTGTCTTGTGAAAATACTAACAATAGTAGTAATATTACATATCAACTTTGTAAATCTACAATAATATTGCTTTTTTATTAAACTAACTTTTGATTTTACAACATAATTTAAAATCGCTGCAATAATGTTAGTATTTTTTTTTGTGAAAATATCAACGTTTATTTCAGTGTAATAAAGGCTGCACTATAAATGAAATTTACTTTTATAAAGGAGGGTATCGCATTTTGGGCTAAATCGCCTGAAACGATAAGACTTTACATGCTTATAGATACATAAAAAATAAATACTTAGCCAAAATTTTAGCCCTTTTTTCATCCCGGAACATACTTTAATTAATTATTTTAATTAAGAATTTTGACATATGCCAATGTAAGATTTGGCAACATTGCACGAAACTTCAAGTGTCAAATGTCATCTTGCCAAAATAAGAATAACTCTGCACATTAACTACTACAGTGGGGCCAAAAGAAAGAGCCTGTATTGTGTTCACTGCTCTTAACTATAATATTAAAATATTTTGTTGGTTTTATTAGTTTTTACGGATTTAATATACTATAACTCAATGTCTGATTAGACTTATGTGATTAGTTTCTTAGGTTTCATTACCATTATGGAGTTATTTTTGAGGTATTTATACTATAATAACATTGTAATCAAACCAGCAGTTTCAACGATAAACCAAAGCATGTAGTTCCATAGGACAGTGTTACCCAAGACAAGTAATTTAATGTGGCTTTCAACATGTCAAATTAGTTTATTTCCATGATATGATTTAACTACATTATGAAAAAGTTACACATATACTTTTAACTTTTATTATTAATTAAATATATTTGTTTAAAAATAAATATATTTAATTGATATTGTAGTGTTTTTATTAAAAATTCTACCTAAATGTATTTATGTTGGTTTTTAGATAACAAAAAATATTGCTTTTTTTCAATATGATAGTCACACTTAGCGCAAGAATATTGCGATGTTGTCGGGTTTTCGATAACAAATAATTCCTGAGTTTTTAATTTTTGTTTCATTTTGTTCTTTATTAAAAAATAACACAGTTTTATCATTTTGCAATTTTTTAAACAAAATCATATTTTTCTTATCTAGACCAAAACTCCTATTTAAAACGATACCCTTCTTTCAGCTATAGCTAGAAAAATATCAATGAATTGCTGCAAATTAATAAATGTATAAACAACTCTACCTAGGCTTTGGGTTTTGTTTTGCCTATATAAACTGGTGTGTTTTAAAACTAAATATTTTGCTAAGTAAGACTAACACAAATTGTTTGCCAATCTGGTATAAAGAAAACAATACTATGCTATAATTGATTATTTTAAAACTGGACTGAACCATATTAATTTTTCGCACGCAAAATAAAATTGATTAAGAAGTTTAATTGCAATAAACTTATTTATTGACATCTAATTCAAATTTAAAGAAGCTAAGAAGCATTTGTTTATCTTTATTTTTTAAGTTACACCTATTTTTAATGTAAAAAACAAAACAAAAAATATAAAGAAAATCCTCAGAGAGAGATGGAATCTGGTACATACGCGTTATAAGGAAGATACTCTGGTTTAGTAGGTAGATAATATTTATTTACTTAACTAGTGTATTAAGTAGCATTTTATCCACGCAAAGCATATCAGCCCACGAGGCCGTCAGGCCGAGTGGGCTGATATTCTTAAGTGGATAAAATCACTTAATACACGAGTTGAGAATTTATTTTTATCCAACACCTTTTATTTTTAAATAAAAATTTATAATTTTGCGAAAAATTATGTCAAAAATATTAAGATTAAGTTTTCTTAATACTAAAATAATAGGTAGCCATGGCCTCAGTATGCCTATTAAAAATAAACAATTGCTAGTTTTGCATTTCTTACAAATGTCAAAATGGACGCGGTGATGACAGATTTTTTAATAAAAACAGTATTTTATTCAAAAACTAAAGAATAGTTTGGGGTTTTCTTTAATTTTTATGGTTTAGTTAACGTGCTTCTATTTATAGAATAGTTATAATACTTAATTAATAGGGTATGTAACTAATTTTGGGTGAGATCAAAAGCTGTACGTAAAAGAGTGGGTGAAAAAAGTTTTAGTCACTAGTGGAAAAAAACTCACTTTTGACATTAAATATGGTGCTCAAAACAAGTGATTCTGTGAAGGTGTTGGATAAAAGTCTTTTATGTTATATTTTACATTTTCATCCTATCCCCAAATAAATATTTCAGAAAAACCTGTATTATTGAAAAGTTTATTATTATTTTAAATAATTCATTAATATATTTTAAATTTTAACAACAAATATTGGGCATAGCAAAAGCTAACTTTTTTTTGTAAACTTCGATTTAAGGTTAGTCTCATTACTTAAAAACAAACTATAAGTACTTAAAATACAAATGACCGCATTTGGCCTTAAAGCTTTATTATTATTATTTTCTAAATATACTCTTTAAAGTTGAAACGCGTTAAAACTTTAATTTTAACGTTAATTTAATAATGAAATAATGAATCTTTAGCCTTCGCACCCTAAATTGTGACTATTTGCCTTTTGGGAACAAGTAAACAGATAACGGTGACCACATCAATAGATAGATGGATGGCATCATGCTTTTATATATATATATATATATATATATATATATATATATATATATATATATATATATATATATATATATATATCTATCTAACGTCTTATTTAAATATTAACAACATACTGTGTACCCTCAGTGCTGATGATTCCCAAAAAGGATGAAATGGTATTATTCACTATTTCCTGTCCATTTAATTTTAACAAAAGATTACATAACTTTCTTATATACACAGGAGGTCCAGTAAATGATGTCATTAGTTTTAAGGAGTGACTACTACAGAAAACTATAAAAAAAAGTTCCTATAAGCATATGTCTAAAAATGCGTCGTAAGGGAGCTAAGCCCCTTTGAAATTGGCTAAAAAATTCGGTTTTTATTTAATAACAGGAACGCTTTGAGGTACAGCAACCACGTTTCGAAGGTAAATTAACCTTAATAGGCTCATCTTCGTATGCTATCTTCATGTACTTATTTTAAACAGGGGTATGCGAAACTAGGGGGCCTTATTAGTTTTTTGTCCCAAACTTTTTTCTGTATAACTTTTTTTTTATTTTATTTTTGGAATATGATTTCTTAAGTAAAAATACATAAAAAAGGTATTCTTGTACTCTCTATATTGGGTTTTTTGACGTCGTTAAAACTGAACCTTATAATAAAATTTTTCTAATTTCACCCCCTGAGGGGTGGGGGGTAGTTTTTGTGAAAATTTGTATATTGGGGTTTTTAAGATTTCTGAAAGTAAATTGATAATAAAAAAATCCACCCCCTAAGGGGCGGGTGCTAGTTTTCGTGAAAATTCTTGTATTGGGGTTTTTGAGGTTGCTGAAAGTGAATCTGAAAATAAAAAAATTTTAACTCCACCCCCTAAGACGCGGGGGGTAGTTTTCGTGAAAATATTATTAATATATAATATATTTTTAAGGTTGCTAAAAAAAAATCTGATAAAAAAAATCCATTTTAGGCGCAGAGGTGAAAAATGGGAAAGTTCTTTTACTGGGCAGTGTATTTTTTCGTTATTAACCGAGAAACGTGCAGTACATATTTTTATAGACTCTTAATTTTTAACTTATTTAAATCATTTTTGATAGATGAAGATATTTTTTTATGTGTGTATTATAGCGTAGGTATACTTATAAACAGACAATGACAATTTAGCCACGTATCTTCTGTAAAATTAAATTAAAGTTAAATTGAATTCTTAACTTGGGGTATGTCCACATTGTTTCCTTTCTAGCTAAAAATGTTTACATTATACATTTACTAGGGCATTAGATACGCCATATAGACACGCCATTTTAAAGCTTGGTACTAAAGTATTCTAGTATACCGTGGGTATATAAAACGGCCCCACTTTAACTTTTGAACTGCTTAACACTTTAACTGCCATGTACACCCAATTGTGTTTGGACACTGATCTTTACTATGGCGCCAAACCGAAAATTGGTGTTCTCGCCGTGACTGCCAAGGCCATAACTTCACTATTAATAATCGTAAAAACATTTTACAATTATATATATGCTCCTTACATATTAGAGAACTACATAAAGGTAAAACATGTGTGTACCTATCGGTTCTACAGAAAGAGATAAAAGTATAATTATAATTTTAAAATAAAATTATGCATATTTTAGGTAAAAATGACATTTTAGATTATATTTTAAATTACATGAAGGTAAGATGTTTGTTTTTTTAAGTAAAAATCTATTTTTTTTTATTTTTATAACATAGTTATGTGTACAGTAGGTCTAAAGTTTCCTAGGGAACTTATGACCTACTCCTTAATTTGACAGTCATTGATAAAACCCCGTTGTGTGTGAAGATTTTGTACTTGTTTTTGTGTTTAATAAGCTGTTTTATATATTCTTTAATAATTTTGCATATCATGCAGATTTTGCACTTGTTTTTGTGTTTAATAAGCTGTTTTATGTATTCTTTAATAATTATGCATATCATGCAAATTTTTTGTTGCACTGTGATAAAATCCAAATATAATATTTAAAGGAATTTTCTTTTTGGGTTGGTATTGAAGATCTAAATTTATGTTGCCTAACGTATTGAACTGCTGCCCAATTGGGTATACACTATTTTTAAAATCACAAAATATTTATGGTGCCCCATTTGGGCAGACAAAATTAAAAAATACAACACATTTATTTATAAGAAATAACTTTATTGTGTAGGAATACACTTTAAATAATAATAGAAGTATTAAAACCCCTATTTTTATCATTGTCCATCCAAAAGGATGGTCAGTTTTTTGCTTGCCTACAAATTGTAGGCTACAATGAAGGTAGCTCATACGCATTTCAGTAACAAGTAGAACTCTGTTAGTGGCATTTTTACAAATATTAAAGAATTCTTTTTTTAGTTGTATATTATGCTTTTTCTTTTCACGTTACAGCTCAGTCCAAACTTCGCATTATTTTAAATATTTATAAATACATTTTAAAAAATTGAATAAATAAATAAAAAATTAAGAAAAGCTAAATCAATTTTTTTAGCAAAAAAATTGCAAATTCAAGGCGCTCAAATTTATTTTTAAATGAAATTAAAAGTATATCGTTAAACAGAGAATTTAATAGGCTGTAAAATAATGTTTGATAAAAACTCACTTTCCATTAAGAAAAGTCCTCCTTGCCCTAAAAATTTTAAATAATTATATATCAAATTATATATTGAGTTCTGTTACTTACGTGTTTTAATTCCAATTCCAATTCCAATAATGGCATTTCCCATAGGATAGTTTGCCAGCTCAATCTAATATAATTTTCGGCCTAAGCAAAACCGTCTCACTCTGTAGTGATGTTTGCGTAGAAGCCAACTTATAAAAAAAATATCTTTAAAATTTATAAAAAATCGACTTTACATGTTCAACAGTTCCACGTTAAATTTAACATCACACAATAAAAAACATAAATATTCACGATTCACTTAAAACTTTACTATTAAAGTAATATTTTTACGAAACAACATAAAATAAAATAAATTAAGTCCTGTGCATATCTACGATAGCAGGCTGATGCAGGAATAAATCCGCCGAAGCGGCCACATCCGTCTCTTACAAAGAACACGCTGCGACTTTATTTACGTGTTTCAGATTTCCAGTTAATATTTTAAGCAGTTGAAAAGTTAAACGTGGGGTGGACTTTTGATACGCACTGTATAGTCTATGAAGTCTATAGACCATCACAATAATGATATTATACTCCATATGAAAAGGTAAATTGATGTATACTTTACCAAAGCTTTGCAAAGGCCGGCTATGATGTCATGACACGTCTTTGGATGAGATGCGAAGTTTTATTAACTTACACTGTTAAACAAACTATAAATTTCCATAAAAGTCCTTCTATTTGAAATATAAACCATATATAGACGTATTAAAAGTGCAAGTCTCTTGCAAAACAACGTTACACTATGATATTTTAAGCACGCTTTGACCCAGAGACTTAAATTTTGCAACCAAAGATTTTCAACGTGGCAGAAAACTTTAAAACGTCTATAAGTAGTCTTGCAACGATGTTTTTTTGCTTAGTAAATTAGTTTAATTAAGTAAAATAGTGCTGCCAACAAAATAATACTTTCCCCTATAGGCCTAGGTTCATTAAATCAAAAATGATAAAAATATAATTTTTTTTAAAAAAGTTTCTTTTTTTGTAAAGCGAAAAATAAATTGAAAAATTAAAAAAAAAAATAAAAAAAAAATTTTTGGTTTTTCAAAAAAAAAGTTTCTTTTTTCGTTACATGAAAAATAAATTGAAAAAAAAAATTCAAAAAAATTGTTTTTATCCCATTTTACCCCCTTACCAGAAACAATCCCAGCCTAGAACTTTGGGTATTAACCTGTGGTCCAAATTTGAAGTCTTTAACCAGAAGCGTTCTTAAGTTATCGTGGTCACAAATTTTCCGACACACAGACCGACAGACCGACGGACAGATTTTTTTTTTTGACGGAAATCATAGTTTTTGGATATAAAACGTCCAGAAACGTAAAAAAAAATAGATTTTTTTTTCCTTGAGGAAAGTAAAATTTAAAACAAGTGACTTTTAATTTTGAGGTTATATCTGTTGACAGTTACAAATGTAACTGTCAACAGATTTAACTTTAGAATGAAAAATTATTACTGAACGTCAAACAAACACGTTTTTTATACAAAGTTGAAATTAGCCATAAGATTTTTTTTATTTTTCTTTGAATTTTTTTTGTTCAAATATTTTTCGTTTTAAAAAAAAATATTAAAAGTTTTTTCGTTTTTCCAAAAAGAAATTAAAATAAAAATTGTTTAATTTTTTTCTAATTTTTTTTATAGTATTCGGGAAAATTGAATATAACGTTTACTGTGAATAGTATTTAATGGAATGCATAGCATTACATATCTTCACGGCTTGTTTTGTGATGGTTTCAGTTTCGATAGCTTTGAATCTGACTGTAGTATTAAATAAGCCCTGCAGACTTGAAAGTCCCCATTTTAAACGTAAATTGTTATTTAAATAATTTGGCTCTGGACTTTGAGGACGTATAGACAAAAGCAGTAAAATAAAACACAAACTTTTACTACTTGCTTCTTCTCCGAAACGTTATCTTACCTGAAAAAGCGTGCCAAGGGTCTTAAGTGCTACATTTCGGAAGTGCTAATGAAATTTATTCCGTGTTTGTAACCTTTACATATAATTGGTTTATGTGAGGTTCATTAAAAAGGATACACACAGAAAAAAAAAAACAACAATGTTAGTGTCACTCGATTACACAGGCCCACAAAAGAAAAAAAGTGGGCGGTGCTGGGTTGAGATCTAACTATTCTTATGTATTTTGGGTTGCTGAATACGAATCTGTCATAAAAAAGGCACTTCGTGTGCTTATTTTGTTTCTACACTGAAAAAACTGTCTGGGCCCACAAAAAAAAAGTGGTCTGCTGGGTTGAGATCCACTTATTCTCATGTATTTTAGGATGCTGAACACGAATCTGTCATAAAAAAGGCACTTCATCGGCTCATTTTTTTTCTACACTGAAAAAACAGCATGGGCCCACAAAAAAAAAATAGTTGTCTGTGCCGGGTTGAGACCCACCTATTCTTATGTATTTTGGGATGCTGTCGCACAAATCTGTCATAAAAAAGGCACTTCATAGGCTCATTTTTTTTCTACACTGGAAAAGCTGTCTGGGGCCCCAAAAAAAAGAGTGGTCTGTGCTGGGGTTTAGACCTACCTATTCTTATGTATTTTGAGATGGTGAACAAGAATCTGTCATAAAAAATGCACTTCAATGGCTCATTATTTTGTTACACTGAAATAATATGAGATTTTTTACCATTTTAGAGAGTTGTTTCAGTGTAGCAAAGAATGAGCCCATGAAGTGACTTTTTTATGATAGATTCGTATTCAGCATCCCAAAATACATAAGAGTAGGTGGGTCTCAATCCGAGCACAGACCACTTTTTTTATTTTGTGGGCCTGTGTTATTTATTACTTTGGCTAGTGCTCTGGTGACTAGCCTTTAGGGTTTCTGAAAGCTTTCATTATAAAACGCTCAAACTGATCTACCACCAAATCACACTAACACCCAATACACGAAGCAACAACCAAAGTTAATAGCGATTTTATATTTATTAAATGTGTAAAAATATACAGCTATGTATTTATTAAAAAATAATGTGTATTATATTATAATTAATTTTTAATATTTGCCATGTTTGTTTTTTATTTAATGGCAAAATATTGTTGAATTTTGTCCAACAAAAATTATAAGCAAAGTCATGTCTTTGAAATTTAGGAAAAAACAAGTGAAAGTTATCATTTGTTTATAAAATGATCTTTTACTATTTATTAATTACAAGGCAGAAAATTTTAGGGGAGGGTAATTTTTAGTGGACGAACTTTTTATTTTTAATTTCTTTTTGGTGGGCCGCATATTATCTCTTGCCTGAATAAAAATATAGTAATTTTCAAAATATTGGAGGGAGTAAAAATTCGACCTACAAAAATAACTAAAATAAGATCACAATTATAGAAAACTAGTTTTTATTTTTGTCTTTTAATACAAATTGGAATGTTTTTAGAGGGTATATAATTGTATTCCTAGAATATTGTTTTAAGACAACAGGGGAAAAACGATCACGTGGTATTTTTTTTTTCAAAAATTAGTGTCAATAAATAAAGCACATCGGTCCCCAACATTTGACGAAAGAAAATTGTAAAAAGCTCACTTTTGTAGTTTTTATTAGCTTTTTTAAAAAAGCTGTTTTATGGAAAACTGATAAAAGTTTCAGCGTATTACGAAAGAATGATCGTAGTCGCAATTTTGACGATCATCGAGAAATTACTCTGTTAGAAAGTTTTAAGGAAGAAGTAGTACTCGAAGTACTCGAAGTTGCATGAATAACGTTGCTTGATTGATGCGTGATGTACCTACGACTTCGAGCCCTTTCATGCAACGTTCGGATATTACAATACAAATATTTTAAAGTCTTTTCATCCTTAATATAAAGTTATTTTGCTTTATAATAATAATAATATATACTTCAAAAAATATGTATGCATTTAATAAAAAACATTTTTTTACAAGATTTTTGTTAAATCTATCAGACCTTAAACTTTCAATTTATTTTACTGGACTAATTTCTTTTTGCAACTTAAATAGTTTTTTACCTGTAGTCTTTATTTCTTATAAAATAGATCTAATACTTAATGCTTTTAAACAAAAAAAAAAGCTTGTAGTCCAAACAAAAGAATGTACATAAAATGTATCATATACATATATATATAATATATATATACATGATTTTATTAAGAAATATCTCATATCAGTGTCACAAACTGCTGAGTAATTAAAGTGGTTTGCCCAAAAAAAAAAAAAATAAATATGCAATTTTAAATTTATATGTTTTAAAATTACTAATTGTATTAGGATGATTCTCGAATTGAGTAAAAGTGTATACACTAGGCTGGGTCGAAAAATCTTTTTTTTTAGTTGGGTTTTCGGGCAGGGCTAGAAGGCTTTACAATGCTTTAGAAAATAAGCCTGTAAATTTTGGCGATGATTGGGAATGGAGAAAATCTCCCATAATCAACCGGAAAATCGAAATAATCCACAGTGGGCCAGGAAAAAAAACGGACAATATTCTGAATTTTTGCATACGAGTATATATGATACCGCTGATTTCGAATAAAATAAAGAAAAAATTCAAAAGAAAAATTCCGCGCCATTAGGGTGGTCCAAAATTTTATTTCTTATTCGATCTTTCTAATTATGTTGATGTAGACCAATGTCAATAACTTAAAAATTCAAAATGGCGGAGGTTGACAAAATAAAGTTTTGTACCACATTAATGGCGCGGAATTTTGTTTTGAATTTTTTCGATATTTTATTCGAAATCAGTGGTATCAAAAATAGTCGTACACAAAAATTCAGGATTTTGTACCTGTTTTAATTTGTTTTTATAAAAACTGCAGGAACATAGTCAATCTTTATTGTTTTTTTTTTTTTTCAACAATGTGCCATTTTTACGAAAATGGTGTCTTATTTACAATATATTGTATTAATAAATAATAGAAATCTTTAAAAAGTTCCTGCTAGTCTAAAATTGATGCGAAAAAACATAGTCTGGTTCACTTTCCAACACACTGTGTAATATTATTTTTTTCAAAAAATAATAGTAAAATAAATAGACTTTTACTCAACTTAAGAACCAACCAAATCCATTTATACGAAAATTTCGTAACGAAATATTTAAATTTAAAATGGAGATCTCTACAACTAGAATTATGAAACAAAAGACATCTACCCTATCTCTATCTCATTTGTGCTACACTTTCCAGCCAACCAAATAAATACTGTATTTGTTTTTCATACAACAAATACAGTATTTATTTGGTTGGCCGGAAAGTGTAGCAGTGAGCGGTACGAACGAACACAGCTAATGTGAATCTGTAGAATAAGATAATTCTACTAAAATTTAGATGGCGCCAGTAACTTCTTTAATATAGTTACACTTTTCGCCCGGCTAAGTAAATATTGTATTTGTTCAACAAAGAACAAATACAGAATTTGTTTGGTTGGGTGAAGTGGGAGTGTATGTATGTATTCTATCCTTTTTGGGTAGAACTTTTGTCCCTGTCTAATCTAACGGGAGAAATCTCCATTGATGTAATATTTTGTTTGGATTAGCTCAGCAGTTAAGCTGGCATAAAAAAAAAATACGTATATGATACATTCTTTTTGGAAAATTATATAAATTAAATCACAAATAAAATTAGAAATTAGTGTCTACCAAATTATTTTTACAGAATAATATTCTTTCTTTAGAAGGAAGCTCTTAACATTTTTGTTGTAAAGTATGACGCCACTGTATTTTGGTGACATTTTTTTCTGATTTATGTTTTGGTAAAGCAAGGATTTCGTTATGTCTAGAGTCTTATTTACGTCGAAAGGTAGTCAAAAATCTATTCCCCATATTTACCTGAATAAATAATATATATATTTGGATGTAGCTATTATACACTGAAAAATGACGTTCATGGCTCAAAGTAGTCAACACTCTTGGCAGTTATTCTTTTAGCTTAAAAGATGTGTATCTTCAAACAAAAGTATTTATTTTGTCCCAAGAAAAGTAAAATATTTTTAAAATTATCTTGGACCTATCCTATTTGAGGCGAAAACCATCTATCTTGTTTAAAGATTGTTAGAAATTAAATAATTTTAAATACTTTGGCCAAGAATTTTTCTTGTGAGACAAGACCACTTGCATTTCACACAAGATCAAAGAATTTTAAGTTAAAGAATCAGAAAGATCTTGGCAAGTGAATTATATTTTCATGTTAAGAGATGGCGCTTTTGGACTTATTCAAGAGTGCGAAACATTTGGCCTAATTTCATATGCCATTACAGCAAAGGATCCTTTTTTTCAGTGTAGCTAAGCCAAGGATGTATTACAAAAATTATTAAGAATTACGGCATCCAGTTATACCTACGCATGCGCAGGGTAGTTATAAAGTTAATTATATTTCTAGTTAATTCTTTATTATCACCATGCATGCGCAGTATAGACCTAAAATTATTCATAATTCTTGTTAGCTTCGTTAGTTTTCGCATAAAAAAACCTTTACACTCTGGTATGCAATTCAATTCCACAAGGTCAACGTATTTGTTACAGGTAGGGGAAGTCAGGGTTAACTGGGCCACAGGGTTAACTAGTCCACTTGTATTTTATCAAGTTTGTTTATTAGTATTGACGCATTAGTGCAAATTCTAGTGATATTTAGTTAGTAGTATTGTTTAAAGTATTATGGCGGACCGTGTTGCCCACGTATAAGTTGTAGTAAAGAAAGTTCATTTTTTTCGATAAAAAGTAGGTATTTACCTTAACTTTTATTTTTTAATTAATATATTATTAATAGGAGGATCTAGACTAATATTTTACCTAATATACTGAATATTTTGTTAATTATTCTGAATTATAATTGCCGCCTTCTAATATATTATTAAGTATTAAAATTTTATGATTTCATTCAGTGGTGTCAATCAGGGTTAACTGATTCGGAGTTAACTGGGCATGGTCAAAATCATTTATGTCAATAATAATTAGTTCCGGGTTAATTGGGCCATGTCCAGTTAATCCCGGACCAATTAATACTGAAATATATCTAATATTTAACATATTATGTGGTCTATTTTTATGTTAGAATTTTATTTTATTTGATTTTAAATCGTTTTATTCACAATATTTACAATAAAATATATTTTTGTTAGTGGACCAGTTAACCCTGGGTAGTGGTCCAGTTAACCCTAGCCTATGGGGTTAACTGGTCCAGCGGGGTTAACTGCTTTATCGTTAATAACTTTTTTTATATAAATAATATTTGTCAGAAGTATTAATATGTTCTAACTATAGTAATAATCTATCTTTTGCTATAGAAAATATTTGAAAATTGTTTACAGGTTTTTCAAAAACTCGATATGAAAAAAAGCTGCCCAGTTAACCCTGATTTCCGCTACCAATAAGCTTCGGTGTCCCCTACACCCTTATATGTATTTCATTGATGTTTCTGTGATATGTAACTAATGATTTGATAAAAATATATACATACATTACAAGAACAGTCAGTTATTTACCTAAATGATTTAGGCTAAATATAAATAATACATTATATTCTTTGTATTTTACCTTATATTTTATAAAGCAACAATATGTAGCATAAGTACCAATTTCTAATAAAAATATTTTTTTATAATAATTATACTAGTTTATATTATGCGGAGAACTATAATAGTTCTCCGCATGAAACAAAGTCTCCGACGAAAGGGGGAGGAATCATTCACGCTCTTTTCTTTTTTAACGTATTTTTGCCCGCTAAATTCAAACCTTATATTTAGAGATCTTATTTCTGATAAATTCTCGAGATATACCTTTCCTAATGGATAAAAAAGGCGTATTTATGGTCAAATTTTATTTTCAAGACAATTTGCCTAAAAATTTGTATCTTAGTATTTTTGTATCGCTGAAACCAAATCTAGTCCTAAATATTTAAAATTTAAGATTTATACAATTTTTTTTATGATTATCTTAATATATTTTTTTACCTGGGGGTTTTTGGAGCCTATAAAACCTAAATGCATCTCACAGATAAGGTTTTCCCATTTTTATTTTCCAACAAAAAAATCAAAAATCGTCATAAACAAAAAATTCTTGGATATAAATTAGTTTCATGGAAAAACAAGCAACTTTTTTTTCAAATGTCCGTCCTTCTGTCCGTCTGCCTGTCCGTCCGATATCACGATTTTTGTGAAAACGATAAGGGGCTGTCCCTATATTACGTAAGGTAATTTTTCTAAATTTTTGACCCCCTTCCACCCATGTCACAAACTGTCACATGTACTAATACCCCCTCCCCTCCCTCAGAGTGTAACGTAACAATATCCAAATTAGTAATTTATGTTAAAGAAAATAAATATATATTTTTTAATTTTGGCATTTAAAAATGTTGTTACGCTAAAAAATACATGTGTGGAGCTCTAGCTGAATAACAAAAAATAGTAGAAAACTTTTGTTTATTTTAGGTAATTAGGTCCAAATTAACTGGTAAAATTTTTACTTTCATAACTATAATAATAACGTCAAAAACCGCGTGATTTGTGTTAGGTGAATCACGCTGTATATTCCCAATTTAAGTTATTTATTGATATATAACTTAAATGTTGAACAATTTGGCTTTTATTTATTACATATTGTTGCTTTACAATCCAGGATGATTTTATTAAATTTCTCTTACATACAAGTTTTCTTAGGGAGATTTATTACAGGATAAAAGGCATCACTGCGAACAAAAAAGCCATAAGGACGTATATATCTCTCACGTGTTCTCTGGAATTGTTAAAGGCATCCTCTTGAAGTAAAGAGTCTGGTGGATCTTTAAGTTCTGCAAAAAAAGAATAAAATTAGCTCCCAGATTTAGGACAGTACTTATAATGCTTTGCTATTCACGGTGAGCCTGGACTAACTTTTAATCAGGAGTGTAATCACTCTCAGTTTTAATTTTTAGAAATAGATTTGGGGATATCCCCAGATTAGTTAAGGAGCAAAACAGAACAAAATTCTAGGGATGCTTTTTAAGAAAATTCGATTATCATTTGTTTTTATATTTTTTTCAGTGTATGTTTAATTTTTATTGCGGATATTAAAAGAGTTATTTTTTATGCCGTTTTATAGAATATATATTTTTTTATTTTCATTTCTTCATTCTAGATATTTAAAATCAAAACTGACAAAACTCATTTTTTAATCAAGTTTGCCATTGTAACCTGTTGAGATATTTAAAATTTTTAAAATAATTTAATAACAAGAAAATGGTTCTAACTTGGTACCAACGCCAACTCAATTTTATTGTACTGATATTGTGTTATCGCGCTTAGAGCCATTTTGTGGTAAGTTTTAACATAAAATTTGTAGATGGCGTAGAGCTAATTTTAAATTATTTTAAAATTTTTAAATCTCTTAACAGGTTCCAAAGGCAGACTTGATTAAAAAATAAGTTTTGTCAATTTTCATTTTAAATGTCTTGGCAACAAATTAAAATAAAAACAAAGATTTTCTACTAAACTGCTTAGAAAAATAAACTCTTTCGATATCAGCAATAAAAATTAAACATACACTAAAAAAAATAAAAACAAATTAAAATTTAATTTTCTTCAAAAGCGCCACGAATTTTTTTTTTGTTTTGCTCATAAACTAGAGGGAATGCCTCGAAATGAATTTCTAAAAAAACTATTATATTCCTGATTAAAAGTTAGTCCAAGCTCGACGTGTATCAGTTCATAGTGTTTCTGACAAAGAGCTTTTTTACTTTTTTTATTAGTATTATATTAAATTATAGTTTATAATGTTTAATCAAATCTAAATCTAACTTTCAATAGCTTAAATTCATAGGTCACTGCTTTAAGCAAACTTTGTGGAAGGGTGAACGCTTTTGTATCAAATAAAGTTTAACGTCATTTAGTGGTCAGACTAAATTTACTTTACGTTGTTTCGTGTGTTGTACAAACGCAAGTTCAGGGTTCAATTAATTTAGTCAATAATTGCCCAAAGTGGGATTCATTACAAATAAATTGATGCTATGTCTTGTGAATACAGATTATTAGGCCAATAGAGTTAGCTCACAATAAACTCAGGGATGACGCGAAGGGGGGGTAGGGCGGCACTACCCCCCCAACCATGCTCAAGTTGGGAAAATAAATAAAATTTAGTGGTAGAGTTTTGAAATTTGTAGTACAGTTGGAAAAATGGACTGGTAGAGTAGGAAAATTTGCAGAGATAATGCCTCTTTTTTTCATGTTTTAGTTAACAAGAGTTTTTGGCAGGGGTACAGATTTTTTCTTAGACAAGTTGGGAAAATTGAGTGGTAGAGTTGATAAATTTGGAGAGGTGAGGATCTTTTTTTCTTCAAGCCATCAAAATGTTTTAGAGGGTAGAGTTGGGAAATTTGTAAAGGTACTCTCATCAAAATTTATTATGTAGAGTTGGGAAATTTTTTAACATTTATTTGGGAAATTTGAGACATTTAGTTGGGAAAATAAAAGTTGCGATTTGTTGCCTAGTGTTATTGTTTTATTTTAACTAAAATCTTACAAAATTTTATAAATGGTTGGAGACATGACCTCTTTTGACCTCTTAGTTAAAACGTCCTAACTAACATTTTTGTCATTTTCGACCTATCTGCATATACCGGTTGTTCTATACCGTATTTATCTATTCTTCAGGGTTCCCACCAGTCAGGGAAAACAGGGAATTCATTGAAAGGTCAGGGAAATTAAAGTCAGGGAATTTGGCCATTTATTCGAAAAAATTAGGAAAAATGTTAGTTACGACTAAGGACTGCCCTGATTGATTTCAATTTTACACTTTTTCCATAAACAAATGAAAATAAATAAAAGTTAAGTTTAAGATAAATATGTTACCAGTAGGTCCTGAGGTTTTAAAACTTTCTGCGGCTATACGGTCAAAAGGAAAAACCTTAAACCCAATATATTCAAAAATTGCCTAATCTCATTTACTATTTTAGTTGGCCTAAATGTCTAGTCAAAGAAATTTTATTACCTTAACGCCGTTATTTGTGTTAACGGAAAGGATGTAAATATTTGAACTCGCCGTAAATATGAACTCTGTAGGTAATACTTATCTATAAAAAAAATTAGAGGCGAATACCAAAAAGTTCAAAATGATCAAAATTTGCTTTACGTAATACTTGAACGTTTCCCATATGCATAAGATTTTTGAAACAAAACATTTCACCTCAATGACTATTTATATCGATAAAAAATCTAAAACAGAAAATAAAATTAATTAATTGATTGATATTTTGATTGATAAAGCCAAATATTGCACAAATTTTTTCAAAAACTAATAATTTTCTTTGAAAACGGGATCAGATTAGATCCCGAAACGTTAAAAGTTAACTTTTATTCAGTTTTTCGTTCTATTAATTATTTTAACGATTTATCAAGAATTTTATTAAAAATTCTTTATTTAGGCAAAAATTTGAAACTTTGGTAAGCTATTGACTAATAATATTTTTTAGCTAAAGAAGATATAGCAGATAAGTTATATTTTAAACGCAATACCTTACCAGCGCATAGAAATAGGTGCGCCTGATAAGAACATTTGAATGTGTTGAGATATAAACTTTTTTTAATGTTAGTGTCCTTTAATGTGACATCATAGACTTTTGGTGTGTACTTCTTATTTTTAGCTTATAAGTAAGGCCCGTTAACCGACGAGCTACTACTCTGACATAGTAGTTCTTAAGAGCGTCACTCATCCCGATCGAAATTTCTAAATTCGCCACAAACCGCAACAGATAAAAAATCTTGAATATATATGTGTTTCATTAAAAAATAAGAAATTTTGAAAATATAATAATATAATTTTATATTATATTATATATTATAAATTATAATTTATAATATAAACTGCCTTCAACTGGAGGTCCCTGTGTCAGTATGAAAATAAACAAGCAGTGAAGATATGTAATGCTACGCATTCCATTATATATTATTCACAGTATATTGCATTTCCCAAATACTTAAAAAAAAATTAAAAAAATTTGTTTTTGAAAAACAAAAAATTATTAAAAAAAATTGAAAAAAAAAATCGAAATTTTCTTTCAGCTTTTTTTGATTTTTTTAAAAGTTCAACCCCATAACTTTTTGGTTTTTGGGGGGATTACTTTGAAAAACAACAGGGATCATCCCCTCGTAGAACTTCTAGCTTGTAACTAGCTTCTAACTATTCTAGCGCAGGAGCTGTGAATAACAGAATAAGTAATATCACATTATGATATTATCATTTATTATTAATTTATTTGGTTTTCAAGATACAGAGTCATGAAGAGACCCATATAAGCTTTAAGCTTTTGTTAGGGCCTCTTGATTAATGTTAACACGTAGCAAATTTTACACCAGGAGATTATATCCTTCACATAAAACAAAACTTTAAAAAACATTTAATTGACATAAAAAATATAAAAAGTATTGTACTTCAAATGTTTTATTGTTTTATTAATAATAATGGATATTACTATTATTATTATTACTATTATTATAGATATCAAATTAAAAAACTCTAGATAACCCTTATGTAAAACAATTGAACATTTTTTAATGAATACCGATAATTCTCAAAATTATATTTCAGAATTTAATTTATTAAATTATTCAACTTCAAAATGTTTAATTCGTAAAGATTCTGCAAAAAAATGACCATAACAATAATATTAAGGACTTCAAGAGATGAGTACTTGACCATTTTTATGCTGACACTGCCGTTCATTTGCTCCTTCTCTAGCAGAAAATTAGCAGTAATTAAATTTAGTGCTGACAAAAGAATCTCTGGATACTATAATAGAGTGAATTCTCGCTTCTATTTTATTAGTTCAGGTGGTATATTATCAGGGCCGGTTTCAAAGCAAAATATAATTTTTCGTTTAATTTCGTAATAGGCTTAGTTTACACCGAAAGGCTATCTTAGTGCTGGTACTAAAATGCTTCAAAACTATATTTAGTCCTGACTGTTTACACCAGCAAGCTCGTGTACTTTTTCAAAGTTCGCGCCATCTTAAATAGTCCTGTGGAACTTTTAAAAATTAACTTTCCTTATTATACCTTATTAATAATAATAAGTTATTATACATAAACAAACAAAAAATTTAAAACTTTTAAACATAACCTACAAATAACAAAACATTCGAGTCGAATGATTTGACAGTCCTTGACCATGAATAGGTTTCGATTTTGGTCTCAAGCGTTTGGACTTTTTGGTTGTTTGGACCAAGCGGTATGTGAAACGCAACGTTAGATAGAATAAGCCCCGCCCATTTCGAACCAAAATCCCTAGATTTTAAATTATCGATTTTACCGTGCTAGAATAAAATGCGTATACTCCATGTCATTAAATATTTCTTAAAACTTAAAATGAGACAATTTCTGATTAAATTAAAAGTTTTAATGTTGGTTTGATGTTTTTTTTAATGCACCCCGTTGGTTCACGTTAAAGTTGGTTTGGTTTTTTGCTGGTTTGGTGTTTTTTTTTTAATGGGGGGTGTTGGTTTACGTTAACGTTGGTTTGGTTTTTTGTTGGTTTGGTGTTTTATTTCAATGGGTTGCGTTGATTCACGTTAACGTTAGTTTTGAGCCTGTTCCTTGTTTTTTTTTTGTAAAAAAAATTGTTGGACCTGTTTTTGTGTGGACCTTATGGGCACCGGCCTCACTATTTTTTTAATTACATACTTCTGATTATTAGAATTATTAATTTAAGTTGTATTTTGGCCCAGCGGAAGGTAGGTAAGTCCCGCCCCGTATATTGGTAAACAAAATTTTACCTTGAATTTTCTAGAAATCTGTGCTTCTATTATTTAAAACAGATAAAATTAAAGCTTATACGCTCTTTTACCCTATATCGGCTATCTTGAATCTGTTTTCCCCCAAAAAAACAAGCAGGGTGCCACATAACCTACAAAATTCGATGCAACGTTACGTACTAGAGGTATGTATCCGCTAGAGTTTAATCCAGCAAAATTTTGCCGACCAAAAATGAGTAGTTACTTAAAATTTAGTCCAGGTTTTTTATACCGAACGTTAAGTCCTATGACGTAATTTGGTACGCGAACATAATGCCCTATGTGTAAACGTAGCTATAGTCTATTAAAATTTTAATATCAAAATGGATTTTTTTTTTGGAAAATTGTCCAGTGGACAATTGCGTCAAAACCCCATTGTGAAGCGAATTGAACAAACTTTTATGTGTTAAAAATAAGGCGTAATCTACTTTTTCTTTAAAATAGTTTTAATTTGACCTTTTCACCATGAACCTAGAGACTATTCTAGTTTTAGTAATAATTATACAGTGTGATACAATAGCTATTTTTCCACCCCTCTTAAATTTTTAACAAGTTAAGGTAAAAACTTTAAATATGAAAAGTTTAGTTCTTTCACCAGTTCAAAAGTTAACATAGGGGGCGATGTTTAAACCTGACCGCGAGTATGATGTGAAAAACTTGAAAAAATATATTTTCCAAATAAATTTAATCCTCCCATTTCTAAATAACTATAAACTATCAATTTTTTGATATTGATTTTTTTTTTAATTTTATATTATTCTTTAAATAAAAATATATAAGGGGGTTATTAAAAAACACCCTATTAGTCAAAACGCAATATTGCAATCCTTAACAATATAAAAGTATAATACTATATAAAATTTTATATTTTAGCCAGATGTAACGTTGCAAGCACCCTGTCAAAACATCGGCACTATTGTTCACTAGAGCCATCTAGTTTGCAAATTTCAAACTAGGTGTTTTGTTTGATTTTAAATTCTGTATCTTTAAAACATTATATTCTAGCAAAAAACTGTATATAACAGTTTTTATAGGGCTTAAAAAGAGCTTTTATTTAAATATAATTTTTTGAAATCGGGTTATAAATATGTGAGATATGCTAAAAAAACCTTTTACTGCTTTAAACGCCAATATCTCGAAAACAATGCGTTTTAGGAAAACGTTGTTTATAACATTTTTTGACCAATTTAAAATTATCTTTTATATGTGCTAAATTAACCAAATACAATAATAATTGCCTTAATTATAAACAAAAAATGCTAAAAATAGGAGTTTTACCCTATTTTTACCCCCTTACCCCCAATCGTTTACCCCCAAAATCTAATCAGCTCTTCGAAATACAATAAGAAACAATATGCAGAAAACCGCAAGTCGATATCCCATATAGAAATGGAGTTAGAGACAGACAAACAGACAGACGGACGCAAATTTTTTTTTACTAATTTCGACTCAGAATGGTCTAAAACGTCGAGAAATGTGAAAAAACGTGGTCAAAGATTTTGACTTTACGGCGAAGATTTCAATACATCGGCACTCTTAGTAGCACTAAGTGCCGATGTAATAATTGGTTTTATATAAATACGATTTAAAAATAATTCAATAAACTTTTAAATAATGCATACCGAAGGACAAGTTTATTAAAAGTCAATTTAAAAAACATTAAGGTTATAACTTACCATTACTTATAGATTAATTTAACTTACGAGTTACTTACAATACTTAAAATAACATTTTTAAATTAGCATTTTATTTATTGAGTTTCGGGATTCAGTATAGTGTCAATAGATAATAAATGCAAAATTAACAATAATATTTCGTTTTATGTCCACTGTAATAGTATATTCTATAACTAGTATGGAATAGATAATATTCCGCGCGAGCGGAAAGTTTTTCATACGAGCCGGCAGGCGAGTATGACGGTCCCGCGAGCGCGGAATGACTATTCCATACGTGTTGTAGACTATCCTTTTCCTTGGACTGCAAATATAAAACACTGTATAGCTTTAAACTGCGGATAAGGTTAAAAACAATGTTTTTCGTGATTCGACATGCAAATGCAACTAAACACATGTTTTTAAATAGAGAAATTAATGTTATTTAATAATTTTATCAAATCAGTACTTAAAAAAGATTTTTATTTAATTTTAGCGCATATTTACAAATTATAATGCAAAAATTGAAGAGTACGTCAGATTGTTGTGACAGATATCAGGTTTAAATATTTAACAATAGATGGAGCAGTTTTAATTTTTTGAACTAAATTGATAAAAAACTGGTCGATTATTAAGAAAAACTAATAAACTTTATGTAATTTTAACGCAAAACTTTAAATTGCATTAAATTATTCAATATATATTTTTTTGCTAATTTTGCTACAGTTTTCTTTACTTTTATAAACAAGAGATGGCACTACATGTGCTTATTCTAACACTTGATACGGAATATTCATACCGTATCTAGAGCTAGAATGGATTCATTCTGTGTTTGAAAAGTGTGTGTATTTGCTTACATTCTAAAGCAGTCGTAGAAAAAACATATCCAAACATTGATTTCAATAACTAAATTTTAACTTGTTTATTTATGAAGGAATATCTCTTTAAGGTAGAAAAAGTTTTAAAATTAACGGTTCTTTAATTTTATCCACCCTAATGTGCATTTATTCTAAACAAAACGTTGTAAAAAACAGAGGGTAGATTTGTCCCATTTGAACTTTTATGATAACATTTTTATCTGCTTCGTTGCTTTGAGTCTCTTGGGTCTATCTTAATATCGTGTTAATATGAGAATCATAGAAAACCCATCAAAATATTAAGGGTGGATAACAAAAGGACTTGTCTGGCTCTTCACCTTTCATTTTTAACATTTTATTATAAAGTTCTTACATTTTCTAAAGGAGACATTAAAATAAATATTGCTCTGAAAAATAGAAAAGCCATAACTTGTATAGGTACATTAAAATAAAAAAACCTAATAAAATTAATTAAAAATTTGGTTTGGACTTTTGTTTTTATTATAATAAAAAACTAATATTATTATTATTTTTTTTTGTTTAACATAAATTTAAAAATTAAAAAAATGTTTAAAAATATGGCGAATGCGCTACTACAAGATGAAAAAAAGAGAAACAAGGGTCAGATTTTATTAATAATATATAAAATAAAAGAATTTACATTAAAATGATGTATAAAAGTACTACTAAAGTGGCCATTTGTACGTTGTGCAATAAAGAACTTTTATTATTATTATTATTATTATTATTATTATTATTATTTCTGTACAAATTTTTTATACAATTGTTTTTTTTTTCCAAAAAAAAAATTCATGTTATAACGAGTAACATTATAAAAAAAAACAGAAAGCTTATATGCTGATAGCTGGATTTGAACCTGAAGTAATTTATCGAGAGCCTCATTCCATTTCCACTGCGCCACAAAGGCGACTTACTGTGTGGTGAAATATAGTTTAAAAAAAGTACATATTTTATTTATTTTTTCAAAAAAATAACATTAATTTGAAAATTAGATTTTAATACTTCATTTTAATGTAAATTCTTTCATTCTAAATCTAATCTAAATCTAAGCGTTATTTCTGTTTTTCATCTTGTAGTGGCGACTTCGCCACATTTTTAAATATTTTTTTAATTTTTACCATTATTTTAAACAAAAAAAGGATAATTTTAGAAAAATTTCAGAAAAATCTGACCATGAATATGGTAGCAGAAGGTCTACACATTACAGAACCATTTGCAGCTAAATCCAGAAAACTATTTTTTCATAAATAATGTTAAATAAACTTCTGCGAAGTCTACTGTCAATAGTGACAATAAATTTCAGGTTTTTTTACTCGATTCCGATAGCATTTTTTAAGCGAATTTCGAATATATTTACAGTAAATCGCTAGTTTTTTCCATTCTTAAGTTAAATGGTTTTTAAAATTATTATACAAACTGGAAGCGTTGGTCCAGGTATGAATTAGGGTAAGATCTTCCTTTTTAAAATCATACAAGAAAAACTTATTACAGTTTTTAGTGGTACATTTGAAAACAATTTTAAAATACAGTTGAAAACACTTTTTATGAAAACTATATTTTTTTTTTCTACGACTGCTTTAGAATGTAAGCAAATACACACACTTTTCAAACACAGAATGAATCCATTCTAGCTCTAGAATATTGAATATGAATATTCCGTATCATGTGTTAGAATGAGCACATGTTAAAAACTCTGCTGATTTAGTACTTAAGTTCACTGAAAAAATGACAACTTTCAGGAAAATCTTGATATCTCCTAAACCAGAAGTAAAAATGTAAAAAAATAAAAAAGAAAATATTCATTAAAACTGCAGCAATAAGAAAGACTTTAATAATTTGATAAACAGTTGCAGTGCTGTACCATGTAAGTCCTAGAAGATAGGGTAAAAAACAGAGTTGTACATTATTTGTTGCTGTTAATGCGAAAAAAAAATAATCATCCTTAAAACAAACAAAAGTAGAGAATGTTTAAGCTTCAAAACAAAAAAAGAATCAGTCAAATCCATTAATTAGTTTTCTAAATATTTGAATTAAAAAAATGTCAATTTTTTCAATTTTTTAGGTGTCCGGAATTTAATGCGCGGCAGTGTATTTTAAAAAGCATTTGTCTCGAAAATGGAAAAAGATTTACTTTAAAGATATTTGGAATCGGCTTAAAAATACTATCTGAAACGTCTAACAAAATGTGCAATTTATTGTCTTTGTGGACCATGGATTCCGCAAAAGTTCACTTAGCATTATTTACCTTAAAAAAGTTTTCTGGATTTAGCTGTAAATGGTTGGTTAGGTAATGTGTAACCCTTCTGCTACCATGATCCACAGACAATGATTTCTGTAGAGCATTTTATCTCATTAATCCGCCAGGAACGTCGTGTGGTGGAAAAAAGTGTGAAAATTAACGGTCTCCTTAGTTTATCCACCCTAATGTGTATTTATATTAAACAAAACCTGTACAAAATAGAGAGTAGAATTGTCCCATTGCATCTTTTATGATAAAAGTTTTATCAGCTTCGTTGCATTGCGTCTCTTGGGTCTATCGTGTTAATTTGAGAATCGTATAAAAACAATCAAAATATAAAGGGTACATGACAATGGAACTTGTCTGGCTTATACGTTATTCATTAAATTCACCATTTTATTGAGTTATCATTGTTTACTATTTTAATTATTATTTGTTTTTATATTTTTCAAATAAGATGAAAAATAAATTAAAATAAATATTCTAAAAAATAAAAAATGCATTTTACTTATACATTTAAATTAAAAAATTTAATTTCGTAAACCAAAAATAATTTAAACTAGGCCGAAAATTAAAGTTTTCGACAAGGTTTATTATACAAAAAGTGGAGCTTTTAAACAACTTCACACAAACAATGAAAAAATAAATAAATAAATTTAATGTAAAATTACTTTTTCCTACGATCTCTATGAAAAAGACATTTAGCACACTCTTTTGTTCTTTAGAAATAGCTTAATATCACACTAGTTTGATATCTTTATATCACCCTAGTGTGATATTTATGTATGGAGGGTTGCCCAATTTTATTTCGATATTTACCTCGTAGAATCTACGAATTTTATTCACCTTGTTTTATAAGCCATTTTTCACCTTTCACCACAATCTTTTTTTATATATTTTATGTTTTTTAATCCAAATATTTCGGTTTTTCATGTCAAAAAAAGAAACTATAGTTTTAAAGTTACTATTTTGACTATTACTGTCTAGATTTTATAAAAATTACTTCGATCGTAGAAATAGTATATCTCTTACCTAATAAGAAAATGAAATATTTCCAACTCGAGATATTCTATTTGGCCGAGGCGTGGAAATGTCATTTTCTTATGTGGTTAGAACATAATTTTATTCACAAGCATAAATAAATAACACATTACTTTGAAAATTTACCATTTTAAATGATCTTCTAAAGAAATTTTGGAGATTTCTAACGTCACTATAAGTTTCAAATAATAATAATTTTAATAAGTGGCTAGTTGTTATTTCCTACTACAGTCTCAGTATGAACCATATAATATATAAATAAATATTATTTCTTATTGTTTTTCGTAGAAATAAACAAAAATTTTAGGTTATTTTATTCGCAAACTGTATACAGACAATGCGATAGTTTCGCCCTCTATGAGGTATAAACAAAAGCTAAAAAACAGGTTAGATATGAATTCATTTCTAACCTTGGTTAAAAATGAAAAGCTTTTTTAACTTTTAAAGAAGCAAACAAAAATGATAGATTTTGCAACTTTTTATAATACATATAAAGGACGTTTTTCTGTGTGCTTGTGAATAAAAAATATTTGACAACGTTTACCAGATAAGAATTGGACAAGCATGCTGCAGCAGCTGTTTTTCAGTTTTTATGTTTTGGGATTATTGGCAATTGCTGGGCAAAAAATCTTTAAACATTTTTTTAGTTTTTGATAAAATTGAAATCAGTTCCGTAAACTAAGAGAAGTAAATTACTGCCGTGAGTAGTCGGAACTCAGTAGTTTTTTTTTTCTTTTTGCAAAAAACGAAATTAAAAAAAATTAAAGTTTATCCTTTTTGACGGATTACTTTCAAAATTTCTAGATTGATCCTTATAATAAAGGTAATTTTTTCTAAAAAAGTTACTGTAATCGGAATTTTCTTTTAGCTTTTTTCGATTTTTTTTTTAAGTTTAACTTTCTATAACTTTTTTGTTTTTGGGGGATTACTTTCAAAAACAAAAGGGATCTTCCCCTCTAGAACTTGATTTTTCCTGAAAATGTCAAGTCGATCGGATTATTCTTTCTTGAGTTAACGTGTTCACAAAAAGCCTGACATCGGACGGACGGACGGACAGGAGGACAGATGGAAATTTAAAAAAAAGTTGCTATTTTTTCATGTAACTAATTTATATACATTGTATATTATACAAGAATTTTTTGTCTAGGATGATTTTTGAAACATTTTGAAAATTAAACCCTTTCGCTCCTGTAGGGACATATATGTCCCAGCCGATGTTTAAAAATAACTTTGGCTCCTGTAGGCACATATATGTCCCAGAAGATGTTAAAAATATCCTATAGCCAAAAAGAACATTTAAAATGCACAGAATAGGGACATTATAGTCTAAACTTGACATCAATTGGTATCTTAACTATAAGTTAATAACGGGATATATCTTTGCAGCTTTAAAACACTATATGTGACCCTGCACCAAGAAACCGAGTTACTGTGTCAAATTAAGGTATTTATTTTTTGGCAGATTCTTATGTAGAAAAGTTTTCAACATACGAATCCGATTTTTTTTTTATTAGTCACACTAACTGGGTTTGTTTGTGCAGGGTCACATAATATTTTATATTGGGACAAACATATCACACTTATTTTTTGTAAAAAAATATTTAAAACAGAAATTTACTTGTTTCCTACTTTTCATAGCACTTTGTTTCATAGAGACAAAAAAAAGTTGCCGAAATTTAAAGGAAACAAATCCGGAACGAAAGGGTTAACACTGCCGTATAATACTACTCTAGCGCAGGCGCTTTGAATATTATAATATAAATAATATAAAAAAAAGTTCCTATAAAAGTTGGTCCGCAAATGAGCCCTAAGGGAGCCCTTTAAAATTGTAATAAAAATGAGGATTTTAATTTATAACTCTGGTACCCTTTAAGCTAGAGCGGCGAGCTTTTGCATGTATACTAGTATTAATAAGGGCAATAAGTTTATGTTATTTTTTTTTTTAATTTATCCAGAGGCGTCCTTAGACGGAAAAATATATTAGACTTAACACATTTCTGCCCCTAACTATTTTATGTGTACTTTTTTTTGGATTTTTTGTAAAAAATATGGATTCCCTGAGTAAAAATACATAAAAAATGTCATATAGTGTAACACTGTAGGATCAACCGTTTAAAAAAAAAATGCTATTAAGAGGAAGTAACATTTGTGTCAAAAAGTTCAAACGTTACTTTTTAAAAGGCTACTACTACTACTACTACTATCTACCCGATCACATTAAAGAGGGAATATCATTTATCTTCGCCGATGATAAAACTGTTCTTGTAACCGGATTATGTTTGCAGGATCTACTAAAAAAGATAAGGTCAATCATAAAAAGTTTTAAAAGTTATTGCGACAATAATCATTTGATAAATAATATTAGTAAAACCGTGGCCATAGAATTTACGACCAAATTAAGAAGCCCAATATTAAATAACCTTTTGTTGCCTGAAATAAATATTCCGTTAAGTAAATACACCAAATTTTTAGGAACAATGCTAGACGAAAAATTAAGTTTTGTACAACATGTCGAGTTCGTAATATCAAAATTAAATAAAACTTTTTATACATTTTTAGTTTTAAAATCGTATTTTAACGAAACCCAATTATTAAATATATATTATGCCACAGTTTACTCCGTCATAAGCAACAACATTATTGTATGGGGGCAATCTGTAGATCAAGACAGAATATTTGTAGCACAGAAAAGATTTATCAGATTAATTTTCAAACTTAGTTTTAGAGAGTCTTGTAAAAGTACCTATAAACAAAAAGGTATATTGACCGTTACATGCATTTATCTGTTTAAAATACTAACGTATATACATAAAAACATCGAAAGTATAAAAAATCACCATCAGATACATTCATATAATACCCGGGATGGGAACAAACTGTGTCTCAAAAAACCATCACGAGAACAATACAAAAAATCGCCGATTTACGCAGGAAGTTCTCTCTATAATGTACTTCCCGATTACATTAAAGAACAAAAAACAGTAACACTATTTAAAAAAAAACTCAAACTATACCTGGTCGAAAATTGTTTTTATTCGTTAACTGAATACCTTATAGAGCAACAAAAGCCAACCTAAATTATTTTTTATTTGTATCTTTCTGTTTATTATTTATTATTTTGTTTTTTTGTCGTTCTTGTTGTTTTTTTTTTGTGTGTAATTTTAATTTGGATTTTATTTATTTATTTATTTATTTATTTACTTATCTTTTATTAGCCCTTAAGTTTTATCTTAGTTTTTAATTTTAGTCTTAGTCTTAGGTTTAGCCTTAGTACATCTAATTGACCTGTCTATGTGTAATTTACATTTTTTTTACGACCAATAAATAAACTTGAACTTGAACTCCTTTAATATTAAATTTAGGTGTTTTGGCAAAGAATACTTTATTGCTCAGTTGTAAATGGAAAATCATCCTGCAGCATTAACATTTTATTGATGCTTTTTTTTTGTTCCCCATAGCTCCCTTAGGGCTCATTTCCGGACCAACCTTTATAGACCTCTTAAATTTTGGCATGGCAGCTACTGATCACCCTGTATATAAATATTAAAAAAAATACAAATACCAGATTTTTTGTTTGGGCTTTTTTGCCAAAAAAAAAATTGATTTTATGGTTTAAAAATACAAAAAAAAATGTTCTAAGATGCAAAAAAAAAATATAAAAATCCCATTTTCTCAATTTTTACGTTTTGTGACATTCTTCGCTCAGCTGCGTTTCGACTACTCACGGCTGTATACATGTGCAGTATATTTTTTTGTTCTATTCAAAAATAAAACTTTTACCTGCATTACGTGAAAACAATTCAGAATAGATTGAAATCAGTTTTGTTAAAGCCATTTGCTAGAAAATTAGACGTGGAAAATACATTTAAATGTTTATTTCGAACACAATTTTTAAAATGCAACGTATAGGTCACATGAATGCCTTATGTAATGGAAATTCGACTGAAATACGGTTTGGGTACGGACAAATAAAAGTAAATTGCTAAAATGATTTTAATGAAACATTTTCGCAGCATTGCATTCATTTATTAAATTGAAATTTTCATTTTTAAATAAAATTTGCAAGTTTTTGCACGCACGAAAAAATGTAAATTAAATTATATGTGTTATCAATTTAAGCATTCATTTGAAACATGTCGTTTAACTGAACAAAAATAAATATTTCAGTGAGATAAATAAGTTTTTTTAGCAATATAATATACATGTTTATTTTAATTTTAGTATAATTTTATTATAAATATATATTTTTTCCATTAAAAATGAGCTCTAGCTACGGTATGAATATTCTGTATCAAGTGTTAGAATGAGCACATTTAGTGCCATCTCTTGTTTATAAAAGTAAAGAAAACTGTAGCAAAATTAGTGGAATGACTAGTTATAGAATATACTATTCTTTATCATACGAGAAAAAGCATAGCCTGTCTGATAAAGAAGTGTAATATCACAGATATGGAGCATAAAACAAAAATATTAAGTCCTAGAGAAACTAAATTTTTTCAACTGTAGATTGTGATTTTCTGACATTTTTACTCAACACTGTAATTTTTCCAACTTTTTACCCACCTTTTTATATGCCGATGAAAATTTATTAAACAAAAAAAAAAAAAGATTATCATAAATATTACTCATAATTTTTCCAACTAGTCAGTGGATTTTCCTAACTAGCCACGGTGTGGTTTTGTTAATTTGAACCAAAAGCTTTGTGACCCCTGATTTTTTTTTTAGATAAAGAGGATTTTAAGATCAAAACAAAAACCGAGAAATCGATTTTTAAATTTTCTTTTAGTATATCCTTAATTTTTATTACGTATATCAAAAGAGGATATTTTTCCTAGCAACTTTGCAAAATATATTTTTTAATTTTCAATTGCTTTACGAAATTCTATTGCTTTAATGACAGCTTGAAGTAGACGAGGCATACTTTAAATTAAATTAAGGATCACAGTTTGGTCGATATTATCCCACTCCTGCAATAGCAATTTCCTGAGCTCCTGGCCATTTCTTAGATCTGGTATATTCTTTCGAAAACGTCGTTGAAAACTCATCCCAGACATGTTCGATGGGATTTATGTCCGAACTGAGGGTTGGCCAATCAAACCGCCTAATTCCCACTTTATCCAGATATTTTCTGTACACTCTGGCTGCGTGAGGTCTAGCATTATCTTGCATAAAAATTCCATGCTCGCACATAGTGAAAGAGATAGCATAATCTTCCAGAACCTGCGCAACGTACATGTGAGCTATTAGGGAGCCATTCTATATGAAGATCAACTCTGAGCGTGCTTCCGAAGAGATTTTCGCTCAAACCATAAGCACAGGGCATGGAATAATAAAGACTAGAACAGGGTACTGTCAGACGTCCCGGCAAGTATAGAGAAATCCGGAAAAGGATACTCTCCAGTTTGTATTGAAAAGCGACTTCAATTTGAAGGTGGGTCGGTTATGGTTTGGGCAGGAATCTCTTCGCAAGCACACCCAGAGTCGATCCTAATACAGAATAGCTCCCTCGCAGCTACATTATGAAGGTTCGGGAAGATTATGTTATGCCTTTCACGATCACTCTGGGCGATCATAGAATTTTTACGCCAGAGTTGTCAGAGAACGTCTGAATGAAGTAGGATGAGGCGGTTTAATTGACCAGTCTTTATTCCGGACATGAATCCAATCGAACGATGAGTTGGAACGACTATCTGAAGGCATACAACAGCTTCAAGAGCTCAGGAGCTCAGGGAGGTTTTATTGCAGGAGTGGAATAATATCGACCAGAATTTGATCCTTAATATTAATGCCTCGTCGTTAATGCAAGAGGAGGGAATACACTATATTACTGATTCTTTTTTTTCCTTTTTTCTCGTTTCATATTAGCCCTAAGAATAAAAAGTTGAACTTCTTTTGAAATGTTAATTTGGTGCTTTTTCAAAATAAATTATAAAACAAAAAAATATGCCGTTTAACAACGAGGTACTGATATCTACTTTTAATATAAATGCAAGGCTATTTTTAGCATGAGTATATTAAGGTTAATTTTGATAATTTTTGTTTCAAAACGAGCCGTTCCAATTTTCTGCACTCATAAAATACGTTTAACGTGGTTACGTATAACATTTTTTTATATTTATTACCCGACATAAAAGATTGCCTTTAGCACCTCATTAGCACCATACATCGCGATGTAGGTAACTAATAGGCAAGAGGAATGTTTAAATTTTTTACTTTTGAGCAACCTCGAAAAAAATAAGTTTTCTAGATTTTGATGTATTTATTCATTTTAACACGTTCGCCGCCTATTCCTTTTTTTTTTCTTTCGTGGTTTTCATTTTTTTTTTGTGGATTTATATGCTTTTCATAGATTTGGTAGTTTTCATTTGACGTGCCTATTTTAATTAATAATAAAAAATAATTTTGACAATTTAGCTACGAAGGAGCTGTTTGCCACAGCGGTATTTGCCATTCTGAAACACTGACCAGTTCGTGTCTGACTTAACCTGATAATACATGGTTATTAACCATATATTATATGATTAAGTACGGTCAAGTAAGGTGACTTCGGACTGTGTGGGTGACTTCGAACACTTGTGCACAGGTGCTTTGGTTCAGAGACTTTTGCGAAAAAGTGTCAGAAGTCACCTACACCATCGGAAGTGACCCTATTTGACGGTAATATAGATTTTTCTATAAATCTTTTCTTTTTATTTTTGTCTTTGTCTTTCTCTTGTTTGTTTGTTCGAAGTAATCTTGAAACCTACTAAACTGATGTTTACCTAGTCTCTTGAAGAACGATAACCACAGCCAGTATAACATATTTAGCCTGTTATTTCCAATATTGATTACCTAAGCTATTCATAAATTTATTAGGCGGAAGGATTACACTGCTCTACAATCTACACGATAGAATAGAATAGAATATAACTTATTTAGCCACATTACATTACAATACATGTTTCTGGTACGTCAAAAATAAATAACAAATATGTTAAAAAATACAATTAATTAAAATTATTCATGAGCCTCCATATATTCACTTATGCTGTAGAAGCACTCATTTATTAGGAATGTTTTAATTTTGGATTCAAAAATTGAAATAGGCAAGCATTTTAAACTACCAGGGAGTTTATTATATAAGCCTAATTCCAACGAGTTTTTTTACTTTTAGTAAGTCGTAAGAACGTGGGTTTTAGGAGACCAGAATTTCTAGTGCCGTAGTTATGAACACTAGAATGAGTTACATATTTATGTTTATTTTTATGAACCTCTGCCAGACTGTAGAAGATAAAAAGGGAGGGCAAAGATAAAATGCCAAATTTCTAAAAGAGAGGCTTGCAATGAGTATCGTGCTTTTTCGCAGGTAATGCATCTTACGGCCTTTTTCTGAAGCATAAAGATTTTTAAGGAGCCGGTGGAGTTCCCCCATAGGAGAACGCCATAGCTCAATAACGAGTGAAATAGACCACAGTAGCTAGTTCCAAGTATATTTAGATCAAGCATTTTTTTAACTGTCTTAGTAGGTATAATGTTTTAGATAATCTACTTGATAAATTATCAATGTGGCAAGACCATGACAAAGAGTCATCAATATAAATGCCTAGTAGTTTGACAGTGTCACCTTTGGTAAGACAGTTGTTGCTGAATATAATAATTTGTTGAGTTTTATCTCTATTTAATATTAATCTGTTTACATTGAACCAGTTTACCGCCTTGTTCATGGCCTCCGTCATGACTCCACTAAGATCACTTATGTTTCTTGCAGATGACGTCAACGAACTGTCATCTGCATACCATTTTAGTTGATTCTAGACTTATTTGATGCACTGTTTTGGGAACCATAGTTTTAGTAAAAAAATAATTAACCTAATTATTTTTTTTTTTTTTGTTGTGATTGGTTCTCTATAAAAGGGCCAAATGTATATTTAATGTTATTTTAATGGTTTTAAATAAGCAGAAAACGGGTTTTATGAATTTTTCATTATGTTGTTTTCATAATAAATTTAATTTGTTTGCTCTTCTAAAAATAAATAAAATACATACTTCTTACTTTTTTTCCATTTTTGATTACCCCCGGTAAAATTTCCTTGACTGGAGGTTTATATCTATTTTTTTTAATTTTTATAAACCGCACATATGTGTAGCTATCGCATATAAAAATTAGAGCCATATCTTTTGTATTTATATAAAATGTTCATCAAAATATATCGCGAAAATGCGAAAAAAATCTCATTTTTTGAATTAGAAGCCTACAAATATGTAAATATATTTTAAATTATTATTAAGCTGTTTTTTTGGCTTAAAGCCTCATAAGTTAAGAAATAGTTCACGACAATTAGAATATTATGATCCAAGGACCAGAAATAATGTTTCTCGGTCGCATGAGGACCGAGATTTATTTCTCGTCTGTATATCATACGCTATTTTTTATTCGCTTGTAAACATATTTTTAACAGAAAAAAATAAAAATCATAAGTAAAATTAGTTTTAATTTAGTTATGTCAGTTATCTGACAATTTTCCGTAAGGGACCGCAATTTACTTTGGTGGGCTGCAGCCCGACAAAATAAAACAAAAGACAAACTCTTAGCAACAGTGTCACTTAACATTTCTAATCTAAAAATGTGGCCTTGGAATACAAGCGAATAAAAAAAATTGTTTTAGACTTTAGGTTTTTTTCTTAAAAACAACTATGGGCAAAAAAACATTGTGCGTTATATCAAATAAAAAAACGAGCTGATAATAAAAAATGGAAAAAGGTTCATAAATCAGCGCGTCAAATATAGGCAGGATTAACTTAAAGGTCCCCGAAAAATAACAAAAGCATATTTTTGTAGAGCAGTGTTATAGGTAAGTAATTAACGCTATGTGAGTTACTTGCATATTACAGTTAATAATGTTAGCAACTCAATTGTAACTTTTGCAACTTTGAAATATACACGGCGTTCAAACGTATTTGTTCCACAGCTTTTCTTGAAAACGGTATACTAGAAAAAAAAAAGTTTTTTACGAAATGAAAATATTTTTTCATATACAAAGTAATCAGTAAAAGCTATACAGCAAATGATTTTGTTTTTGTATGTGTCACCATTTATTTTATACTACAATTTTACCCCTCTGCCAGAGACGGATTTGGGAGAAATCACAAATTGCAAACTATCCAGGAGTAAAATCTCCGCCGTGTGTGTGGCAGAGGGTTCAGAATAACATTTACATTATTCCAGGTTTTAATATATTACATTATTACATTACATTATTACATTACATTATATATTTAATATATATTTAATATATTTTTCTGAAAAAGGTACATTTTCAGACGTATTTTTTTCTAAGTAAATAAATGTAAAAAAATCCTTAGCAGTAAGATGTCAGAAATTGAAAATCCATCAACACGGTCTAAACGCGAAAGTGAAAATTCTTTATAACTTAGTGGCCGTGAAAGCTTAAAATCTAAAATATCTAGTTAATTTTAAGTTGTGTTAAAATGTTGCCAAAATACCAAAATACAGGGAAATCGAAAATGGTGGGCGTAAAAGTGTGAGATTTAAAACGGAGACAATCACATATAACTGGATTTGATTTGTAAGTAAAATAAATTATAGAATAGCATGTTAACACGACGTTCCTCGTTATATTCCTTTTAAATGAGACTAGGACAGTGGCGTTACACTGTAAAAATTAAACTGAATATTCAGTTACAAATGGATAGGAAATCGGAAGTTATTATCCTATACAATTGTACTTTAATTTTTGTTAAAAATACGCAACATTTCATGACCTTCCTTAAAAATGAAAGTGACTCTAGTGTTTTTAACAAAAAATAAACTACGCTTGTACTGTCATAGGTTTATACATTTACGAGTGCATATTGTTTTAAGTTAAACATAAAAATATTTTAAGAGATTATGAACCACACTCAAGTAGGATTTTAGATTATAATACCCCCAAACATAGGCTGGCTGCCTTTGAAAAAGGGTCTTTATTTTCGTCTATACAATTTTACAATAAATTGCCCCCTAATTTTAAATTACAAAGCAATAATATAAATTTATTTAAAAGAAATATATTTAGATATATTTGCAATATTTCGGAATTTCTTGATTACAAAAGTGGTCCTTAGTCCTAATGCTAAAGCTGGGTAACATTTACTTTGGTTTAAACCAACTGACAATATTTCTATCTGGTATCTTAGCCACAATTATTCACTCCTAATTTAAGTGTCTTTTGTACTAATTTTTGTGAAATAAATACAATATGCAATGTGCCACTTAAATTTACGTAAGGGAGCAAACATTTTTAAAAAAATGTACATATTGAAATCATTTAGAGGACACTATAAGCTTTATAAATATTCAACATTAGAAGCTTCATGATTTTTTTCCGTTTTTTTTTTTGGATATATTACCTGTGTGCGCCATTGGGATTAGGAAGTAAGGAATCATGGGCTGGTTATCGTGACAGTCGGCACCAAGCTGCGTTTTACTATTTTAATTTACAAAGCGCGAACTTTAAATGCTACAGTCTCAATCTTAAATCTACGACAAATTGCCCAAGTTTTATACAGTAAAATTATATAATCTGCCGTGCTTAGCTGAAAGGTCCTATCTACATAGGTTTAACATACACAGATAGGACCTTTCAGCTTAGAAAGGCAGTAATAGTCTAATATTGTTTTCACTAGTTAATCACTTAATTATACGTTATTTCGGCTTATAATAGCCTTCATTTTTAACCGACTTCTAAAAAGGAGGAGTTATCAATTCGACGTGTGACTTTGTTTTTTTATGTTTGTTCTATCATAACTTCAGAATGAATGAACGGAATTTGATGAAACTTTTTGCAACTTAAAGGGGGCATTGCTGAGGTGGTCCCGTTTCAATTTGACGCTCGGATAATGCCGGGTAAGCCGGTTAATTAAGATAAATCTAACAATTTTAACGCAATTTTACTTAAAAAGGGCTTAATTTGGTTTTTATACAAAATGTTTTGGATTATATTCGGGTTTGTCAAAATACTTTGGTGTTTATTATGACAATAGCAGTTCAGCCATTTTAATATTTTAATCGGTGGCGTCATCTAGCGGAAATTAATGATTTATAATGCAGACCAGTAATAATTAGTTTACTGGTCTCTATTTTTCATTACAGGTCAGGTCCACGTGTGAAAACATTGGGACAATAAATCACGTACTTCCCAATCTTTTTTAATACATATAATGTATGTATTACATATACAGTTGCGAATTAGTATATTATTTACCAAGTAGGAGAAGTTTAACATTTTTGACCCGCAAGACGCAGTCTAAAATGTTAAATTTTCACTCACTTGAAAAATATAGTATTTTTTTCACTACCAGTACAATTAATTATCTATTTATTTATTTATTTTTTTTACTAAAATTTAATAACAAAGCTACTTTCTTTAGTTAATTTTTCTTCCCTCTTCAATACTGCCTACTGAATTTAATGAAACGGAAAACCTCACAGTACCCCACATCTTTGATACAAATTCACCTCATACAGAACACTCAGAAACTTTAACACATAATAATTTAACAGTAAAAAAGAGAAATAAATATACCAATAACTTCACCTGCTCATATAAATATATCTTGCCGAAATTGTACAATTAACTATAATTTTTATAAGTTGTTTACAAAATTACTAATTACTTTTGTTAAATTTTGTTAATAAATATGTCATTTTAAAAAATAAACAATTTTATTTTAAGATTATATCAACAAAAGACCAGATTATTTGTGCTGCGCAAATTGCGCAAGGCTTGGAGCAAGGCAACCTATAAAACATTGTCGTTTTACGAGTTGAATATATAAAATCTAATATATATGGGTTGTACCTTTAGTAATCTATGGTCTTTACGGTAATCTATGGGTTGTATAATCTATGGTTGATTTATGATGGACCAATGATTTTCACTTATCGAAGTGTTTTTTGTAAAACATGTTTTATAGGTACTAATTTAGTTAATATTTTTTAATTTATCATGCAAGAAATCAATTTGGTGCCCAAAGAAACTTGTAAATAGCAATGTGATTTAATAATTATGTGAAACGTCAGATGCCAAAACAGCTGAATAAAAATTCATTATTAACCATGGTACAATTTAATTATTTTTAGAACCTCTGACGTCATAGGTAGAGAAATAATATTTATACCAATGAAAAGAACAGTAATAAAGATGTGCTTTTAGGCTGGTGGTAAAAAAAAATATTATACAACACTAGCGAAGGGATAATGTACCAGTTTTGCGAGTTATAAATTGCAGTGTGTTATTTAATACATTAATTATAATAAGATTAATATTTCTCTCATCATTAGTATTATTTTCATATCACAGTTAATGTTATTCAACATGTGATATATGCATTTTAAAATCATTAATTTTAATTTATTTAATACGTTCCTGGCTCAGGGACCCTGAGTAAAAAGTATAAAGATATGCTTTATGAAAAATTTATAATGAAAACCGGTTTTAATACACATGTATTAAAACTTACTAAATATCATGAATTTTCATAAGGAAATTTTAAAATTGTGACAGATTTAGGAGGGGAGGGGGCTGTAATGAGGTAGTCTTGCCTAAAATAAGTGTACGAAAAAAGTACGTTTTTTGAAGTAAGGGAAAAAACAAGAGCTAACTTCAAAATTCCAAAATTCGACGTGTGACTTTTTTTTTTTTAAGTTTGTTCCCGCCTAACTTTAGAACGAATGAACGGAATTTGATGAAACTTTTTGCAACTTAAAGAGGGCATTCCTGAGGTGGTCTCGTTTCAATTTGAAGTTCGGGTAATGCAGGGTAAGCCGGATAATTAAGATAAATCTAATAATTTTAAAGCAATTTCACTTAAAAACGGCTTAATTGGGTTCTAATACTAACCAAATTTTTAGAGAAATATCGAATAACTCGAATAAGTCGGATAACTTGATTAAGGCGTCACTCAAATATTACGGCACACTGAAAATCTTTTAAATGCCGCTAAACTTGATTCTCTGGACATGTAATATTAAAATACCAAGAGGAAATGATAAATTTTGTGATTTTACCATAAGGCGTTATTTGATTATTACTTAACACTTAAAGTTTACCAAAGATTTTCTTTAGTATTTCGTTTAAAATAAGGTTGGTTGGACTCTTGGGCGCTGAAATAAAAATATTATTTTTATTTTTTAGAAATTTATCTTTAAAACAATGACGTCACAACGCACTAACAGTGCATTGTGACGTCAGCAGCTTACGAGATGGAAGAACAACTATAATTTAGCTTAGATGACGTTACAAATCTACAAGTTATGTGTCTCTAAAAAGTAAAAAATAAAAACTTTTCGCAAAAAAAAAATAAACCGACTTCTATGTCTCTAAAAAGTAAAAAATAAAAAATAATTAAGTCGGTGCCAACTTCACAGCAAACAATAATAAAAATATAATTGTTAGTAATTTATTTAGGAAAAAGTGAAATTGGCACCGACTTAAGTATTTTTTATTTTTTACTTTTTAGAGACATAGAAGTCGGTTCTTTTATTTTGCGAAAATTTTTTATTTATTACATAACCGGTCACAGAAATATCAACTGTATTGTTATCACATTTTACTGCGTTTCTGCTACGTAGGATAGAATAATAAAAAAAGTCCAAACCAGTAATAAAATAGTCATAAATAGTTTATTTGGCCTATTTTTTCTGTGTAATTTTACTATTTTTATTATTATAGGTTTTTTTATCAATGATATTAGTTAAAAGATAACTTTTAAACATAGTTTATAAACAGTGCACTTTAGCACTATCAGGTAATGAATTAAAAAAATATAATTAATGGTTTTCTTTATACATTTTTATGACTGTGAAATACAGAAATAACTTTTTTTCATAATAAATACACCTTATACATGTTGACTTTAATAAATTAGATCACGTATTCTAAAAGTTTTGAAAAGTTAATGTTACAAACTCACCTTTTCTTGGTAATCCGTTTAAAAGTTTTGAAGGTTTTGGTATAGCTGTAAAAAATATAAACTGTGTTAAATATTGTTTAATATTCGAAATAAAATAATATACAGAGCGGTCCAAAAGTCACCCCCCCCTCTTAACTTTTGAACCAGTTGAGATATCGACTTCAAATTTGGAAATTTTAAATAAGACAACTTAAACTATCTTTTAGCATATATTTAATACTTTCAGCTCTTAAAATGTGGGCAGGGGGGTATGGGGCACATTTTTTTAAATGGAAAGGGCGGTCGTGTAATACATCATTTTAAAGCTTAAATAAATTCTCCATTTAACTCCATATTTTAGAATTAAAAAAAAATGGGTTTAAAATGGGGTTGAAAATGGGTATTAATGTCAAAATTCCTCTAAAAAAACAAATAATTTTTAAAAAATGCATAATTTCATCATAAAAAAATGTTAATTATACTTTTAAACTAATTTTAGTTGACATAAATAAAAATTTATAAAAAAAAACTTAAAAAATCGAATGTTTTAGCACAAAAAATTGAAAAATCAAAACCTTAAAAAATATTTTTAAAACATTTAAAAATGTTAGTTTAAATAGAGAATTTTATAAGCTTTAAAATGATGTATCACACGACCCCCCTTTCCATTTAAAAAATGTGCCCCCATGCCCCCCTGCCCACATTTTAAGAGCTGAAAGTATTAAATATATGCTAAAAGATAGTTTAAGTTGTCTTATTTAAAAGCTCCAATTTGAAGTCGATATCTAAACTGGTTCAAAAGTTAAGAGGGGGGGGGGGACTTTTGGACCGCTCTGTATAACTGGAACATTTGTAAGGTAATGTTTGCTTAACCCGGCGCGTGTGCGGTAAAAAATTAAAACATCGCGTGTGTGGTAACTCACCAAAGTTAAAAAAAAAAATAAATAAAAAAGTAATGTGATTTTCTTTGAATTAATCATTTATTTAGATTTTTTTTATAATATATTTAATAGAAATAAAAAAAAAAAACATTTTTTATTTTATTATTTTAAATAAAACACAACTTGGAGATCTCGATCAGGGAAAAAATTATATTAATTTTGCTTAAAACAATGTATCGAAATAAAATAACATGAAATAAATAATTTTCTAAAACAAAAATGTAATAAGGTGTTTTTCGCAAGGATAGCTTTTACATATTTATTGAATGCTTCAAATAAATAAAATATATAAATGTAATAAAAATAATAAAAAAATAAATAAAATTATTAATATTAGTACACTGGTAGAAAAATCTAAAAATAGTACAACCAAACGTTCTGCCGATCTAAGCTGAAAGGTCCTATCTACATAGGTTTAACATACACAGATAGGACCTTTCAGCTTAGGAAGGCAGCGTTGTTGTAACAAGTTTGAGTTATTTAATAATATTTTTTCCAATATTTTAAAACATTATAAGGTTATATTAAATACACTATTAAAATTGCAGATTCATATTATTTAATAATACAACAACGATTTTGTCACCATAATAGTTATTTTCAAAAGCAATAGGGGTCTTCCCCTCATAAAACTTGATTTTTATATTAATATAACTAAATAAGAAGAAAACTATTGCAAAAATTTAAATTTTTACCCTTTTGCCCGACTTAACCTACAAAAAAAAATGCTTTGATAACCAATAAAATTTGACCAACTAGTTTTTTTAATGTGTTTCAATATTTTTGTGCTATTAAATCTTGATCTGATTTTTTTTTTGTGTTTTGACACACTCTATTGACTGAAGAGACTGAAAAAGTGAATAAGTTGGAGTAAAGAGGTTCACCTTTTTGTGACCAGTCTCCTTCTGGGAGGGGGGTGCACCCGGGTTGCTTGTTATGTATTATTTTGAGCGGAAACCCTTGGCTTTTTTAATTAAAATAAGTAGACCTCGGGAGATAGCAAGCTGTTCATCCATCCATGAGCGTAGGTAAGTTTAACACTAGTTAGAGGCGAATGCAAGATAGCTGTCGGATAGCCAGTGTATCTATGCAAAAGTTAAAAAAAAATGACTCATCACAGGCCGCGGCCTGTGGAAATAAGACACAGTGTATATCATATTTTTTACATAATGGATAGTCAATATATCGGTACTTAATATATTTCATAATAATGTAACGGTAAATAAAAATAGATCAATTTAATTTTTTAGTTTTCTTTTTATTTTTGATACAAAAACCTTTCTTGTTCTTTCTTATGTGATTGTTTTTTTATATTTTGGTAGTAAAAACTTACGTCTATCTTGACAAACAATGCCCTTATGAGAGCTCTAGGGAATTATCTCATTTATATCCAGAGTCCTGTCACCTTTTTCATCAGAGGCCGGACTTTTAGTATTCATTTACCGAAGGCTTGCGAAAACTAGAATTTTATAAAGGTTATTTTTAAATTGAATCAACACTTTAACCCTTTGAGACCCAGTGGGACATATTTGTCCCATCTTGTTTTAAGTCATCACTTATGCACCGCATGTCCATTTTACGTTGTAAAATTATTTAAGGGCTTTTTTGTTACTTAGAGCGTATTTCTACTAAATTTTATTAACAGTGGTAAAGCTACTTTTGTATTTTTTGTCCTAATAAAAAATTTCATTTTAAAAAAATTATTTTATACTATACCCAGTGGGACATATATAATCAGGGGTATAATCATAAGTGATACTAGATTATGTATCGGTGGTTTCTTACATAAATTTTATGAATATTAATCCCAATGACGAAAATGCAACGACTGCTTTAGCAGGAGTTGTATTTTCCAAAAATTGGGATTAATATGAGTAAAATTTGAAAAAAAAAGCACCGGTACCTAACCTAGTATCACAAATTGGTATTTAGGGAGAGAATATAATTTATATTTAATACACATACCTCTTAATTATAACGTATTAATCCACAAATAAATTATATTTTATAAATTAAAAAGCAAACAATAAGCACGATTTTAGATTAGAGAAAAGAGGGGTAAAAAACCATCTTAGGGGTAAGGTATTTTCACTTATCAGTACAGCATACTACATATATATATATATATATATATATATAAATTGTATTCTCCGACTAAGATGCCTACTGTGTTATACAGGGTGTCCCAGAATGTTTCCAAAATCTCTTGGGAGTAATTAGATCATATCAAAATAATGACACAACTTAATAAAAAATGTTTGACTACGGCCTCCCTACTCTGAGATATTTGCCCACCAAGATAAAATAGAAAAATACATTTTTTTTGATAACTTTTTTACTTTTTAATATTTTTTAAGAGTTTTTTCAGGGCTGTTTAAGAAAATTAATGCGCGTCGAGTGATTGAAACAGAAGTTTTGAAAGTTATCAGAAAATTTAGGGGCGGACTTCCGTTTGGGTTCCAAACTCCTAAGTTTTTTGGGGTTAATAATTTTAGACTTTTGATTATTTTTATACATTCTGTGAGCAATTTTGATTAAATAAGTACTCTACGCAAAATTCTATAAAATTAAGCATTTCCGAGAAAAAGACACTTTTTTAATCCAGGCAGGAGGACCGTAAACATAGTTATTTATGGTACTAGTGGGTAAAGTAAGATATTGCCCATGAGAAAATTAACCTGCGAGGCGTCAGCTAAGCAGGTTAATTTTCGAGAGGGCAATACCGGTTTACCCATGAGTGCCATACAAGGTTTTATCCAATAAATAGCTTAGGAATTCATATTTTTATTAAAAATTTTATATTATTTCAAAAATGCTATAAATCATAAACAAATGTTTGTATCTCATCAAAATTAAATTAAAAGTTCATATGAAATTTTCGACTAGGCCCCCCTACTTTTTGATATTCGACCCTTAGATAAAAAATAAAAATCAAAATTTTCGGACAACTTTTTAGAGCACTCACGTCGCGACGCCGACGCATCTTCTAAATAAACGGACAACCGTGTCTAGTTAGCAGTTAGCTAATTAATTTTTATTAGCTTTTTGTGCTGTATAGAATTTTATTTATTAATAAACTAATAATATATTATTTTTATTTTGTTAACTTAGAAGTTAATTTGTTTTGCAGGTCTGAGTTTTTTTTTAATACAGAAAAATAGTGTCCCTGGTTAAAATTTTAAATAAAACTTACATAAAATAAGAGCCTTTATCAATGTTAAGGAATGTACAAAAATTCGTTGCTGTGAGATATTAAATAAAACTCCTTTTTTAGACAATCCCTTAGGAGGGCCGTACTGCCCTGCTTAGTTAAAACCTACTAACTCATTGCTATTTTCCCTAAATTTTTCGAATAAATGGCCAAATTCCCTGATTTTTAGGTTTTAATTTCAATTTCCCTGACTTTTCCATTACTTTCCTGTTTATCCTCTCTGGTGGAAATCCTGCAGAATATGGCACAGAACAACCGGTATATCCGAAAATGGCAAAAATTTTAGTTAGGACGTTTTAACTAAGAGGGCAGCGTAGCTTCCTTAGGGCTCATTTCCGGACCAACCTTTGTAGTAACTTTTTTTATATTTTTGTATGTAGAATCACCTTTAATTTTTTTTTCTGTGAGTTCTGGAACACCTTGTATATGTATTTCATGAAAAGCCGGCTTTTACCATAGGCCTATAGGTATTATCTAGCTATAATATTATGTTAACTGTAAACTAAAAGCAAGTTATTTAGTTTAAGATGGAAATTTTTGATGCATAAAATTTGATTATTTGGTTCGTTGATCAAAGATGAAATATCACTAAAACGGTGAGTTCAGCAAGAAAGTTTTCTTTAGCCAACGATTGCGATTTATTTAATTAGATAACTTTTATTATGTACTTAGTTAAATTACTAATTAGATGTCTGAAATGAAAATATTATTATTAAATATTTTAATAATTATAATTATTCATCCAGGTGCGTAGATATTTTTTTTCCTAGGAGGCGGATAATTTTGAAAATTATTTTTTGTAGATATTGTGCTTCTTTTATATTTTTGGATTTATAATCACCCCCTAAAATGTTGTAACTTATTTCTGTAATACCCTGTATACACTAAAACTTCACCAGAAAAAAAAATTACTTGCAACTGTGATTTTATTATAGAACGCGAAACATTAGACAGGGTCTTTGGTAAGGAGTATGACAAACTTGGCAGGGTGATAGATTAGCTCATTTCCTAATATATCCAAAATATAAAAAAAATCAAAAATCAAAATTTAAAAAAATAAATCAACGTACAAAAAAATAAAAATAAATAAAAAATGAAAATAAAAAACTACATATTTTTTTATTTTATAATGTATGGGAATGTTATAAGAACATTCTCTAAATGGCAATGTAGGTAGGTAAGTAGGTACTGGTCTCAATACATGAAAAATTATTTAAGGAAAATTAAATTTTTCGTATATGAAAAGTTATCAGGATGTCCATTAAAATTTTTAATGTGAAAATAACATGTTTTAAGCAATATTTTAAAACCTTTATTTCATAAAGAAAACACTCGTGTAATTAAAAATAAATTTATTGTAATTATAACTCGCAACATCTGCGTTTAATTACCTGTAAACTTAGAGCCGTAGCTATGGGTAGGATGGGAAAAAGCTTCTCCTAATAAGGGAATCCCAACCACCCCGAAAAATTAAATTTAAATATAATTTGATAAAAAGTAATGTGGTAGTTTTTGGGCCACGAGGAGTGTCAGTTGAAGTTGTCAAAGACATTTTTTAGAGACGAATATTTTTCAAGATTTAAAAAAAAACTTCTAAAATTTAATTTTTTATCGTCAAATATGTGACAAATATTCATAGTTTTTTAAAACCCTACGCCATCTGAGCCGATTTTTTGTGGAACAGCGGTTACTAACCAAGTTAGGGGAATATGCATTTCTATCTTTTTTTAACTCATCAATTAAACAGAGAAAGAGATACATACAGGTTAACCGGCATTGCCACAAAAAATTGACTGGTTTACAAATTGATATTCGACAGATATTTGACAGTAGACAGATGATGTTCTTCGATCTTTGTTCTGTGACTCATCAATTGAGTTTGGACTTTTTGTTCTATTACAATTGGATCCCAATTGTATTTACTGATTAATATGTATCGAAGAAAGGTTTAAGAATGTTTTGAGGTTATATTACTATTTTATTTGACAGCTTGACGTCAGTTTTGAAAACTTGTCATTTTAACAATATACGTAGCACAGAAAAATATTTTAAAAAGTATTTTAAAAACTAACAAAAAAGATTGAACGCTAAAAATGTCTCAAAATTAGGTAGATGAGTTTTTTTTGCAAATGAAGTGTAGTTGGTTTGAGTAGGCAACAAAATTGAGATATTATTCTGACGACCTTTATCAGTTATCACTATTCTGAATAGGATAAAAAGTAAGTAAATATTAACTCGAAGGTTGCCAAAATTGTGTTATAAATTATAATCTTTTTTATTGTGAAGCAGTTTCCCACTATCAACGGAAATAATGAATAATTGGCTTATGCTGGATGTGCATTCGACTCTACGAGATAAAGAGGTACTGAGTGCCGTAGGCCGTAGATCACAAAATAAAAAGTTTAATTTTAATTTTCAGTATTATCGGGTTCAGTAAGACTCTATCACCAAAAAAAAAATGTTTAAAATAACCTTTATTGACTTTAATATTAATATTTTTTTATTATTAAACCTGCATATTTTTACTAAATAAAAAATTGCTTGCAGAAGAACCGTATTTTTATTGGGCGCTTTGGTTTTTCAGTTGGGGTCGTGGGTGTATGAAAATGCATTGGTTATCATTCAACGTATATTGGTTACAAGTGGTGGTCGACAGGACACCTTCAGCAAGGAAATTATCTAATTAAAACTAAACAGAAAACAATTAATATTCGGTAAAAATACTAATTAATAAACACTCACTTAAACACCAGGATACTATTTATAGAATAATAAATAGATTATCCCAAAGGATGAGAGAAATAATTAAAGATGATTAAAAATGCGAAGTTTGTCGTATGTCAAAGAATAATGACAGATGTCAATCTATATCAAATCAATATTATAGGTAAGTAACCTAAATTTGATTTGTAATGAAAATTCCCTAAATATAAATTGTTGGAGGTCACCTTGCTGGGGGTGTTCTGACAGACAATAACAAAAGCAGATTTAAAAGGAATACAAATTTAAATCAGGTAATATTGTGTTTTATCACAAGCTTCATAGTGGGTTTATACCCCCCTGTCTACAATCACATCACAATTTGTTTTTGCATGTGCATGTGCATGATTCTTCTTCATAAAAATAATGAGAAGCATAAGGGCATATCCACAGGCTCGCATAAAAACGTAATACATAACAATGCGATGCCGTGATTAGCTTGATGTGCCGCCATGTATCTTGTAAGCCAATCACGGCATCGCATTCTTATGATTTATGTTCTTATGCAAGCTTCTGGATAGGCCTTAGCCTATACTTGACTTTCGGGAAGTAGAACGACTGATAGAACGCGTCTAAGGTTGTGATCGTACTCTACTAGTTTTAACACTATACCGTGCCCTCCAAACGTCACATCCCTCTTAACTTTTGAACAAGTTGAGACATCGACTTACATAAGACAAATTGAACTATCTTTTAGCATATATTTTATATTTTCAGCTCTTAAAATGTGGGCAGGGTGGCATGGTGGTCATTTTCTTAAACGGGAGCTCGTGTGATACTTCATTTTAAAGCTTTTAAAATTCTCTATTTAACCATATAATTTTTATTTTTTTATACTTTTTTTTTTGGGTTTTAAAATGGGGTTGAAACCCCCCTTTACATTAAAAAAATGTCTCCCATGCCCCCTTGTTTACATTTTAAGAGCTGAAAATATCAAATATATGCGAAAAGATAGTTTGGGTTATCTTATTAAAATGTTTCAAATTTAAAGTCGATATCTTAACTTGTTCAATAGTTAAGAGGTGGGTGACGTTTAGAGCGCACAGCATAAGCGTTGTTCAGTCGTTCTACTCCCCGAAAGTCAAGAATAGGTACCCTGATGTCACGTATCCAGTATTTCACTGGTGGTAATCGGTCGCATGCGAAAACAAAGTTTTTTTTAGAGTGGTTTTCAGTTAGTGTGTAATTAATAAAAGGCTTTGGTATTAAAATAAAATACATACCAAAAACTTGAATGGTTCCATCAGTCTCTCCAAGTGAATTTTTTGATACGCATTTATAATTTCCATAGTCAGCTGCAGTAATTGATCTGATTGTGAGTTTCATGTGTACTTTGTAACCATTTGTTATATATGATGGTTCATATTTTCCATCTGTAAAAAAATAAGAAAAAAAGTACTATTTACTGTTTCCTGAGAATTTAATTTTAACAATTATTTTTTAACGTATCTACTACTTTTGTGCAAACATTAGATGGCGTCACCAATTTATACACGAGTTATACTTATTTTTAATAAGTATTTTAAATTTTCAACAGTCAGTGCGAAAACCACCGGTGCACCATACCAATATATGCTCACTGATGATCGCAAAAAAGCGTGAAATAGCACATATATGATATTTTGGTTTTCTCATTGATTGTGAAAATTCTGTAGTAGAGCAGTGCAATTTCTTTATAAATATAATTTATTTAATAAGCTAATATCTAAGTACCTAACGGAAGAAGAAATTTCAAGAATATGTTTTTTTTTTACTTTTTTCCATGTCTATTTTATTTCCAAAAAAGACACGAGAAATATTTGTACTAAAATAGAATATACACGCTGCTTTTTTTAATAGCCTCAATAATAATAAGGGGTGATTCTACATCAGAAAATATGAAAAAAGTTCCCATAAAGATGAAAATTGTGCAATTTTTAGGAGACCATAGCTTCCTTGGGATTGAGAGCCCTTATGCAGACCTGGTCTCCCCTACTTACTTTGAGGTAATATTTCTTCTTTATCTGTCGTCCAGTAACTAATAGATTTTGGATATGCTTCTGAATAACAATCTATAGTTATTTGTTGACCTTCGTATGCTCCTACAAGTTGATTTTGGATCCAAACCAGTGGAGGAACTGAAATAAATGAAAGAAAAAAAATTACTAGAGATCTGGTCAGGGGGGTTTTTCTTAACAATCCCAAATAAGGGTAGTTTACTGCTGAACAAAAATCGAATGATGCGACTTTTTTAAAATGGCTGTAACGGTTTTGCTCAAATTTTGTAGGTTAAGTACCACTCACAAGCTCGCATAACTATGATACATACCATAAAATGGTGCTGTGATTGGTTTTATGTGTGGTCATTTGTCTTATGCCCAGGCTTATAACTAGGATCGGATTTTACCGAGTCGTGACGTCAAAATCCATAGCCGGGTACAAAATTACACAACTAAAACATTGTGTTTGTAGAAAAAACAAACTAAGTATACTCGGCGCATTATCTATCTGAGTAACAAATTGGATCAAGGAAGCTATGATTAGTGGTTTAAAAATGACTTTTAGTAATATTTTTGTAGCCCATTGTGCTTTTGATAATTTTTAATATTTAGGTTAAATTGACTGTCATTTTACGTCTTACAAATAATAACAAAATCTGTTTAAAAAGTTAAACTTTGCTCAAAATTATAATAAAAGTAAGTTTTTATTCACAAAGTGCTGTTATAAACTTAAATTTAACATTACCTGAATAAAATTACGGACCAGTATTATTTTAACCAAAAAATTCTCTGTTATAGTGTTTACTTCAAAAATTTATAGAGCACTGCATTATATTACTTTTTAGTTTTCTTTTTATGCACTTTTCTTGTTATTTCTTCTTGCTAAAGCAAATTATTTGCATTTTTTTATAAATGTCAAAATAATGTCTTGATTGACAATAAATTTTAAACAAGATGAAAACCTTACATAAGGAACTAAATATATTCTGCCAACCAAATAACAAGAAACAAATGACCATCAACTCAGATAGATAATGCGCGGAGTTTACCGACGAAATCTTTTTGTGTTTTATTCAATTTGTGAAGAGATGACTGGAAGGTGAAATATACTTGAACTCGTTAAAAACATGTACTCTGCAGATATCTAAAAGCTCTAAACTTATTTCCGTATGCGTGCGACGAAATAAGTGAGATGTAAGATCAAGCGTGTACCATGTACGTTATTTTATTGGTTAGAATCACGCGCATGCGGAAACAAGGTTTTTAGTGCAAGTCAATTGAGTCATTTCGTTTGACTTATCTTAACAATGCGAATTAATTTCTTTTCTTGCTCTTTCTAACATTCATTTGTCACCGTTCATTTTATTAGTTATATCCCTTAATAAAATGTTCGTAAAACCATTACTTACTACGGTTAAATCGTGGATTGAAGATTATCCAGAACTAGAGTTCGACGGCAATATTTTACAATTCACATTTTGTAAAAAAGACTTAACCTGGGAAAGAAAAACTAATATTTTAAGACATGTGAATACAAAAACCCATAAGGAGATGAGGAGCAAGGTCAATTTAATACTTAAAGTAAGTAAAAAAATACAAAATTAATTTTAATCAAAAGTTATAAACGTCACGTGACCTTTTATTCCAAATAAAAAACGATTGGCCAGGCAGATTTTTTTTAAACTTGGCAAAAGATATACCCAGCCACCATGCCACAATACTATAAAATTAAATTTGGATTATTAAAGAGTAATGTAGTAGTTTGGCAACATATTAAATAAACATTTTCATAAAATAAATATGAATTTGTTAACTTATTTTACCCGCCTATGCATTTTGACGTCACGACTCACTAAAATCCGATGTCTACTTATAACGTTAGGTTTACATGTTCTAATGCTTTTGATTATAATATAATAATTATGTACCCAAAATAATTTCAGATGAAGTAGAATATACTAACAATATTTTTTTTCAAATTTTAGTCCATAAATGTTCTTTCTAAAACCGCACCGCTTTTGCTATAAGAGAAAGTATTTTACTTTCCCCAAGGAAAGTCTTGCGTTAGTAAAAAAATGTAACATTGTTTTATATCCAAAACATATGATTTCCGTCAAAAAAAATTCGTCTGTCGGTCGGTCTATCGGTCAGTGTGTCCGGGAAATTTGTGACCACGATAACTCAAGAACGCTTCTGGCTAAAGAGTTCAAATTTGGACCACAGGTTAATTATCCAAAGTTATAGGCTGGGATTATTTTTGGTAAAAATCGGATTGGGGTAAGGAGGTAAAAACAATTTTTTTCAAAAATATATTTTTTTATTTATTTTTCGTTTTACGAAAAAAGATACGTTGAACTTTTTATATAAAATTTTACGAAAAAAGAAACGTTTGAAAAACTTTTTTTTAATTTCTTTATTTTTTTTTCGTTCTTGATTTTAATGAGCCTAAGCCTAAAGGGGAAAGTATTATTTTGTTGACAGCAGTTTTCTTTTGTTGGTAGCTGTAATCTTTTAATAAGTTTAATAAATAATAAATGAAATTTAATTTATATTTAATTATTTATAATTTGCAATATTATTATTAAATCAGTGGCGGACTGACCCCGGCCCCACCCGAAGTACACTACGAGTGGGGAAACTTATTAACGGGTCTTTGAATAGGAGTGATAGTTTTTTCAATAAAGATTTCTCGGTTTCTGATATTTATCAGGAACCGAGAAATCTCTATTGAAGAAACCATTATCTTTATTGAAAGACCCGTTAATTATAATAAACGGGTCTTATTAGACTAAAGGGGGTAATACCCATTTGTTTTAGAAAAAAAAAGAATAAAAGTATTGAGGACTATTTAAAAAAAAACAACATAGATTAAATATAGCATGGGGCATATTTTTAACCTTTTCCACTTTCTTTTTTGAACACTTTTCTTTTTATGACGGTTTTAGTAAAAACTGTGCATTTTTAGGCTTCAAGAAAATGTGAAATACCCCTATTTTTTAGAACATTTTGAAATTATTTTATTCCAATAAAAAACATTTTATTTTAAAACTATAAAACCTAATATCAGAGACAAATCTCTCAGACATATGTTTAGTACTAGTTTTTGTTTTCACGTGAGGTAAAGATTTAATGTTAAAATTTTATTTATCTTATTTATTTACCTTTCTACACATGCTTTTTAGAAAAAAAGAGAAAGAAATAAATTAAAAAAGTATTTACTTTGCCGGTCCCCCTTCGGCTATTTCGTGGCCCTCCATTGTCCGTTTTTAGAACCCTTCTTTAACCATTGCCCATGACCCCGAGGACCTTTCCGGATGAGGCCCTAAGTACCCTGTCCGCCACTGGACTATATGACAAATATAAAGTTAAATTGACTTTATATAAATAATTAAATACAAGTTTAACATTTTATTATTCAAGTATATTTTAATTTATTTTATGCAAAAATACCTCTTTTTATAGGCATTAAAAAATTATAAATTTAAATTAAATTAAAACTATAAATTAATATTATTTGAAAAATTAAATTTTTAAGCCATCAGCCGATATCTACTAGCATAAAGCGGCGAATAGACACTGAGAAAAAAAACAAAATAGGTACAAATAATAATATTACTAAAAAAATAAATGTTTTTAATAATTTTAAGGCATTAGTGACTTAAAATTTGATTTCTTTAAATTGCTCGAGTTTAGTACCTATTAAAGTGGTGCCCCATAGTGCCCCCTATGCCCACCATAAATGGTTTCTTTTTCAACAATGGAGTTTATTTTTGTAACAACAAAAGTAATGTGTTTTGAAAATTTTATTGGACTTCGTTTTATTTTTTATATTTAAATAAATAATAAATTTTTAGTTAGGTGAGTATAGGTGTCTATTTTTTTTAAGAAAAAACTAATTTTTAAAACATGCCGTTTCTTAAAATATATTCACTTCCTCAAGGCTTTAAAAATAAATCAAAATAAATAAAAAAAACAATTTTACCAGGTATAGGTATAGCTACTTTACTGTAAAAATATAAATAGAGGAAATGCGCCTAATTTCGGATGGTTTCCAAATTTCGGATAGTAGTGTATTTAAGATACTGTCTGCAAAGGTAAACAGAAACCTACTTTTATGCGAAGCCAAAAATCAAACTAAATCCGTCCTGTAATATGATAACGGTAGAGCTTCTCCCCTTTAAATGGCAGCACAAATCGTTTATATTGCAAATGGCAGTTTTGTGCTCAGTTGCATTATTATGCTTGTTTATTTTATGAATAATCGTTATAAAAGTTCATGATTCTGCCTTGGGTAAGTTATGATGTTAGTTAAGTTGATCCACTATTCATAATTAAGCAATTTGAAAACGTAAACATTCTACAAATTTCTAATCTAAAAAGCAGAAAGTTGCCTAATTTCGGATAGACCATTTTTGTGCATTTGATTCCCAATTTCGGATATCCGCAAGGTAATTATTATTCAGGATAACCAACCATTAATTATTATTTTTATAATGATACAACAAACTAAGATAAACAATTTTGAAAAAACGAAAATTGCCTAAGATACTTAGATATTCGAAATTGGGAATCTAAAATTATAGTTCCTATAGTATTTCGTAGAAAATCGCTTAATGATTAAATTACGTCTTAAATGTGAAGGAATAACAAGAAACATAAGCAATGGGATCCAGATCTACTCTTAAAAAATTTTTTTCGGATATGGAAATTAGGAGCCCTTTTTCAAATGCACAAAAATGCGCTGATTTTTTTTAACCGTGTTTTTTGGAAAAAATTAACTGTAATAAAATTGCTTTTATAATAAATCATGGTTCGCTATAATAAGTTGTATCTGGTTATATAAAAAAAATATCAAAAAGTAATACCGAGTATTAAATATTGAATACATTGTAAATGGTATCCGAAATTAGGCGACTTTCCTCTATGCAAGAATATGTTAACATTTCTTATTTTAAAATAGTTCCAAAAACAAAGTTAAAAAGTCCAAACATTATAATTGGGTGGCTGTGCAAAGCCAACCAAAATTTTCAAAAAAAAAGTTTTTTTTGTCGGGCTCTAGACTAAAGCATTTTCATATTTTCGGGGTCGCTGAAACCGAATCTAATTTCGGAATTGATCCGTCAGGTCAAAATTTTTTTCTACACTTAAAAACATCTGAATTTAAGGCATTTTTACACCCTTTTTTTAAGTGTATAAAAAAATTATGATCGGATGGATCAATTCTGAGGTCAAATTCGATTTCAGCGACCCCGAAAATATAAAAATGCGTTGGTCTAGTCTCCGCAAAATGAAAAAAAAAATTGTGTGCTGTGTAATAATAATAATAATAATAATAATAATACAAATGTTCTTTAAAGGTCATACTAAACTTCACGCTAAGTTAGGTTACGTTTGTATCTCAGTAACTTGAACTTCCTAACATTTTGTCCAAACTACTTGCACTGGGATTTTCTTGATTAGTGATCTATTAAATATAGACCTTAACCTAACTAACTCGATTAAGTTTTTACTGGGATACAAACACAACCAAACTTGGCTTTAAGCTCGGTGTAGGGTGTACTCACAGTGCACGATAAGCATGATGCGCTTGCTGACTGAGGGTGGAATCCCATTTGAGGCTATGCACAGGTAAGGCCCCATTTGCTGTCTGCTCACCCGAGACATATTTAGCACGGGCCCTTCAACGCTCAAAACTAAAAACACAGAGAAGGCATTAGCTTAATGAACAAAATTATTTTACGGAACAAAAAACTTATTATATTCTTGGTTTAATACAGAAGAAGAATATCATGCATAATTTAAGATACAAATTAGACAATTTATAAAAAACCTTCAGCACTAAGAATAGTTATTGAATAAAAAACTTGGACTGAGTTAAATGCATGTTTATTGTTGTAAATTGTTACAAAAATAGGTTGGGTGTGTGTCTTATTAGTTAATGTCTGTTAAGGGTGTCTAAAAACTAAACTAAACTAACTAATCATAAAGTTAAACTGACCAATTGGCTAGTTGTCGCAATGTGTTTGGTGCTAGTTGTAGCACTATCTGGAGATATGTGCAATGCACATTGTGAATGGTTTAATATTTTCTAGTTCGAATTTCCTTGTTCAAAATTGTCTTAAAAAGTAAAACTCTGTAAGATATCAAAACAAAATTAAAATTTTTCCCCATTTGCCCCACTTGCCGCACCCCAATGTTCACCAAAAACAATCCTGAGCGAGAAATTTTGTTAGCATACCTCTATGCCAATTTACAAGTCTCTAACTTAAAGCGTTCTTAAGTTATCGTATATGTGACTGGGCTTGATTTTAACTTGGCACTGTTTGCAAGTGGATTAATAAAGAGCACCGTTTGCAGGTGGACTCTTGTGTACGTTTTGCAGGACTACAAGATTTTTCACTCTGTCTTGCACCAAAGTAAATGATTTTTTCTGCATAAAAAACAGTTTTACACATAGATTTATACAAGTATTATACTATTGTGCCATTATCTCAATTTTCATAGGAGATGTAACTTAGGCAGTTTTGCAAGTGGACTACTCACTTGCACATTGATAGTTTACACGGTGCAAGTTTGTCACTATATATTGCAAATTCAAACATTGCTGCCAACTGGACAATTTAAATGTTTGTTAACCCTTAACTGCTGTTGTGGGGTCTGAGCGGACCCCAGCGAAGTTAATTTTCCTCACTACATATAGGTAGGCTACCGATCTGAGTCGAGACTCCCGGTACCTTCACGACAGTATGAGAGTAACATTGAGTGGTGTTTGTATCGCGGTAGCTCTGTTAGTTACGTCAGAAAACAACACTTGGGGTCTGTTCATACCCCACAACGTAATTAACGTAAGTTTATTGAACATATATATTTTTTTTAATTTTATAATATTGGTCATTTTAGGGGTTTTAAAAATGGCTTCAACGTCTAAAAAGAATGTTAGAGTAGATTCAGAGACCACAGTAGAACAGTGGTTTCGAGAAATAGACGAAGAAAAAAAACAGCGAAGCTGAAGATCCTGACTTGGATAATAGTGAATTACAAAGTGAACATGATACTAAAGACATATAGAGACTACAAAATTATCCAGGAATAATTATGTTTTTAAAGTACAAAAGGGGGTGTACAGCTTAGATAAAAAATGTATAACTTTTTCATCAAGCAGACAACACGTAGATGGTCTGGCACTTTTTTTTGAATTTTAAATATTTCGTAACATATTTTGCACTCTCTTTTTGTGATAATTCCCAAATATTACGCTTTGTGACTTACTCAGCAACTGACAAGACCATACTTAGAGCAAAGACTTGCAAATGAAAGGATACCGAGACAGTTAAGATTTACAATAGGAAGGATTTTAAAGAAACCTGTTTCTCATCAAGAACCCAGAGTAGAAAATGTTGGTCGTAAACCATGCTATTTGTGTCCTAGGTCAAAAAACATAAAAAGTAATATGTGACATTTGGGAGCAACATATTTGAACAAAGTGCCGTCGCAATGTCTGCCAAGAGTGCATAAAAGACTGAAATTTCTTAAAATTCACTTTTTGTGAAAATCCAGAGTTTTTTAAAATTTTTATGTTTATCTTGTTTTTATTTTTGTTTTATACTTTTTCTTAAAAAAAGTGATAAAAAAACTTAAGTTTCTTTACTCAGTTTTTATATTTGACTAAAATACCAAAGCATTTAAATAGTTCGGGTTTTTAGTTAACTCTTTGAATGTTGTTTATTTTTTTTTGTTAAAATTTATTTTGTTTTTATCTTTGGTGGTTTTTAAGCTTAAGATACTACAAATAAATTATTTTTTACATTAATATTGCTTTAATTATCTTTCCATTCAAACTTATATGTGAAAATAAAATGGGGTCCTCTGAAACCCCACAACGTAATGTATGTAGCAAAAATATCACAACAGCAGTTAAGGGTTAACAAAAACCCAACCTAGCATTTGCTTCTTCATCGAATAAAATACAAAATCCAGTTAAATCCAATTTAAAACACAGAAACACAATCAAACCTAACCTAGTATTTACTTTTACAGTGAATTAAATACAGGATCCAATTAAAAACACAGAAACATAATCAAAAAACAATTAAAAACGACAAAAAAATAAAAAAAAAAAACGAAAAAAAAATTCAAAAAACGACAAAGATTGTCTAAAATAACTGAGTTTCAAGCTTGCATAAGAACATAAAACATAAGAATGCAATGCTGTGATTGGCTTACACATCAAGCCAATCACGGCATCGCATTGTTATGTACTATGTTGTTATGGGAGACTGTGGATATGCCCTCACCCGCTTTGGCCATTTCCAGGTTGGTACCAAGAAAATTACTATAAAACTTGCATAAAAATCTCCGAAAAATAGAACATGTATGTTCTAAATATTTTGACTGCTCGAAACTACAATGAAACTTGCTTGTAGACATGCGCAGAGATTAATTCATTCTTGCAACAAACTTGCGTAACATCACACTTGCTTTAAACTTGCTCCGTGAAAAGGCGCCTTAATAGTCTGTCTTCTATACTGTATTTTTTTCACTATTAGCACATGTTTAAATTAATAATAAAGTAAAATATTTCTTGGATCCTAATTAACCTCAAAAAATCAAAAAAACAAGAAGCCTTTAAAATCGCCATTTATGAAAACAAATGAAATAATTTAATTAATTTAATTTTTGACAGTTCTAATAGATAGCGTTTTTTTTTTTTTTAATGAGTGAAAACATATGGGTAAATATTTATTTAATTAATAATGTGTTATATTTTATTAAAATTAATTAACTTATAATATTTGCCATGTTTATTTTTCATTCAATGGCAAAATATTTTCGTATTTTGTCCAAATGAAATTATGTATAATCAAATGTATTTTTTATGTCTAGTCAAAATCAATTGGCAGATATTAATTGTTTATAAAATTGTTTCCTACTAAGAGAATGATTATTGCTAAAGGCGAAGAATAGTATATTCTATAACTAGTATGGAACAGACAATATTCCGCGCATGCGGAAAGTTTGTCATACGAGCCAGCAGGCGAGTATTACGGTCCCGAGAGCCCGAAATGACTATTCCATACGTGTTGTAGACTATACTTTTTCTTCGATTGCAAATATGAAACACTGTATGGCTTTAAACTGCGGAAAAGATTAAAAACAACGTTTTTTGTGACTCGACATTGTAAATGCAACAAAACACATATGTGTAACTAAAGCAATTAATTTTATTTAATAATTTTATCAAATCAGTACTTAAAAAAGATTTGTATTTAATTTTAGCACATATTTATAAATTATAATGCAAAAATTGAAGGTTATGTTCAGATTGTTGTGACAGATATCAGGTTTAAATATTTAACAATAGATGGAGCAGTTTTAATTTTTAAATTGATAAAAAACTTTTAACGCAAAACTTTAAATTGCATTAAATTATTCAATATTTCATGGTAAAATATATATATTTTTGCTAATTTTGCTACAATTTTCTTTACTTTTATAAACAAGAGATGACACTACATGTGCTCATTCTAACACTTGATACGGAATATTCATACCGTATCTAGAGCTAGAATGAATTCATTCTGTGTTTGAAAAGTGTGTGTATTTGCTTACATTCTAAAGCAGTCGTAGAAAAAATTAATTTCTTGGGTTGAAAACATGATGATGCGGATAAATAATGCATTAATTACCATTAATGGTACGTTCTAAACAACGAACTAATAACTCTTCTTTCTAGAATACGCATACCGTTAAAATAAAGTATCGCCAATATCTCGGTTTGTTTGTAAACAAATAGTAGGTATATTCAGGCCTTAACAATAACAATTACCAGTAACTGGTATTGTTGTCTCTGTTAGAACAAAGATGTGCGAGTAAGATAGACGAATGTTTATGTTGCCGACGTTTTTGTCAGTTTTTACGAATGAAATGCCTATTCTAGAGAAAAGAGTTATTAGTTCGTTGGTTCTAAACCTAGTAGTAGAAAAAATATTGCGGCAACTATAATATCTTAGGCTCTTCACATAAATAACATCTTAGATATTTTATGCGAAGAGTAAACAGTGGAATTAAAAGCAAACAAAACTTTTTCATTCTTTATTATATCCTTAGTCTTAAAATAATTAGTGCAATTTTAAAATTTAGATTATTACTTGTTGGGTTTGTGTTTCTGGAAAATTAGATTCATCTGGTTATACAGTAGCGCCAACCAACACACATAGGGCAAGATATACACGAAAGCTTGGCAGAAACTCTTATTGACGGATCTACAGCCCCCTAATGTTAGGGCCCTAAAGAAGGTTTTTATTTATCATCTCGGGAACCCTTTGAGATATAGCAACGAGGTTTTGCACAAAACTAATATTTATAAGGCCCATCTTCGTATGTTATTTTAACCAGGGGGGGGGGCTGAAAACCAAAATTTTAATGAAGCAGGGTGGTTTTATATAAAAAAACTAAAAAAAATATTTTCTATACATGTAGGTCAAAAAAGGCCCTTTTTATGTATTTTCTACCTGAGGAATCATAGTCCAAAAATAAATTTTACACAGAAAAAAGTTTGGGACAAAAACTGATAGCCCCCCTATTTCGCATACCCCTGGTTAAAATAAGTACACGAAAATAACATACGAAGATGGACCTTATTAAGATTAGTTTACATGCAAAACCTTGTTGCTAAGGGTTCCTGAGACAATAAATAAAAACCTTATTTAGGACCCCAAAATTGGAGGGCTGTAGCTCCGTCAATAAGCATTTTCGGACCCATGTCCAAACTTTTTTTGTTATTTTCGTCGGACACCCTGTATAACGTTTAACCAGCTGAATAAATCCTTATACAACTGACTAAGCATTATCCAGCCTCAGTGATATTACACTGTAGAACATGATACGTTTTTATTATAATGAACAGTATAATAGGCTTTAAACCATTTGCAGTTTTAACGCTATAATGAAAATACAATATTCAATTTATTTTTGGTTTAATAATTTCAATAAACTGGTGACTTTTGGACATTTTTGATTTTATAATTTCAATTGCTTTAATACATCGGGATATTTTATTTGCATAAATTAAAAATATATAGTACGGTATTTTTACAAACATTTTAAATACCATAAAAAAAATGTTAAAAAGAACCTGGCACACATATAGGGCGGGTTCTTGGGCCTCAGTTAAACTGCTTTAAATTTTGATATTTTGTAATTTCAGGGGTAAAAATTTAATTAGGAAAATTGCAGCCAAATTAAAGGACAACTTACAGATTTGTCAACTGTGGTTTGCAAAAATATATCAAGAAAATCTAATATATAATTATAAAATATTTGTCGATATACCAAACCATGTTTCAACATAATCAAGTAAACATAGCAGACAATTAGCAAACATGCAGATAATTAGCAAACATGTAAAAAATGTTAGCATGTGGAAGATTCACAAAAGTGTTAATATTTATAATACCACATGTAAGTAAATCATAATAAAGCCTTTTATATAATATTTATAATGCCTGTTCTTTAATTAATAGAGTATAATAAACTTAAAACGACTAATTAAGTTAATATTTACGTTAGTAAAAAATAACCTTAATATACGTCAAAAAATCTGTCATAAAATTATTTTTAAAGCGGTTTTCTCCGAAACTGGTCATTTAATTTGGCTGCAATTTTCCTAATTTAATTTTTACACCCGAAATTACAAAATATCAAAATTTGAGGCAGTTGGACTGAGGTCCAAGAACCCCCCTAGGAAACGTTCAAGTATTACGTAACGCAAATTTTTATCATTTTGGACCCCACCCCCCCATGTAAAGCTATTTTCCTATACTATTAACATGGGCGCAACACTCCAAAATGACCCCCCCCTAGGAGCGTTACGTAATACTTGAACGTTCCCCTATATGTATGCCAGGTTCTTTCTGCCCAAAAAGTTACATTTAAAAACTGAAACAAAATTATACTTTTTTTAATGCATGATTTGATGCCAGATATATCTGGTGTACCAAAATACAAAAATTAAAATTCGTGCAAAATTTTAACAAACGAAATTTGGCATGAACCTCCTTTATTTGAAAATAAAAAAAAAATAAAAATTGATACACCAGGATAATTTATTTAAATAAATTAATAAAAAGTCCAAAAACGTAAAAAAAAGAAATCAAAAATTTTCGAAATATTTTTACTAACGCAACACTTTCCTTGAAAAAAGTAATCAAAAAATTATTATATTTTTAAATTTTTATTTAACCAGCATAATAATATTATTATGAGCGGAGTGAAAAATTAATTGGTTCAATGGATTACCTAGAGCTATTATCAAAATACTGCATTTTTGCATATTTACTGGTTAAATTAAAATTTGAATAATTAATTTAATATTCATTTTGACTAAAATGCACAAATTATTATCTGCAAAAATTTAACATGATATATTTCATTAGTTTTAAATACTTAAAAAATAATAATCAACAGTAGTCGGCGAATTTCGCATAGGCGAGGTTTTAAATATTTAAATTTTTATTTCTTTTTATCTTGATGTTTTTTAATGATTCCATTTAAACGAGTAAGGTGGGAAAAAAGTTATCGACAAATAAAAATTAAAAACTTTCTTATTCTTAAAAGATAAAAATCGAATGTCATTTTTTTCTTTGAAAAATACCGATATATATACGTATGTATAGTTAATATGTATAGTTAATATTGTTGTGGGTAACAAATTAGTCGTCAAATGTTTCGATTTATAAAAATTTCCCTCATAATTCGGCAAAATTATTCCGTAAGCCATTGTTTCTGGGTTTATATAAAATATATTTTCAACCTTGATGAGTCATAACTGAGTTTACGCCGAATACTGATAATTAACAATAAAAATAATACACAGAAAAAATACTGCTAATAACAAAACAATATACAATGGTAAGCAACTAAATTTTTATAGATTACGATACAAAAATTACACAGGTCAACAGTGATTTCCCCTTTTAAAACTAATTACTGATTTTTGTAGTTATAATAGTACTGATTATCAGAAAAATATAGAAAAAGTTCCATCACATCAATTTTACGAGAAATATAATTTTTAAGTTTTTCGAGTTATAGTATACCATACACGGTTCCCGGGAACATAACTTTAGACCAACTTTCTAATAACCCACTTTTTATTTCATATCTTTTTTACGTATGTCCTAAGGATCATTTTAAGCCCAAAATTAAAATAATATACTGCGCAATTTTTACAGTTAATTTTTAGCGAGTTTTTAAAAAGTAAAATATATATTTGACGAGGACCAATTTTGTTACTAACTAAGGTGTAATTTTTAATATAAAACCAAATTCAAAACCTTCTGTGTTGCTGTTCCAATAAAAAAATACCAGATTAAAAAAAACTAGAATTTCTTGAATTTGTTTTCATATGAAAAAGTACACCTTAATTGGTAAATTAATTATAATATTTCTTGTTCTTTAAATATTATTAAATAATGAATTTTGTATTTTTTATTAATTTTTTGTCAATTGGTTTTTTACTTATTCACATATCTTAATTTTTTACTTATTTACATATCTTAACTAAACACTTATACCTATACTTTATACACTTATACATCTATACACCTTTACACCTTTACCTATTTTAATTAATTTTCATATATCAGTTTTTTGACAATTAGATTTTAAATTTATATAATTTTTTATTTCTTTTTTTAATTTTTACCCTGAAGAAGAAGGGACATATTACCTTCGAAACGTTGGAACTGTTCATATATATTTAGTTTTTTATTAAAGTGTTCTTAATAGCAAGATTTTTTCATTATCTTAATTGGTAAAAAACTTGCGTCGACAAAAATACAATATTGTGTATTTTGATTCTAAAAACTCGCTTAAAAATAACTGTGGATTATTATTATTATTGTCGTTTTTTCATTATTTATTACCTTCTATAAAATACATAATGGTAATTTCATAGCAAACAATAAATCAAATTATTTATCAAAATAACTTAACATAACTTATCTTCCTCTATTATATCAATTTGATGACATCAAAGGAACAAAAAAAAACATAATTAGAAAAATAAAGGCCTAGACTTGATAACAAAATTTTATATTTAAACACGACGAGCGTTTCGGATAAACCTATCCATTTTCAAGTGCGTCGTTCAAACCATAATTATTTTCTATTATGGTTTTTTTTTTGTTTGTTTGTTTGTTTGTTTGTTTGATGGTATCAATTTGATCATTCTTAATAGAGCAGAGTTGAAATCAGAAGGCTTAAGGAGAGAATATCAAATATCTCCTTTACAGTGGATCCAGGAATCTATATAATAGTCATCAATGTTAACCCTATATTGCAAATAATTTTATTTTGCAAAAAAAAAAATTGTGATAGGATAAGCAGTACAGTGACTGGCCACCATATAGTGATTGGCCATCTTAATTTCAATTTAAAATAATAACGTTTCTATGTCTTTTATTTTAAATTTTAATATACGTTGAATATCCTTCATTATACTAGTTTACACGCACGCGTTTACTTTATTAGAGGGATATTAGAGGGAGTCACTGTATAATAATGACAAAATTTTTAAGTAGTACTACCAAACATTTTGCCATTTTCTTAAGAAAAAGTGAGGCGTGTCGCCTCAGTTTTGGTAAGTTTTTTCTTAATACCGTAATATTGTAGCATTGATATATAATTTCTATTAATTATATATTATATCAACAATAAGTTTAAAAACATTTCAAAGTTATAATCTCACAAATTTATTAATTATAATAGTGATTGGCCTGGGGTTTAACCCCCTATAACTTTTTTGTTGTTTCGGATTTTTTTTCATAAATAATGGAGATATATCTCTCATAGAACTTATTTTTTCCTGAAAATTTCAAGTCGATCTGATAATTTCTTTCTTAATAGTGTCCACAAAAACTGTGACACAAGTCAAATTCAAATATATTTTCTTGCCTAAAAAATATTACTAAATAGTGGAACACCCAGTTAATTTTATGCCTGCTAGGAATAAACTTAACTCAACTTACCTCAACTTAACTCGATCACTATAATTAATCAAGGCCAATAATTGTCTTTCCCCGGCCAATCCCACTAATTTTGTGCATTTTTCCATTTATTATTTTATTGTAAATTTAGTTTACTTACATGGAAATAAAATACAAACAAAACGAGCGAAAAGCTAACATATTCTTTCATATCTTAAACTTTGATTAAACATTTTAACTCGTATAAACTCGTTTAGGTCCGGTTGTACAAACTTGGCTCAAATCTGAGCCTACCCTGTTTGTCATGGAAACGATTGTTGCAAAAAATGTTTCCATAGTAAAGGAGCCTCGCTTAAAGTTAAACCAGGTTTGTATAACTGGGCCTTAAAGTACTAAATTTTTGTTCTTAAGGGAGACTACCACTGTACTGCTTTTTTTTCTTTATTTAAAAAATTGTTGTTGTTACATTTTTGTTTAAACGCATTGTGCACATGAAGAATAAAAACGAATACAAAACTAAAAAATACTAAATACTGACAAATTATGTGTGGTAATCGACAAAACAATTTTTAAAATTTATTAGAACAAAAGCTCGTTTTTAAACAAACCCAAAACACAATGGGAGAATTGGTGTAGTGGACTACAGCGTCGTACGTGACGAGTTTACTGCCCAAATAGCGTGAGTTCGATTCTCACCGGCGCCGATTTGTCTTTTTCAGTTAATTAATAATTGAAATTTGGCGAAGCCGTAAGTGAAGCAGACACTCCCTATAAATTGGTTCGAAAGTCAATTAAAGCCGATGGTTCCCTCTACTACTAGCCCACACAAGTCCTGAACTTAGGGGATGCTTAATTAAGTAGAATAGTACGAGGGTAAACAAAAATGTAATGTAATGTAACTAACAAAAATATGACTAAATTTCAAAGTTTAAATATTTACCGGCATTATTAGATACTTCCATCTTTCAATAGATATTCCAACTTAAAGACCAGTGTTCCCAAGTAAAAACTAGGTGCCCATAAAGTTTTTATTTTGGTTAATAAAGATATCAGAGTTCTTAATGCCAGTGTGCCAAAATTCAAACAAGGTGCAATATAGGGTTAATCGCACTAGACCGGGCAATATATCAATTCCGGGGTTTTGAATTAGAAACCTTGATCATATACAGTACTCGGAGAATTTCCAGTACTCGCATTGGCGCCGCGTCGACTCTAGCTTTGACACGAGGTTTTAAATATTTACATTTTTATTTCTTTTTATCTATATTTTTTTTAATGATTCCATTAAAACGAGTAAAGTGGAAAAAAAGTTATCGATAAATAAAAATTAAAAACTTACGTATTCTTAAAAGATAAAAATCGAATATCGGTTTTTTCTTTGAAAAACACCATATATACAAATGTATAGTTAATATGTATAGTCAATATTGTTGTGTAGCAAATTAGTCGTCAAATGTTTCGATTTAGTGACCTTTATAAAAATTTCCCTCATAATTCGGAAAAATTATTTCGTAAGCCTATGTTTCTGTGTTTATTTTCAATGTTGATGAGTCATAACTGAGTTTACGCCGACTACTGATCATATAGTAGTACAGAGTGGGGCAATGAAAAAAAAACAGGGCCATTATCTATCTAGAACCGTTCAAAATATCAAAAATTAGAAAACGAGGTCGATTTGACTTATTGACCTTTTCTAGACGGGTGAAAAAATGAGGAAGTTTATAAAATAAGATATTAAATTGACTTCACTTTTCCTATATTTTTGGACCATATCCTTTAGTTTTTACTTTGTAGCTTTTTCGGATTATTTTTCAGGCCGCACCATTATTAGAAATTAATTAAAAGAAAAATTAACTGAAATTAATTTCACCTATGATTAAAATTATACTATGGTCTGTTTCATAAAGCAAGAAAGTAAATTAGAAATCGCACAGTGAATATTTTTACAACAGTTTTGAATAGTATATGTTTGTGTATAGAATATAGTTATGTTTTATAAAATAAACTACGCAGTATATTCGCACATCCAATATTCGAATCTGCTATGAAAATATTCATTGTGCAATTTTTAATTTACTCTCTTGCTTGATGAAACAGACCATAGTCTCAAAATTTGACATCTGATTAAAAATGTAAAAATATATAAAAATTTATTGAATTGCCCATATCTCAAAAACTAATAGTCCTACGATAAAAATGATCACATATGTTTTTGTAGGGAATTAAACCTTAATTTCATTTATGATGTGACGAAAACAGAAAAGGTCTTCAAACTTTTGGTGAAAGAATTTTTCAAATCAGACATTCGGTTCAAAAGGTTTATATACACACAGACAGTATCCCATTTTTTTAACACCCACACTTTTTTCACATTTTCCCGACGTTTCATGACGTTCTTAACCCGAAAATGCAAAAAAAAAATGATTTTTCGGACGATTTTAATAACGTAAAATCGTTAAGGCCAGGGGTTAAACCACTACAAAATATTTGTAGATGGATTCCGAGATTTTTGATTAATTTTCCAAGATTTTTGACATAAAAATCTTTAATTTTTTGGACTTTAGGTAAGATTTCTGGAAATTATGGAAAATCTTTAAAATCGTCGAAAAATAAGAATGGATTCTTTTTATAAAGATATTTTTCAAAACCACACTTTAAAAAGAATTTAAAATGTTATGCAACAAGTGGAAATTTTTAAAATAGGCTTATAAGGATACCTAAGGGGGTGGTTGTGAGTGGTTGAGGGTAAAATGATAAAGTTCTTAACATAAATGCAAAAAATTGTGTTTTCTGTCAATATTTTTTGGCCAAAATTAAGTTTTCAATAACAAATTTTTCCACCCCCAGGTAAAGGATAAGCCAATTTATATTTTGTCTGATATCACTAAAAATTAACTAAATAATTTTTTGTGGCCTCTTTAAGGTTTTGAAATTGAAGTGGTTGGGGGTGATATTTAAAATCGATTTCATTATTTGGTTTCCGTCTAAATAAATCAAATTGACCTCTATTGTAGATCATAATCTATAATTATTGATATTTTGTACGGTTCTCAAGATATTAGTTCTCTTTCGATTTCAATGGGGCCTACACAAAGAAAAATTACTGTAAATTTCAAGAACATGTAAAAATTCACAATAAATAATGTATAATTTATCACGCATTTAGTTCTTTACATAATACATTATGTATCTTTACACCATATTACGCTTGTTTACCAATTTTTCAAAAAAAAAAGATTATTTTCGGGTTTTATCTGCTTTATGATAAAATTTTGCCACTGTGTGTGGTTTTGAAACAAGTTAGGGATCTTTTATTGTCAAATTTGTTTAAATGGCTAAAAAAAAACTTGAGAAAAACATTCTGGTTAAGGGTAACGTCAACGGGGTATACTTTGACCTGGGGGTGGGGGGTAAACTATGAACAAATTTATAAGTTTATTTACATTAATTTAATTACTTTATTAATATTTGATACCCCTTGTTATTTAAAAACAATACCCGTTATTATTTAGATACAATAAAGTTATTACATTAGTAAATAAACTTTTTTTAAACTTTTAATTTGTTTAAAGTTTACCCCCCCCCCCCCCCCCAGTTGAAAGTATACCCCGGTGACAGTACCAGATGATTTTATGTGCAACGTTCAAACCCCCTCAAACTCTCCACCACTGGAAATAAAAAAATATCTACATTTTTTATAAAACATATGTATCTAGTATGTAGTACTAAAACTACATTGTAGTAGTATACAATGTACAATGTATAAATTTATATATGTATACTATACATATATAAATTTTTGGCTGCATCTGTATTTTTTATAATATCTTTTATTATAAAATAATAATAAATAAATGTGCCTTTAAATTTTTCTTCTAGTTTAACACAAATAATAATTCTAAACTTTTAATCTAGGCGCCAGTTTTTTCACAACCGTTCAAAATTTCAGCATAATCCGAGGTTTAAAACTGACTTTGTTTATTAAACGTTATTATTTATTTTGTAATCTAATAAGATTACCTCGCCTTCTACAATATTTTCACTTTTTTGTTTTTTCTAATTAAGAAATCCACTTGCAATGTTTTTTTAATATGTATTCAAATTTATTTTATCCGACTAAATAAAAGGAGTATTAAATTAAACCAAAAATTCATTGAAATGCTACAGATTTGCATGTATGTGGAATTTATTTCCGTTTTGCGCAATTTGCTGCCCTACTAGATACATTGGTAATATATTAAGCTAAAATTTATAGCTTATAAAAATATATTTTTATAAAATAATTATAAAAAATTAAATTTATCTTTTCCTGAAAAAGTTAATTTTTTCTGTTTTCACAATGATTTTTTTTTTGAATTTCGAACTCCTCAAGTTTTATTTTAGAAATTAGGGTCTTCGAAAGTTGAAAAAGATAATGCTTTAGCTCAGCATAGCTGTGAACTTTAAAACTAGGGGAGAGTCGTACAGAGCCGGTTATCAGTTAAAAAAAGTTTCTGTATTGAGTGCAGCTTTACCGAAGCAAAAATTAATTTAATTTTAACATATTACTAAATGACTTTAGTGTGTACTACCATTATCAGTTGTTAAAAATATTTTCGAAGTCAAAACGATTTTTTTTATTTTAAAATGTTTTATCAAACTGGTATGGTAAAACCGGGTAGTAGTATAAATACTATGTAAATAAGAAACAAACGAAAAAGAGTTATTCAAGAAATAGGAACACAAAAGTAGGTTAATAATAATATTTATAAGGGGGTTATGAACAAAAGCCACATACAAAAATGTAATCAGTTTCATCATAGTCACTACAGGCCTCATATGACCATTTACTGCACTGCCCATGTTTTATCCAGCCTTCATTCAACAGTGTTTAAAAACAATCCATCGCAATAAAGACAGGCATCGTCAACATCTTCTTTCTCCAATGTAACGGAATATTTGTCACGTAATGTGGGTACCGGGTTTTGTAGCCATCATGACTACCCGGTTTTGTAAAACTACACATTAAAAGATTAAATCGTATTTCAAAATTTTAGGTTATAAAATATAACTCAAAAATCTATATCAATTTAGAGGTAATTTAGGTAATTAGGCATGCAAAATGTTTCAAAAACAATATTAATCGGTCATTAAATAACAAATATTAGTTGAAACCTTAAAAATCAAGCACTTTTAAGTGCATTTAAAAAATCTAAGTTTAAAATCGATAATTATCGATACCATTAAATCTTTGCATTTTATAAATGCAGATACCATCACTCACAATAACTGACTCTATTTACAATATTATATTGGTGTTAGCGGACAGATGGCAGCAAGAGTAACTGTTTACAAAAATGGGCGAGTACCCGGTTTTATCATACTACCCGGTTTTGTAAGACCTCCCCTACTTTTGACTTTTTAGTTTACATTACTTGAATATGGACACAAAGGGGCAAAAGATATTATTTTTGGTGATGACATGCTTAATATTTATCGTAGGAATTATTAGCCAGTTGTGTAGTTAAAAGCATTTTAAATATCCTATAGTATATTCAACTTCAAAATGAAGTAAGTGTAAACAAAAGCTCGTGACAACAACACATCTAGTGACAAGGTAGGACTCGGAACAAAATATTTCTATATAACGGTCCATTGCAATGCATTCTACGCTTTATCGCAAGTACTCACGTACTGACCTGTTTAATTTTCTACATCCCTACTCTCGCAACATTCGAGTGTTTTAACCAATGAAACCACGCGCCAGCTGCCACGTGCGCGATTGTTTTATTTATTTTTACTAAACCTTGAAGTTGAATATACTATAGAAAAGCATTTTTAATCATTAAAAAGGGTATGGGCTTGTTTATATATTTCTATTTTATTCTATAGTACAACCAGTCAAGGTCTTGACTGTGTGTTTGTTCAGGTAAAACGTAAGGAAAATATAGAAAAGGTGCGTCACATAGGAGGGAAAGGAGTCAAATTATTTAAAAATTCTGTTAGGCAGCAATGGACCCCAACTAAAAATCTGCCAAAAATACTCCGTTAGCGCATAGCAGGGAAATATAAAACAAATTGCAGGGATCTAAAAGAACAACATTATTTTCTTTTTACTACCTTCTGTGATTTAACTATACCTATACAAATACAATATACAGGGTGATCAATAACTGGCATGCCAAAATGTAAGAGGTGATTCTGCATTCAAAAATATCAAAAAAAGTCCGCAAGGGAGCTACGGTCCTTTAAAATTATAACAAAAATAAGGTTTTTAATTAATAACTCTGGTACCCTTTAAGCTAGAGCAAAGAGCTTTTGCATGTTTACTAGTATTAATAAGGGCAATAAGTTTATGTTAATTTATTTTTTTGAATTTATCCATAGGTGTGCCTAGACGGAAAAATATATTAGGCTTAACAAAATTTTGCGCCAAACTTTTTTATGTGTACTTTTTTTGGATTTTGTTGTAAAAAAATATAGATTCTTTGAGTAAAAATACATAAAATATGTCATATAGTGTAACACTGTAGGAGCAACCGTTTTCAAAAAAAATGCAATTAAGAGGAAGTAACATTTTGTGCTACCAAAAACGTTACTTTTTAAAAGGCTATTACTCCTTTAATATTAAATTTCGGTATTTTGGTGAAGAATACTTTTTTGGTCAGTTTTAAATGAAGAATCACCCTGCAGTATTAAAATTTTATTGATGCTTTTTTTTTGTTCCCCATCTTCGTGGGACCGTAGCTCCATTAGGGCTCAATCTTTATAGAAGCTCAAGCTTTATAGAAGCTTTTTTTTATATTTTTGAATGTAGAATCTCTTAAATTTTGGCATGGCAGTTACTGATCACCCTGTATATTTTACTAATATACAGTAATGTTCCTAAAAAATTGTAAAATTTCTAGTTAATATCATAAATTTTACTTGCCCCTGCTGGACAACATATTACCTCTGATTTATCATACATACATACATACATACATACAAACATACATTTTTTTATAGTGCAGAAAGGAACAACTTTTGTATAAGCATATGGGTTTCGGCCATAAACATCCCTTAATAGGTGTAAATCATCTGGATTAGTAAAATTAAACCTATTTCGACTCAAAGGTATTGAGTTTTTATTCATGTTAACCAATGATAACAAAAGAACAGAAGGTTACTTTTTTTAAATTTTGCACAGAACATAATATTTTAGTCCAGTCACAAAACCTAAACTGCCAAATTAATTTCTTCTTAAGCAGCACTTAAACTCTAAAGCGAATCTCTGTAAACGTAAACTTAAACAAAGTAAAAACGCGCATGCGTAGCTGTCATGTTATATTTACGTATTTACGCATCCAGTACTTAAAGTCTCTATTATTATTTGCCTTACGTGATTTGTGCATGACCCCTTATTGCAGGTTTAAAAATATTATTATTGATTTGAATAAAGATCTACCCCCTTTTTAACAAAAAAGCTTTGTTTTTTTGGTTATGAAAATTTTTTGTCGGCCAGCTTGACAAAGCCTAAAGGAGGAAGTTGGGTTTGAAAATGGTCAAAAATAGCGTGACGTAATGGATGGAAAACACCATTACTGAGAGATAAAAATGAAAAAATGTAAAAAAAATGAAATGGGGAAATTCGTTTGTCCAATGGTTAAACTATACTATAAATTTTGCTTTTTTTTTGGGTAAAGTTGCAAGGATATTTTAATTTAAAACTAAACCTCCGGTTAATTAAACTTCTAATATTAAATATTTCACAGATACCTTCTACTTAGTAATGAACGTTTTGCGGAAATTTAGTTTCATGTTTAAAATTTCTGCATTTACCTGCATAGTTTTTATTTTATTTTTTATGAATACCTATACCTATTTTTAAATTAAATCCTGTAAAAAGGAAAATATTAATTATAAAAACTTGAACTATATTTATAAATATGAAGTATAAGGTTTCTTTTTAATTAACAAGTACATCAAATTATTTGTTTTAGGATATTTTTCTTAGCTAATATACTGTTTCACTTAAAGTGAAACAATACAGAGTGATACAGAATTCCCGCCCTCGTCATTTTTCTCAAAAATGGTAAGGGATATTAAAAAAATCATAAACCCTGTTTTATAGTATCACCTGTACTATGAGTTAAGTACCATATGACGCTTTCATAATAATACTCATTGGCCCTGTGGCGACCTCTATATTTTTTCCCCATGGTAAACGATTTTTTATTTATGAAATTAAAAGATCTTTAAATTAGAATAGTTCAGTTTCATGTCGTTCTGTTCTCATTTGTTTTCTAGTTATGGGCTGTCAACATTTACTTCATTAATTGTTCTTAATTTTTTAACCATTGCAGATATTAAAAAAGTTTCAAATGTGTTACTTTTAGCTTTACAAATAGTAATTAATTTTAGTGCCATCTCTTATTATTTAAAAACTGGATTACTATATTTGTGATTTGTGAGATGCAGGCAAGCATTTTATTAATTTTTGCCTATTTGTTCTGGGCGACAGACTTATCGTTCATATTCTTAAATAAAAGTAAATTTTATATGCTTAATTTTATTAATAAACTCTGGCATAGTATCAACAATAAACTGTTGTCATGAAAATATTTACCAAGAATTTGATATGACATTTAAATAATAACTTAGTAACAATCAAAGATATATCAAGAGAATAATACGAGGGCATATCAAAAAATTTAAAGAAACTCATATTTATTTTATTAAAAATAGTTAAATAAATATAAGGTACAAAACGAATATGCAAGAATTAATATAATGCATGCATGCATGCATGCATCTTAAAAATCAGTTTTTAAATAATGGATAATTAGAGTTGAGATTGCGCTTAGGACCTTTTTTTAATTGTTCGCCTACTAAAATTAATTAGTATTTATAAAGCTAAAAGTAACACATTTAAAACTTTTTTAATATCTGCAATGGTTAAAAAATTAGGAACAATTAATTAAGTAAATTTTGACAGCTTATAACTAAAAAACTAATGAGGGCAGAAAAAACAGATATGAAAGTGAACTATTCTAATTTAAAGATCTTTTAATTTCATAAATAAAAAATCGTTTACCATGGGGAAAAATATAGAGGTTGCCACAGGGCCAACGAGTATTATTATGAAAGAGTCATTCGGTATTTTGCTTGTAGTACAGGTGAGACTATAAAACAGGGTTTATGATTTTTTTTTAATATCTCTTACCATTTTCAAGAAAAATGACGAGGGCAGGAATTCGGGCTCACCCTGTACACTTTAAAGTTAGGGCTAATTAACTCAACCGTTATTAAACCAAGATCATATTTAACTAAACAGATAATAGATAAACCTACCTTCCTCTCCAGAATATAATCTAATTGATTCACCGCCTTCCCTTCTCCACATTATTGATGGCTCTGGGGATCCTTTGGCTACACATCGTAGATTAACATTAGATGCCTCCCGTACTACCATGTCAGTGCTGGTAGGATAATCCAAAATATCCGGTGGAACTGAAATTTAAATTAACTATTACAACATCGACCGCTAATAAACATGTCATGATCCGAATATGTTAAAATTTTAAAATAATATTTCTTTAATATTGCGCTATGATACAGTCTGGCTTAACGAGATTGGCTCGGCAAAGTTCGGTTTGTTCTACATTAGATCGGACCCCTTTTTCGCTGTTTCTTGTCGGTATGACTTAAAAGTTGTCTCAGAATCTTAATTGTTTAAACAAATCTAATTTATGAGCGAAATGATCGTTTCAGATGTCAGAAATAGCAATTAGTTTGCAAATTGATGAGACTGAAACTCTTTTGTCGGGATAATTAAATATTGGCGGTACGTTTATAGATATTTTGCGCTAAAAGCATTGTCAAATAAATTTAACTATTGTCCTTATTAGGTATATAAACTCATGAAAAAATTCATATTGATTCAGTTTTATTTAGAGTGTCGCTATGTCAATTTCAGAAGTGGAAATGTAGTTTCTGTGAGAAATAATTTTTGAGAATTAATCTTGAATTAAAAATAGTTTTTAAACTTTTTGAGACTTGTAATATCAGACATAAATATAATTTTTGGACACTTATAAATATTGTTAGAATGAACACTGATAGAAATTTTGACGAATATTAATTAACTTTGAAAAATATTCTGTAAACTTATTTAAATGACTTATACGAATCAGTTTTAATATACACTAAGAAAAATGTGGACAATAAATTGGGATTTGAAAATGATTGCGAATAGTTGGGATTTCAAACATAAAATGTTTTAATTTAGAAGTATTTAATGGAAAACTAGTATACGATGGAAAATAAAATTTAGGGGCTTTGCCTAGAAGTAGGAATAAGTGGTTAAGTATATTCTCCGCTCGGGTATACTTTAAATACGATAGAAGATTGTATGGCCAACCTAACTGAGTAAGTTATATTAAAAGTTATAATTAACCGCTCGGCTATAACCGAATTATATACCACTTCAAAACATTAGTGATCGAATTTTCGACCTCACTACAAACACTAAGTATTTGACTTAGGGAACGTTCAAGTATTACGTGAAGCAAATTTTATCAAAATTCATACACTTAATCTGGGGTATTAAGTTATTTAAGGCTGTAGCGATTTCATATTTTGGCTACCCCCCAAAATAGGGGGTGTATTAGGGGGGGTAGCCAAAATATGAAATCTCTACATCCTTAAATAACACGAGAACCGTGGTATAAAGTTTACGAATTTTGGTACAATTTGCGTTACGTAATACTTAAACGTTTCCTTATCAAATATAGTTCGTGTAAAGATGCAAGTCACTTGCAATACAACTTTACACCACGATATTTCAAAAACGCTTTGACCCAGAGACTTTAAATTTGGAAAAAAGATTTTCTAAGTAGAAAAAAAACTGTTTTAAGTTTCAAATCTCTATGTCAAAGCGTTCTTGAAATATCGTAGTGTAAAGTTGTTTTGCAAGCGACTTGCATATTTACACGAACTACAAACAGCTTAAATACTACTTATTACATATACGTGATATTTTTATCTCGTGTAATGTGGACAGGGGGGCATGGGAAGCATTTTTTTGATGGAAAGGGGAGTCGTGTGATTTACTTTTTTAAAGCTTATCAAATTTTCTATTTAACCATATATTTTTATAAAACATTTTACTATTCCTTAAAACGACTTTTGTTTGATTAACACAGTCGTCCCTCCGAAGTGACTGATCGATTTCGTGCTTTTTAGCACTCTTCAGAGCCACATATCGGTAGTAGGGACAACTACGAAAATCAAATTTGTAAATATCAAACAATTTATTATTATTAATTCAGATACCACTGTAAAAGGTGACCTCCTAGCGTTTAGGATTCAATTGGCGGCAATGTCCACCGTGGCATTGATTAATCTGCCCCCTATCGACAGCGTGCAATAGGTTCTTGAAACCAATAACTGCTTTCTTTTTTGGACTGTCGATAGGTTTATCCAGTCTCTGCTTTTAGCAGTAGATGTCGCTAGCTGTTTTTGCTTTTCCTTATAACGATTTTTAAACTCTATATAGAGATATATGGAAAGGATTTGATTTTCGTAGTTGTCCCTACTACCGATATGTGGCTCTGAAGAGTGCTAAAAAGCACGAAATCGATCAGTCACTTCGGAGGGACGACTGCGTTAATCAAACAAAAGTCGTTTTAAGGAATAGTAAAATGTTTTATATAGATTTTTTAAATTTGTAAATATCAAACAATTTAATTTAGTTATTATATTTTTAGTTTTTTTAATATTTTTTTTAAGGTTTTGATTTTTCAATTTTTTTGCTATAAAATCGATTTTTTAAGATTTACATTACAGTGCTGGTGGGATAATCTCATATATCCAGTGGAACTAAAATTTAAATTATCCATTAATATATCGAACACTACTTGACTTATAAATGAAAAGCACGCACACTACTTGATACACCAAATGCCTTTTAATTCCCAATTAGGGACTTTTAAACAATTAACTCAACGGCTTAGGGGGAGGGGGTTAAGCTGAAAGTGACGGCCCATTTAAAATTATTCGATTATACGTGGCGAAATGGCTATAATGAGGAGGTTTAAAAGTAGTCAAATTTCGGTGACATAATTGTTAAGGGAACTTTCAAGTATTACGTAAAGCTCCTAGGGGGGGTGGGGCTCATTTTGGAGTGTTACGCCCATGTTAATGGTATAGGAAAATACCGTTACGGGGGGGGGGGTCCAAATTATCAAAATTTGCGTTACTTAATACTTGAACATTCCTTAAACAGATTCTTATTACTTCGACAAATTTAATCATACCCTACTTTTTTTTGTGGGATATACTTTACTTCCTGACCGACAATGCTTTGTACATAGAGATTTTTTCCGAACCTTATTTTTAGTGACTCAGCACGTTTTAAAACATGAGTGGTGCCTAGGCATCACGGTTCGAGGCTGTCTTCCTCTGTTTGCACCCGAAAGGTCCAAAAATGACGCATATAGCGGCTGCAAGGCATATGGGAAAGTCAAAGACATTCGTCAAAGTGGGTGAAACTATACTCGAAAACGAAAAATGTTGGCAACTTACCAGATCGTGGCTCAACAGGAAAGGTGTCGGCTAAGCATGAAAAAATTATTTTAAACATATTTTCGCAGAATCCTCAATTACCCTGCGCCAAGGGGCATAAAAAATGATGCAGAAAGGTTTGTATGTATCACATAAAACAGTTGGTATACAATAAAGAAACGTTTGTTGAGTAAAACAGAGAGAAAACGACTCGCGTGGGTCAAGGGAAACATTGGTCGAGCAAGGTTATTTTGATCAATGAAGCTTCCTTTTGTGGTTATATTATCACCCCCCTGGACATCCTCCACCAACCGATTGATCCAGCGGACCGTGAAACACCCTGTAAAGATTAATGTTTGGGGGTGTCTCTAGGAAAAAGGTTTTGGATTTTTATTTCTCTTTACGTACAACTTGAAAACTGAAAAAATGGTCGAGATTTACAAAAAAAGCTCTTATACCGACTGCCAAACGTTGGTATGGCGATAAAAATAAGCAGTGGATCCTCCAAGACGACAACGACCCCAAAGATTGGAGCAAGTTGTGTAGCTAGTGAAAGAGGACATCCGACATCATCACGTTGGATTGGTCGTCCCAATCGCCCGACGCAAACCTCATTGCGAATGTGTGGTCATTCATTAAGCACAAGCTTCGCGTACAACTTGAACGCTGAAAAAATGGTAGAGATTTACAAAAGAGCTCTTATACCGCTGCTAAACGTTGGTATGGCGATAAAAATAAGCAGTGGGTCCTCCAAGAGGACAACGACCCCAAACATTGGAGCAAGTTTTGTAGCCAGTGGAAAAGGACATCCGACAACATCACGCTGGATTGGCCGTCCCAATCGCCCGACGCAAACCCCATTGAGAGTGTGTGGTAATTCATTAAGCAGAAGCTTCGCGGTAAAAAGATATACACATTAAAGGAGCTATCACGAGAAATTCGAACAATATGGAGGTCTTTGCAGAAGGAATATGCAAAAAATCTCGTTCAAAGTATGCCTCGACGATACCAAACGTCATTGACGCAAATGGAGACTGGGCAAGTTTACTTAATAAGTAAAGTTATTTGAATTGATCTATCATTCATTAACTTAATTAAATGTAAAAAAAATAGTATACATATATACTTAAATAAACAATGCGTGACACGCTCTTACTTGACCGACTGTATGTATTCCTGATTAATAAAATAAAAACCATTTTCTTAGTCCCTTTCAAAGGGGCGTAGCTCCCTTACGACCCATTTTTAGACATATTAATAGGATTTTTTTTCATATTTTCTATACAATCACTCCTTAAAATTATTTAGGCTATTTTAAATACACTGCACTATGGGACGAACCGGGCCGTAAGCCGGACATCATACTTTTCTTGAAAACGATAACTGGGATTTTGATAAAATTTGGTATGCAGCCATTTTTAGGTACGACAAAGCATTTTAACTAGGTTTCGTTTTTGGGAAAAAATCTGTAAATCTGGAAAATCTGGAAAACTTAAAAAAAATTAAATTTATTTTTCTTTTATATGGTTAATTACCATTTAGTGTACAAAAAAGATATTTAGCTATGTATTTAATACGGTTTGGAAAAAATCTGCAAAATGTGTGTAACTTGTAAAATTATAATTTTAGCTAATAAATTTGGCTTTTTCGAGAAAAAGTAAAATATTTAGCCAAGTATTGAGTATGAAAAAATTGTCGAAAAATTTCGAAAAAAAAAATATTTTTTCAAAAAAAACATTTTTTCGAAAAAAAAAATTCAAAAAAAATCGGGGGGATTATTAAAAAAAAACAATAGGAATCATCCCCTGATAGAACTTGATTTTTCCTGAAAATTTTGAGTCGATCGGATTATTCGTTCTTGAGTTATCTTGTCCACAAAAAAGTGACATGGCACGGACAGACGGGCGGATGAACAGACGCTTACGGGCTGTGAATAGTATAATAACGTAATTTCCCAATAAATTTATCCACCACAAAGAATATCTGTAAAAGTCTATGTAAAAAGTATTTTTTTTTTTAGTTGTTTTTTAACACAAAAATTTAAATTAAAGGGGTTCTGGGGTCTTCTGGGGTCTGATCTCTACATCATTTTTTTCCTTACTTAGTCCACTATATTGTAGTAATAACAAATGTGCGGGACTTTGCGGGACTTTAACGAAAAACATTTAAATGTCGGAAAATTAAAAAAAATTCGATAAAACAAAAAATAGGAGATGTACATAATATTTTATTTTTTTATATAATACACTTTAATGTTGTTATTATTACGCAATTAATAGGAAAAGATTATATTGTATAATAAGAAAAAAAAAAGACCACAAATTTTGGTAGGCATAATTTAGACATCTATATAGGCGCTAATTTTTCTGGCTAACCTTAATTATACATGAAAATTTTGCATGTACTCAATGTATAATATGATTAAATATAATAAAACCAAATTTAAACCCCTATTTTTGAATTTTTGTTTTTTACCCGATGTCCAACCTATGGCCCGGTTCGTTCCATAGTGCACTGTGTAGGTACCTTTAAAATAATAAAATTTATTATCTCTTCATGAAATATTAAATTTTCAATTGTTAATTTGAGCAATTTAATCAAGTATTGATTAAAATATGAATAATTAACAGTTAATAATCGTTAATAATTATAAATTATACAGCCCAATAATCCAGATTAAATTAAAATTGCTACCTAGGTTAATAATATATTTTTTATTTAAATATTTTGACTAAACATGTTACATTTAATCTATTTTATTTGAAATTAATTATAATTCTTAAAAGGAGAATATGGTTTTAATAGGGGATTTCGGGATAAATGAAAAAAATATCCTTTTGTTTTAGAAACGCAAAATGATGAAAAGAAATAATAAAAAACTGTTTTTATTTTTTTTATTATTATTTATTTATTTATTTTGGTGTAGATAGGTACAGTTATGGAGACCCCCAAATAAGCTTTTGGATTGTGCTAGGGGTTCTCCATTAATTTTGATAACATAAACAAAATTATGAAAAATAATTTACAAAACGCAGAATTTTTTTTCTATTTTGCTCTATAATTAAAAAAAAAACTTACATTTAAATTAATGACAGATTTAGGGATTTTTGTTTTGGGTTGGCATCAACCAACTAATAACTCTTCTTCCTAAATTAAGCATCCCGTTAAAATAAAGTATCGCCAATATCTCGGTTTGATTGTAAACAAATAGTAGGTATATTCAGGCCTGAACAATAACAATTACCAGTAACTGGTATTGTTGTCTCTGTTAGAACAAAGATGTGCGAGTAAGACAGACGAATGTTTATGTTGCCGACGTTTTTGTCAGTTTGAACGAATGAAATGCCTATTCTAGAGAGAAGAGTTATTAGTTCGTTGGTTGGCATTACAATTTTCGCAATGTTCTTCTTTTTTAGTCGGCTCTTCTCTTTTTCACTGCAAGTAACCAAGCCATAATTTTAACACGTAAAAATTAACTTAAAACACAACATAGTAGAAAACTAAACTTAAAAGCCATGTTGACATTTGCACTGAAGACGTCATTCATTTGTCAACAGGGTCCGGTTTCCAACACAAAAGAAAAAAATAGTACTAACCTCTTATGGGCCTATAAGAACACGCAAAGTCCGTGTGATTATGAACTTATAATAGTTACAAAAAAAATAAATAAAAAACAAAACTCAGGATTTTTAATTTTTTAGCAATAATTAAAAAATAAAAATGATAGGTCAATTTTTCTGTGGAAGAGGGTTATTAAACTACATATTTCTCTAAGTTACAGAAATAAAAAAAACTTTTCGCAAAAAAAATTAACCGACTTCTATGTCTCTAAAAAGTAAAAAATAAAAAATACTTAAGTCGGTGACAATTTCACCATTCCCTAAATTAATTACTAACAATTATTTTTTTTATTATTTTATTACTTTGCTGTGAAATTGGCACCGACTTGAGTATTTTTTATTTTTTACTTTTTAGAGACATAAAAGTCGATTCATTTTTTTGCGAAAAGTTTTTATTTTTTATTTTTTAAAGGCACATAACTTGTAGATCTGTAAGGTCATCTAAGCTAAATTATAGTTGTCCTTCCATCTCGGCAAGCTGCTGACGTCACAACGCACTATTAGTGCGTTGTTTGGTTATCATCTTAAAGATAAATTTCTAAAAAATAAATTTAGTAGTATTTTTATTTCAGCGACCAAGAGTCCAACCAACCTTATTTTAAACAAAATACTAAATAAAACCTTTTTTTTTTTTTTTTAAAATCAAACTTTTAGTCATCATTCACTTTATTAATAATTTAGGTTAGTTACCGGTTTCGATTATCATCGTCAGACTACAAGAAATTACACAAGTTAGAGATTATTTTAAGAAAAACAAACTTTATCTTACCTAGACAAAAATATATAAAAATACTATATCCATAAAAGGTCAAAAATAACCATAAGAAAACATTTATAAATGTAAAACACAGTAACGTAACGTCCACTTCAATTTACAAGACAATATAAACATAATATTAACAATAAAATCACAAAACACGTGTTTAAACATACAGTATATAAATAATAAATGTCAAAAATCAAGAGTTTTTTTTGAAAATCTATAATCAATATTAGGGATGTTCTAAGCTAAGGTGTGTAAGAAAAAGAAGTAGAAGAAGAAAAGTAAAAGAGAAGCAGAAGAAGGAAAGAAAAAGAAAAGGAAGAGGAAGAAGAATAGGTATAAGCATTTTAAGGGATGGGTAAAATATTTTTAAACACTATTCAACACAATCCTGAAAAATTGAAATTGAAACATTAAGAAATGTTATTTCTTAAAATTCCAATCTACTTATTGCAATAATTATACACAAATAGATACATAAATGTATGCACATACATAAAACAACCGCAAGTATTACAAGAATAAGCTAAAAAGTGTAGTGTTAGAACGGGGGAACGTAAGCTGTTTATTTAAAATATTTTCAGGATACTTATGAGCAAAACTTCTAATCTCTAATTCTTCATAAAGATTCAATTTAACTCCACCATCTTGTATATGTAGAATTTCAAAATTAGAATTCCGCTCGAATGTATGTGTTTCGTCTCTTAGGTGATTTAAAAAATGTGAGAACTTCTTTCCTTCTAAATGTTCGCTCAATCTAACACCAAAAGATCTTCCCGTTTGTCCAATATAAAAACACTCACAAGAGTTACAGTTGATCTTATAAACTCCCGATTTTGACAACTTTTCAATAGGGTCTTTGTTTTTAATTAAGTGGGTTTTAATATTTGAAAGTGGTTTAAATGAGACTTTAAATGAACCTCTAAATAAATTTGCAATACTTTGACTAATTGGACCTATGTAAGGAATTGATATATATTTAATTTCATTTGTGATATTTAACAAAGAAGTGAGGTTGTTGTTAGCCAATTTAATTTGTTTTCTTCTTAATAGTTTGTTTATCAGTTCTGGGTTGTAGCCATTCATGTAAGCAATGTATTTTATTGTATTTAGCTCTGTTTTAAAATCTATAGAGGAAAGAGGTAACGATAGTAAACGATGAATCATACTATGAAATGCAGCCATCTTGTGGTTAAAAGGGCTGTTGGAAGTAAAAGGAATAATATGATCAGTCTGTGTCGGTTTTCTAAAAATGCTGAACGAATGCCTATTGTTAACCCTAGATACAGTCAGATCCAAGAAATTAATCTTATTACTTTCTTCAATTTCAAAGGTTAAATTTATACTATCATTCAAAGTATTTAGAAAATCAAAAAAGACAAAAAATTGCATTAAAGTACCTCTCCAGTATAGTAAAATATCGTCAACATATCGAAGCCAGTACTTTATAAAAAGCAGACATGAATGACCAGAACCAAAAACTAAAGATTCAAAAAAATTCATAAATATTTCTGCCAGTATTGGACTCATTGGTTCACCCATAGCTAAACCGTCTTTACTTCTATAGTGTTTACCATTAAAAGTGAAGAAATTCTGTTCGGCACAATGCTTGATTAAAGCTTTAAAAGATGATCCTTCATTATCGGATAAGTCGCTGTCAGTTATGACTTCATCCACCAGACTTAAGACTTTTTTGATTGGAACATTGGTAAACAAATCTTTCACATCCAAACTAACGAAAAAACCTTCCTTACCAAGGTCCAAGTCTTTGACCTTATTAACAAACTCGATTTGATTTTTTAAAATAATATCTCTTCACTATAAGTATACGTACGTTAAATTATGGATCTCAATATTTTTGATTTTCGAAATTGGGTAAATAAAACCTTTGTAAAACTTTAAGCGTTAAGTAATAATCAAATAAAGCCTTATTGTATAATCACAAATTTTATAATTTTCTCTTGGTATTTTAATATTGCAGATCCACAGAATCAAGTTTAGAGGCATTTAAAAGATTATTATCCTGCCTTAATATTTGAGTGGCCCCTTAATCAAGTTATCCGATTTATCCGAGTTGTCCGATCATTTTCTAAAAATTTGGTTGGTATTAGAACCAAATTAAGCCGGTTTTAAGTGAAATTGCGTTAAAATGATTAGATATGTCTTAATTATCCGGCTTACCCGACATTATCCGAGCGTCGAATTAAAACGAGACCACCTCATGAACGCCCTCTTTAAGTGCAAAAGGTTTCATCAAATTCCGTTCATTCGTTCCAAAGTTATGCGGGAACAAACATAAAAAAAAACAAAGTCACACGTCGAATTGATAACCTTCTCCTTTTTGGAAGTCGGTTAAAAAATAGGTCGACCCCATTTAATTTTTTGTAGCTACGCCATTGGGATATTTATGCGCTATCTTTAATTTTGAGAGAGAACTAATTTAAAATTTACCAGTTTTTTATTTAACCGGAAATTTTCCCTAGAAGGAATCTGAATAACATTTTCTCTTTGTCATTTTATCTAAACAAAGAAATTTACTTAAAGTATTTCTTTTAATTTACAATGAAAAACCTTCAGTCTACTGCACTACGAAAAAAGGAGCACAAAAAAATAATTTTTGCTACTACTGGTTTCGAATATGGACAAAACATACACTTTTCAAACATGGAGTAAATCCATTTAAGTTCTATATAGTATGACTATATCATATAGTCACTATGGGCCTGGAGAACCGTTTGTGGTAAAAAGTCGGATTTTGGTCGTATTTTCGTAAAAATTGGTATTGGGGTTTTTGAGATTGCTGAAACCAAATCCTTTATTAAAATTTCATTAAGTTCAAAATGGCAGATCCAATTTTTTATTGAGACCATTCTGGTAGTGCAAAAAAATATATATAGGGCGCACTTTTATTCTTACTGTATAAATCATATATTTTTATATATGGTCTCTATGCCGCTAAAATATATTTTTTTCTGCCCAACGCACATGTTGTTTTTTTATGTGGCACGGCAGCAATATTACTTGCAAAGTTTTAAAGTTGGGCGCGAAATTTTTGCTCCATCTAAAAGAAATTCTGTTACTTAAAAAGAGAAAAATCAATTAGCCTTTAAGATGTTATTGCTGATTACGACTATTCTATCAGTGCTGTTCCGCAATGAACCACACTCAGAGAAATATCTTCTTAAAAAATGAAACTGAAATCAAATTAATTAAAAATACTGCTGCTAACAAAGAAATACTTTTCCCTATAGGGATATGTTCACTAAAATCAAAAACGAAGAAAATAAATAAAAACATAACAAAAAGTTAAAAAAAAAACAAAACAAAAAAGTATCCTGTTACAAAAAAAGAATTGAAAAAAATTGTTTTTACAACATTTTACCCCCTTACTCCAACCCGATTTTTACCAAAAACAATCCCAACCTAGAACTTTGAATAATTATCTGTTAGTCTGTGTGTCCGGGATGTTTGTGATAACTCAAGAATGCTTTGGTTATTTTATACTATTTTTAAATGTTTATATCTGTTTATGCTTTTTTATATTTGTCCTGTTAATGTTTTTTTTTGTACTGTTAACATGTTGGTTTGGACTTTTGATAATAAACGTTATTTATTTATTTATTTATTATTTAATAAGTTGGAACACATTTCATCACCTTTTTGAGATAAGGAACGAAATGCGAACTGACCGAGTCAAACTAACCACAGATTCGGATTCAGCAGACCCAAAAACGTATATAAATGTTTGTCTCGACCCCAGGTACTTGTGTACAGGCACACCAAAAAAAGAGGTCTGGTTCGCCGTTTCTATACGTTGGGATCGCTGAAACGTATAAAAATGTTTGTCTCGACCCCAGAAACAGACTTTTCTTTTTTTTTTGTATGTCTGTATAATTTTTGAAAATATTGTTAATTTTTTCTTACTTTTATTTAAAATTTTATGTTTTCTTTAATTTTGTTGTTGTTATTTGGAATTGAGTAATTGTTTTTTTCTATTTATTTTTTTAAATTACTTTTTTACATATATGTACTTAGGTATAATTAAAATATTAAAATTATACGCTTTTCCTTTTGCTTTTTATGATAAAATATTGTTTCCCCATTTACCTCAAGACTCTTTCCGTGTTAAACGACACAATTAATTTTGGAAATGGTTGCTATGTAATTTAATAGCTAATTTACATATATTTGCATATTATTGAAATGAAAATGTGTTGAATCTAACATAGCTAAGAAACTAAGAAACATATAGAAACTTTGGCTGAAAGAAAATAGCTCTTTTAGATGTCTTAATTCAAAGTATATTTATTTTCAAATAAAGGTGTATGTTATCGACCTAAAATAGTTTATTAGTTTACCGTCTAAAACTAGGAAGCATTTAGCAATAAGAATGGAACCTATAAAAATAAGACCTTAAATTAATATGAAATAGCATACATTTTTCTATATAATTATAAGTGCTTTTATTTTAGACGTAAAAATTTTGAAAACTGTGTGAACTCGAAATATTTATTTAATTTTTCTTGATATATAAAAGCAAATGCTGTGAAGTAGATTTTCAATCTGGTTTTCTTATGCTTATTTAAAATTATATGTGGTTAGTAGTAAATTTTGGGTTGGACAAAGCCGGACAACTAGGCCATTTCTGGCCCTTTTTGTCATCCCAGGCAATCCCAGCCATTTACTAATTTGTGTCGTCCTTGAACCTGCCCGTTCTTTCAATAAAGGTCAGGATATCTCTTAGTTCCTCTTGGTTAAGTCTTTAAGTTTCAAAGACTTGCAACCTGATCCTGTCGTATCTGGCATAGCGACTGTCCGAGCATATGTATATATTGTGCCCCCGGTGCTGCCTTATTTCCCTGCAATTTGCCGCTTCCTGTATGGCATAGACCTCAGCTAGGAAGACAGTGGAAAATCGGCCAAGTGGAAAACTCTTTTGCAAGTCTAGGTCATCCACGAAGAATCATGCCCCAGAGCTGTGGATGCCTTCCATACGCGAGCCATCTGTATAGCACACCAAAGCGTTTGGCGCAAATTGTATTATATGTAGGTGTTTGTTTTTGTAGGAAGATTTAAATCTGATATTTTGATTTAATATTTTATTTATATTTTGAGATTTAAAAATAAAATAATTATATACGAAAATTCCCGACTTGCAGAATCTGTATTTCACCAATAGAAAATTAAACATTATTGACCCAGCCTATTAACGAACATGCCTGTGACACCTATTGGCAAACGAATTTAGTGGCTATGGTGGAAGTGGTTTTACCTGATGCCCTCTGGATTAACCGCCTACAGATTTCCGCATTCATTATAACAGCTTTCCTAATTTGATTAATAATTTATTTGAAAAGTTTGGTTGGATTATGTGAAAGTAAATTAGAACAATCTCGCTCAACTGGTATTAATTTAATTATGAAAACTAAATATAATTTCTTGATTTTAGTTTGTAGTTTAAGGAATATTTTATTCGCCACCGTCTTTAAAACAGTTTTAATCGGTAATTAGGGATTGCAAAAATACTGGATTTTCAAATACCGGTATTCGGTATTACCGGTGTACCGGTATTGAAAAATAATGAATAATGTTAACTAAACGTTTATTTTTATCATCTTATAATATTAACTAATAATCTTTAGAGCTAGAAAGAATGTTTCTAACGAAACGGTAAAGAATTACTTCAAATTTTGACCATACACCGAAAGAAAAAAGAACAACTAAATCAATAAAAATTGAATTTAAAATACCGATTTTAGGCAATATACCGGTCTTACGATAATACCGGATTCCGTATTTCAGATTTAGTATGAGATAGGTCACATTAAAGTAAAGTATAAAATAAAACATTAAGAGTAAAGTATAAAATAAAACATTAAGAATAAATATGAAAATAATAGTTATTTATGGTACTAATGGGTAAAATAAGATATTGCCCATGAGTAAATTAACCTGCGAGGCGTCAGCCAAGCAGGTTAATTTTCGTGAGGGCAATATCGGTTTACCCATGAGTGTCAAACAAGGTTTTATCCAATAAATAGCTTAGGAATTCATATTTTTATTAAACATTTTAATGACATTTACAAGAAAATAATTTGTTAACGTGACAGTTGAGTGGTTAATATAAATAATTATCCACTCAATAAAGTAAAAGCCACGCGGGCGTTATTATTGAGTTTATCTATTTAAAATACAGCTAGTAATTGTCTTATTATCTGTATGTATTGGATAAAATATTAACATATATCAAAAGAAACACAGGACAATTAAAAATATAACGCCAAAAATATTTAAAAATAATATAAAACAGTCACAATAATTAATGTACAACGACGGGCCCTGTGAATTCTATAATATCATAGAAGGCTTTATCCAATAGAAACTGTTTGCGTTATTTTTTTAAAGATTATGTCAATTAATTTTACTTAATGCAGGAGGCAAAAAATTGAAAGGATAACACCCTGCATGTTTTAAATTAAAAATTAACCTTATAAACCTTTTTTGAACTTTAAAAATCCTTTCGTGATCAGTGGTTTGTCCCCACGCAACAATATTATAGCTAATGATGCTATAAGACTGTAACAGAGTGGTCACCCTGTATATATTGAGTATTTATATTTTTATTTGTATGGTTATTGAACGTGACATAGCATTGTTCTTAACGGGTGGTTTGCTGTTTATTTTTACAGATGCTAATATTATTAGTATTTGGGAAGCTTGCATTTTGTGTAATTGAGGCGTTTACATAAAAAGGGTGTACATTTTTATTAGCCTAATTAATTGGTTAATTCGGTTTTCTTAATTAATAAATATGGGAATATCTTTAATAATGTTGTTTTAGATACTGGCAATAGTTAGGGATTGTTTGTAAAAATGGTTTTTTCTACTTCGAAGCAATGTCATGAAAATCAATATCAATCAATAAGTAGAAGTAGTTTTTTTAATCATTTCTCTTAATTAAATTTAAATTCATTTTCAGTGATTTAAAGTAATTTTTCAATTAATATTATTTTTATAATAATATAACTTTTTGGCAGAAAACTCCTCAGATATTTTCGTTAATAGTTTTATGACTGGTATATCGGCATCTCTGAGAAGGGAAATCTTTGCCTGTTTTTATGTTATGGTCAAAAATGGGATTCGGAAATATGTAGTCGTCTAGTTAAGTTGGGCCTTAGGGAAATTAGAATTAACGTAATATGTGAAAATTTAAAGTAAAATTTAGAGTCGCGCGTATAGAAATATCTGAAGGGTAAAGATGCTATTTATTCATAATTTTTTTCATTTCAAATTAAAATATTTTTTTGTTTTTTATTTGTTTTTAACTTTTAATTTTTCTTTGAATTAAATTCTTTTCATTGTTGTTTAATCCTTTTGTTTTATTGGCAAGATATATTTTAATTAATTTAAAATATATTTGAAGTTTTTTACCTTTCACATTTCTATATAAAGTTAGTGATATTGGAAGACATCGAAGAAACATCTAAGAAAGTCAGATAAGTATTAAATAGTAATTAGATTCTTATATTAACATTTGTTATCATATGATATATGATATTGTGATAATATTATGTAATATTATTACTGGTGGCACGCTACCCAAATAGCAACTATACAGCTATTTGCATTTGATACGCCTCCAAATAATAGTCTGTGGTTCTAAATTAATGTCTTAGATAATTAATATTTTTGGCTATAATTGGGACCAGCACCCTATTACAAGACATTGCAAAGTATACACTAATGACGTTTTTTTGTGGCAGACTGTTCTTTAGAGTTTTTATTGTATAGAAGGATTTATTAAGTCTTGAGCATAGTGAGTTCAAGTGATTATTCCAATTTAAATTTTTATCAAGCGTAACGCCTAAAAAAGTTTGTGTATCTGATAATTTTAAAGAAACATCATTAAACTTAAAATTATAAGAGGGTAACGGTTTTCTTATATTAAAATTAACACAGTTATTGAGATGTTGATTATAAGTTTATTTTTAATGCACCAATTTCTAAATTCATTTAAAACACAGTTTACATTATAACAAGGAGTCAAATTGGCTCAAGCTTATTTATGGTTACATTCTGTAGTGTTTACTTGCATTTATTTATTTTTTTACATAATACGATATCTTATCATTTTATCTTATCTAGTGCACTAGTTTTACATAACTTTAAAAAATTGTCTTAGTTAAAAAAAAATACTTCTGTGACAAAATTAGAGTTTATTTTTGCTTTTTCGGGAAAGCCTTGTATTCATGCAAAAATAAATCTTCTAAATAACGACTTCAATACTGAATAATATCCCGTTTTTTTTTCAGTCGATCCAAACGGCTGGAATCATGTCGACCACCGTTTTTGATGATTTTTTTTTAATTTATGGCAAAAAATGGCACTTTAAAAATCTAAAAAAAAATGTGTTTTTTAAATACAAATAAACATACCTAAAAAATGTCACAATTATAACTTTTTTCTTTCTGTATAAAATAAATGTTTAAAAACAATAGTATAATACGTACCGAGTACGCGAACCTAGTTTTTAGTGCACGATGTGTACTGAAATGGTTTGAACGTCGAGGTGCATATACAAATAACGATTTAGTCCTGTTTGTGCAAAAAAGTATTTTGAATACTATGGAACTATATTATATTCTTATTATATTCCTCATAGCGTGCATGCACTAGAAGTGAATTTTTAACTTTTTAAAAAAGGTCCTTTAAAAAAATCCTTCGGGAGTTTTATTTTTAATTAAAAAAATATTAATAATGTTTAACTATGTTCTTTTAAATTAGACCTTCAGTTTAAAATTATTCTGTTACATGTTAAAATACGATGTTCTTAAGCAGACTTATCACGGTTAACTTTAAAATATTGTTGTTACACGAGTTTGGTTCTAATATTATAAATTGTCCCTACCAATCCCCCTTTCTACTTGTTTCATTACTCTCTTTTTATCTCTCTGTCTCTCTCTCTCTCTATAACACTGTTTTTCGTTTACAGCTTCTAGGGTAAAGAAAATAATTAAACAGAAAACCAAACCCATAAACTGTTCTAAATATGTTCATTTCTGGTTTAGCATTATATTTATGGTAGCAGTAAAACTTTTCTTTGATGCAATATTTCTACTTGTACTATAAGGTGGGTGAGCCAATTATTGCCATGTGTCTAATATTGCCACCCACTTTTAAACTTGTTAGTTCGTCCTCTGTATCATAGATGACACTGTCAGTATATCTGTTATATCGAAAAGATGCATGTAAATATAATGTATCTCGTCTTGTAAATTTCAGGACGACATATCTCAATTTTTTTCGAATTTGAGGTTTTGGACTTAAACGCTTTATATTGTCAAGTTACATCTAAAAAATAAGTTTCACCTGCTTTTTGTTTTTTTAATAACAAAAATATAAGCAAAATAGTAACGTCGTATCTTAGGGAACGTTCAAGTATTACGTAACGCCAATTGTACCAAAATTCATACACTTCAAACCCCGGTTCTCGCGTTATTATAGATTATAGAGATTTCATATTTTGGCTACTCTCCCTAATAGGGGGTGTGTTAGGGGGGGTAGCCAAAATATGAAATGTAGAGATTGAATAACGCGAGAACCAAGTTACGTAATACTTGAACGTTCCCTTAGATGATTATTAATTAATAAACTTTTAAACCTCGTATCTTTTAAATATAATAGTTAACCGACTATGGAACACACTTTTTGCATTTGGCGACGCTTTTTTAACATATTATGAGCATGTTATTAAACTTTTTGGTTTTTAAATAGACATTTTCTCATTATAATTATTTATAAGACGTAACCTGACAGTTAATTTGATCTAAATATCAAACATTGTCGAAAGAACAATAGACAACAAAAATATTACTAACAGTCATTTTTAAACAGCTAATCATGGCTGCCTTGATCCAACTTGTTACTTAGATAGATAATGCGCTGAGATTATGTATTAAGCTAATTTCTAAATGATTGTGAATAAAAATCTATCCCCAAGAGGTGAAGCACTACCTGAAGAGTAGGTATAATAAAAATGTAGAGTTTTTAATTATCGCATTATTTTTGAGCCTGGTAAAGTTTACACATCATTATATGAATGTATGATAAAACATAAGTAGACTAACGTCCTCTTTTACTGTAAAAGTAAGATGTAATCCCAGCAAAATGTATACAAATCCTCAGCGGAAGAGGCTGGTTGGCTGCAAGTGGGTTCTTGAATGCAAGTAATGAATACTGAGAGTAGGAGATATCCGGGAGCAGATTGTTTTAACCCTTTGTTGCCTGACGAATCAAAAATAAGATTATTACATATTTTTTTTGCTCCAAGTGATTAGAGTATGTGAATTTGTATACATTAATTTTTTGAGGCTATTTTGGAAAACCTTTCCAAAAAATTTTGAGGTGGGTACGTTGAAGAAGGTAGGCAAATTAAAGCAGTCCGTCCATCCCCTTAAAAAAAAAACAAGTCATTTTGTAGATTGATAAACGTCCCCACAGGTGAACAATAATGCCTTACTTACCAAAAACTTCACACAAGAATAAAAAAAAAACCAAACTCACTATAAAAACGCCAACTGTCACTGCACGACTATAAAAATCATGATATTGTGTTGTATAGTGTTTCGTCTTGTAAATTTCAGAACATCGTATCTCAAAAAAGACAACTTTACAGGAATGAGAAATAACTCTTTCTCGCATTATTCATAGGTTGAAAATGTACTTTTTAATATCAACTTAATACATTTTAAATGATTAACTTGCCTTAAATCATTTTATTGTGTATAAAATAAATAAATACAAATAAAAACCTAATGTTTATAGATACGACATTTTGATGCTCAAAATGAATAAATTTTTTTAAGATACGATCTTTGAAACATTATTATATTAGTATTTTAACAAAATATAATTAATTATTATAATAATATTATTAATTATTAAAACATTTAAACTTTAAAAAGTTTTATAACATGCGCATAAGATGTCAAAAAAGCGTCGCCAAATGCAAAAGTGCGTTTCAAAATAGTCAGTTAACTAGAATTAAGAGATACGAGGTTTAAAAATTTAATAATTTGTAACCATCTAAGATACGACGTTACTATTTTGCTTATATTTTTTTTATGTAAAAAAAATAGCAGTTGAAACTTATTTTTTTAGATGTAAATTGATAATATAAAGCGTTTAAGTCCAAAATCCCAAAATCGAAAAAAATTGAGATACGACCTCCTGAAATTTACAAGATGGTTTTCCTTTTGCTGTGTGCTTTATATCAACTATTCAAAGAGGACTTGATAGTACCGGTAGGCTATAAGAAGCTTTCAGGGTAATAGGAAATTTATATGATTTAACAAAAAACCGGTACTTCAGAGTACCGTCCGTCAACAAATGGTTAAAGGACGCTACTGTTTCGCTCAACTACTTTACAGTGGGTTAAATTTACACATATGCAGGTCTAATTTGTAATTATAACAGTACAATAAAATATTGGATTTTCAGATCCTTGCCTAAATTAAGCAAAACTGCTTTAATAACTTCCGCTGCTTAAAATTATAAAATATAATTACAGTTTTTATTTGATCTGTGCTTATTTTTACGTCTATTACAGAGATAACTTTTTGTCCTACTGTAAAATTTAACCGAGATAAATAGAAAAATCCGGTAAATATTTTTGGTGTTATTTTGTTAAATTTTATGTCATAGATGCTAGGGATTGTAGAAATACCGGATTTTAAAATACCGGTATTTGGTATTACTGGAAATAAAATAACGGATATACCGGTAGTAATACCAGTATTGAAAAAAAAAATAAGTAATACTTATTAAACGTTGATTTTATAAATTTATATTTCAAACGAATGAAATAATAAACCATTTGGAATACTCTGCTTGTTCCTAAGTTTTAAGAAAGCTTGGAACAGCATGCTACAACAATACATTTTGAATCATGTTTTTTTTATCATAATCATAAGTTGAATGAAAATAAATATTTTAAATGAACCATAAAAAAAATTTGTTAATTGTTATTTATAAACCATTAAAATGTATAATTTAATTTGTTTTCGGACATACAGAAAGACCACCAAAAAAAAAGAGAAAAAAGAAATTCATTTAGCAGTTTATTTTTCAAATAGAAAGTAAAACTTTTAAAATTTTGCAATTACAATTAAAACCTAGGTTCTACTGCCTAATTGTACAATAAAAAATATTTTTGTATATAAGAAAACTTTAAATTTTATTTTTACAAAAGTTCCTAGATGCAATTTTTGACGTAATTATTTGTAATTTATAACTTATAAATATTAACATTTGTTCTATAATACAAAATAAAAATATTATAGCATTTTTTTGCATACTAAAAAGACCGGTATGGACTTTAAAATACCGGTATTTTCAATACGGATTTTTGAGAAAAATACCGTTATTACGATAATACCGGTATTGAAATTCCTAATAGATACAACAGAGTAGTATATTATGCACCTAGTATGCGAACTAAGTCTTTAGTGTTCGAGACTGAAGTTTTTTTGCTGAGACGGAGTCGAGGCAAAAAATCAGATGAGAATACTTAAGACAGTTCGCATACCTGGTGCATATACAATTTTTTCTGCTACCTAAAGCTAGTAACTCCAAATATCAGTTAAAAATAAAGTTAAAAAATTATTTTTACATAGCTGTTAGTTTGACAAATAAGTTGAAAAAAGTAGTTAGTAGTTGTTTCAAAAATTTTTCATTATTGACAGTCGTCAATAAACAATTCTTAACAACAGTCAATAATAAATGAGATCACTGATTTTATTGGTTGCCAAGGTAAACAAGCCTTGACAACGGTAGATAATATGTAAGCTAGCACTTAATTAGGTAGTAGAAAAATAATATTTTTTTATAATTTTGGCAGAGCACACTTTATAATATTCTGATTTATTTATTTTATTTAAATTAAAGGATTTTTTACAATTTTGGCGAAGGCGCACCTAAACTATCAAGTTTTAATTTAAATTAATGGCTTTTTGTTGCAAAATTTAACATAAAACTTTAAGAATTGATTTTAATATAAACTTTGGTTTAGGATAATAACTTTTATAACTAGAATAAATTTTGCAAGTATACCTACGTATCTAAGTCGATATAATCTATAGACTTAAAATTATATACAAGAAAATAAATTGTACATAAAACTTAGCACGGTGTTCTAGAAGAACTTTTAAATGACATAACAACTTCCATTTTTTTTTCTTTTTGGAATTTGTTATATGAGCTCTAATTAAAAAAATATTTTAAAAATCGTTAGAGCCGTTTTTGAAAAATATGTGTTTTTTAGAAAATATATTTGATATTTCAAGCTAACATACTCGGTTTGCCCTCGATGTTTCGGATTTTGACCAAACTTGGCATAGTGGTAACGCTATGGTACCTAAGCACTCCCACGAATTTTTTTTCAAAACGGTCCATCCGTTTACTATACTGAGTGTCCCACCAAGGTCTTGATATTGCTTATCTCCGTTATTTGAAAACGTATTAAAATTTGCAAAAAATAGCATAAGCATAAATCAAAGCCAAAGAAGATTTATTCAAGACTTATTCAAAACCGCCCCTTGCTTATTCACTTCCTTGAAACCACCCCCAACTTCTGTTTTTCACATAGCACCCCCCCTCTCCCCCAATTCTTATTAAAGACTATGAAAGTGTACTTCATTTATTATAAGTGGTACCTTAGCTTTTAAGGGGCTCTAAATAATAATTATTATTTGTTAATAGAAGGGTGGTATTTATAACAAAGTTGTGGGTGGTTCCAGGAGAGTGGGTTTTTATAAGTTGGTTTTGGATATATTAATCAATTTTCTTTTGGGTACAATTTAACGTTAAAGTCAAAGTTTTTGAAAAATGTTCTGGTTAAGCTTAGAATGAAATGTGCTTTAATATTCTTTAGTAAAATAGGGGAATGCTATTTAAAAAACTAGCTGGAGGTAGTTCCAAGAGGGTGGGTAAATAAGGGGTAGTTTGTCAGTTTATCAGTAAATTTTACTTTGACTCCAAATTAATTTTATTTTTTTTTAACTTTTTTATCTTTTTACATAACGAAGATATAGCCCATCTAAAACCTGGTGGGACATTATTATTAATTTTTATTGGAAGCCACATAAAAGAATAAGATACTACTTATAATAAATGGTTTAATTCAAAATGAAATGTAATTTCATATTCTTAGAGAAAAATGGGGGAGGGAGGTGTTATTTAAAAATCAGAGGTTGGGGGTGGTTACAAGGGAGTGAGTAAGCAATGGGGGGGGGTTGAATAAGTCAATAAAATCTTCTTTGGCTCCCATTTCTTACAAAAAATTACCTTTTCAAATAACGGAGATATAACTTGTCAAGAACCTGGTGGAACACCCGGTACTTGGGTACCATAGTGGTACCACTATGCCAAATTTGGTCAAAACTAAGACATAGAGGTAAAATCAAGTATGTTAGGGTGATATATCAAAGATTTTTTTCTAAAGAACACATTTTTTTCAAAAACGGCTATAACGATTTTTAAAATTTTGGTCTTATTTTTTTAATTAGAGCTCATATAACAAATTCCAAAAAGAAAAAAAATGGAAGTTGTCATGCCATTTAAAAGTTATTCTAGAACACCGTGTAAGTTGTAGTAACTAGTAGTAAACCGTAAAAAATATTTCCTGCAATTTAATTACGGACTGTCAGTACCAGAATTTTAAAAGTAATTTTGTAAAATTGTGAATAAACTAGTATAAAAACCTAGGTGGAACATTTAATTTTTCCTTCGGCTACGCCCCTTGGTCTTCCTACAAAACAAACGTCACACTTTTTGATCTTTTCATCTAAACATCGATTTTCTCGTTAAAAAATAACACTTGGTTGCATACCTTATTTGATAGATAGTAAACAACTAGTAGTATTATTAATATTTTACTATATTATCTAAATAAAAATCGTTAGTTAGTGCTAACAGAGAAAATAATTTTTAAACCATTATTCTCTACCTAGATATATAATTTCTATTATTCATTAATGCATGGCATGTAATTTAAATAATCCACTGTGCATTGTTTTTTGTATGACTGCAAATTCCGTTTCGTCTTTTCCAATACGTTCTCTGACTCTCATTCCACCGCATTAGTCAATGTAAAAAAAGCTTTATTCAGTTTTAATCCGATATTACCTTAATCAGAGCTAATTCAAACAAAATATTTGAAGTGAAGGTTTACATTACAAATAGCATAATCAATAGAGCCACTTTTTTAACGAGAGATTTTACATAAAAAAAAAGAAAAAAGTTTCTATAAATATGTGACCCTGTTTAAAGAAATCCACCAAGTGTGTCTACGGTTTTATTTTTTTTTTTTCGTTTTTATTTGTGTAAAGTTTTTAGGACTCATTTCCGGACCAAGCTTTATAGGTACTTTTTTATATTTTTTAATGCAAACTCACCTCTTAAATTTTTCGAACTTATTTCTGAATAACCCAGTATAATTTCTATTATTTATTAATACACAGCATGTAATTTGAGCAATCCACTGTGCATTGTTTTTTGTATGACTGCAAATTCCGTTTCGTCTTTTCCAATACGTTCTCTGACTCTCATTCCGCCGCATTAGTCAATGTAAAAAAAAGCTTAATTCAGTTTTAATCCGATATTACCTTAATCATAGGTAATTCAAACAAAATATTTGAAGTGAAGGTTTACATTACAAATAGCATAATCAATAGAGCCACTTTTTTAACGAGAGATTTTACATAAAAAAAAGAAAAAAGTTTCTATAAATATGTGACCCTGTTTAAAGAAATCCACCAAGTGTGTCTACGGTTTTATTTTTTTTTTTTCGTTTTTATTTGTGTAAAGTTTTTAGGACTCATTTCCGGACCAAGCTTTATAGGTACTTTTTTATATTTTTTAATGCAAACTCACCTCTTAAATTTTTCGAACTTATTTCTGAATAACCCAGTATAATTTCTATTATTTATTAATACACAGCATGTAATTTGAGCAATCCACTGTGCATTGTTTTTTGTATGACTGCAAATTCCGTTTCGTCTTTTCCAATACGTTCTCTGACTCTCATTCCACCGCATTAGTCAATGTAAAAAAAGCTTTATTCAGTTTTAATCCGATATTACCTTAATCAGAGCTAATTCAAACAAAATATTTAAAGTGAAGGTTTACATTACAAATAGGGTAATCAATAGAGCCACTTTTTAACGAGAGATTTTACGTAAAAAAGAGAAAAAAATTCTATAAATATGTGACCCTGTTTAAAGAAACCCACCAAGTGTGTCTACGGTTTTTTTTTTTTTTTTAGTTTTTTTTTTGTGTAAAGTTTTTATGGCTGATTTCCGGACCAACCTTTATAGGTACTTTTTTATATTTTTTAACGCAGAATCACCTCTTAAATTTTTCGAACTTATTTCTGAATAACCCTGTATAATTTCTATTATTTATTAATGCACAGCATGTAATTTAAGCAATCCACTATGCATTCCACCGCATTAGTCAATGTAAAAAAAAGCTTTATTTAGTTTTAATCCGATATTACTTTATTCATAGGTAATTCAAACAAAATATTTGAAGTGAAGGTTTACATTACAAATAGGGTAATCAATAGAGCCACTCTTTTAACGAGAGATTTTACATAAAGAAAAGAAAAAGTTTCTATATATATATGTGACCCTGTTTAAAGAAATCCACCAAGTGTGTCTAAGGTTTTATTTTTTTTTTTCGTTTTTTTTGAGTAAAGTTTTTAGGACTCATTTCCGGACCAACCTTTATAGGTACTTTTTTATATTTTTTAATGCAAACTCACCTCTTAAATTTTTCGAACTTATTTCTGAATAACCCTGTATAATTTCTATTATTTATTAATACACAGCATGTAATTTAAGCAATCCACTGTGCATTATTTTTGTATGACTTCAAATTGCGTTTCGTCTTTTCCAATACGTTCTCTGACTCTCATTCCGCCGCATTAGTCAATGTAAAAAAAAGCTTAATTCAGTTTTAATCCGATATTACCTTAATCATAGGTAATTCAAACAAAATATTTGAAGTAAAGGTTTACATTACAAATAGGATAATCAATAAAGCCACTCTTTTAATGAGTGATTTTACATAAAAAAAAGAAAAAAGTTTCTATAAATATGTGACCCTATTTAAAGAAATTCACCAAGTGTGTCTACGGTTTTATTTTTTTTTATTTGTTTGTGTAAAGTTTTTAGGAATCATTTTTGGACCAACCTTTATAGGTACTTTTTATATTTTTTAACGCAGAATCACCTGTTAAATTTTTCGAACTTATTTCTGAATAACCCTGTATAATTTCTATTATTTAATAATGCACAGCATGTAATTTAAGCACTCCACTGTGCATTATTTTTTGTATGACTGCAAATTCCATTTTGTCTTTTCCAAAAAAAAGCTTTATTCAGTTTTAATCCGATATTACCTTAATCAGAGCTAATTCAAACAAAATATTTGAAGTGAAGGTTTATATTACAAATAGAGTAATCAATAGAGCCACTCTTTTAACGAGAGATTTTACATGAAAAAAAAGAAAAAGGTTTCTATAAATATGTGACCATGTTTAAAGAAACCCACCTAGTGTGTCAAATTGACGGTTTTATTATTTTTTTTTTCGTAAATACGTAAATTTGACATACTAGGTGGGTATCTTTGCGTAGGGTCACATAAACTACAAAAAATGTGTAAATTTACATGCTAAATTATAGGTAATTTATAGCCAAGCAGGTTCATGTAAAATTTACCAGATTTAACTTGTAATTTTTTAGGAATATTACATGTACATGTACGTAATATTACTAAAAAATTGTAAAATTATAAGTTAAATCTCGTAAATTTTACGTGCACCTGATTGGCATCATATTACTCCTGATTTAGCATGTAAACTTACACATTTTTTTACAGTGTATGTCTCCTATGTATTATATCTTTCTATAAATATGTGTCCGAAAATATGTCGTAAAATACAACTCGTAAGGAAGCTACGCCGCCTAAGTTAAATAATTCAATTTTTATTTGGTAACTACGGGTTTGCTTGGGCTTTAGTAACGAGGTTTTGTGATGTGACCTTAATAAGGCTTATCGGCTTATGTTCATGTAGTTATTTTAAAAAGGGGCCTAAAAAATGAGGGACTTTTTTTAATGTAACTTTTTTGCAATTTTGTTATTAGAATATATGAAAAAATACAAAAAAAGTATGCTCGTAGTAATTCGGTAAGATTAAGGATAAGCAAAAAAATAAAAGTATAGAAAGCAAGAGTTCTTTTTTTATGTATTTTAACCTAAGGAATCATATTCCAAAAATAAAAAAAAGTTACACAGGAAAAAGTTTGAGACAAAAACTGATAAGGCCTCCCCGTTTTTCACACCCCTGGTTAAAATAAGTACATGAAAATAACATACGAAGATGGGCCTTATTAAGATTAGTTCACGTGCAAAAAGTTGCTATATCTTAAAGGGTTATTAAATAAAAACCGAATACTTTAGCCACTCTCAACAGGGCTTAGCTCACTTACGACGCATTTTTAGACATATGCCTATAGGAACTTTTTGTCATATTTTATGATGTAGGCTTAACCCTTAAAATTTCGGACCCTATTTAAAAAAAAAACTTGTAGAAGTCTAAGTCTAACTAGCACTACAAAAAGCACCAAATTTATTGCAAGTATTTCTTTTTTCTACGACTGCTTTAGAATTTAAGCAAATACACACACTTTTCAAACACAGAATAAATCCATTCTAGCTCTAGATACGGTATGAGTATTCCATATCAAGTGTTAGAATGAGCACATGTAGTTTATGAAAGTAAAGAAAACTGTAGCAAAATTAGCAAAAATATATTAATTTTACCATGAAATATTGAATAATTTAATGCAATTTAAAGTTTTGCGTTAAAATTACATAAAGTTTATTAGTTTTTCTTAATATTTTACCAGTTTTTTATTAATTTAGTTCAAAAAACTGCTTCATCTATTGTTAAATATTTAAACCTGATATCTGTTACAACAATCTGACATAACCTTCAATTTTTGAATTATAATTTGTAAATATGTGCTAGAATTAAATAAAAATCTTTTTTAAGTACTGATTTGATAAAATTATTAAATTACATTAATTGCTTTATTTAAAAATATGTGTTTTGTTGCATTTCCAATGTCGAGTCACAAAAAACATTGTTTTTAACCTTGTCTACAGTTTAAAGCCATACGGTGTTTCATATTTGCAGTCGAAGAAAAAGTATAGTCATTCCGCTCTCGCGGGACCATCATACTCGCCTGCCGGCTCGCGCGGAATTTTGTATATTCCATACTAGTTATAGAATATACCATTCTGAAACTTTTAGAACATTATTGCATCTATTTTTGAATAAGTTCCGATATCTGGAAAACCTTTGCCTACTAAATGTGATATAATATAACATATAAATAGGACGTGAATATTTTTCACAACATATCGTGTATTTTTAGATTTGAACAAAAAAATTATCACACAATAATTTTGGCGTGTCTACATTTGAGTTGTGAACAGGGAGCAACTACATCATAAAATCTACGAGCATTTTTATGTTTTACTATTTTTATAACTTTATGTAGCAGAATTTGTATTATGTTATCGTTTGGCAACGCGTGAACTACAACAAGAGGGTTGAATTTTATCATACTTTTAAAAAGTAAATTGAATAAAAAGGCATCTTCTTCAAGATAAGAAATATGAAATATTGCAGTAAAAGTGAATTTATTTAGACTCAACAAAAAGCATTTGTTCTTATTAGCTTGCTTCTTTATTTTTTATTGCTTTCTTATGATACAAAATATTGATTTATTATACTCTTGTAGACCTATAAAGTAGGGTGCCCAGTACCTAAGGAATTGTTTGGGTCCCACCCCTCAAAATTGTTCCTTTAGATGAAAATACACTGCCCAGTAAAAAAGCTTTCCCATTTTTCACCTGCTCGCGTGAATTTTTTTTTTATTGTCACTGATAATAAAAAATTCATTTTACGCGCGGAGGTGAAAAAAAGGAAAGCTTTTTTACTGGACAGTGTATTTGTATATGTTTGCCACAACACTTTTGCCCATTCGTACTATTAAACGGCTCTGCGCAAAAATATTTTCCATCAAACACAACTGCGCATGGTATGGTTGTATATATTTAGCATAACACTTTTGCGCATTAGTAAGTTTTATTAAACATTTCTGCGCATAAATATGTTACACCTAAGATTTCTGGGCATAGTATATTTGTATATGTTTGCCAGATACTTTTGCTCATTCGTATGTATTATTAAAAACTTGGACTTTTTGGACAAAAAAACGTTTTTTTAGCTCTAATTCGCTGTCACTTATCAATTTTTTATTTTAATATTGGTTTTATATATTTTTTAAGCTTAACTAAGTAAAAACAAGGTAAATTATTTGTATTTCGTTTTTATACCATAAATAGGAAAACGAAAAAAAAAAATAAAAATAAAAAAAACAGTTTTTTATACATATAATTTTTGGCTGAATTCAAAAATATAAAAAATTACAGGATGTTCTATTAAAAAAAAAAACATGTTTATGCAACTTCCGGCGAAACCAGAAGTAAAACAAAAAAATTGAATCCGTCATTTTATAGCCAATGTAAAATGATATATATCACCAAAGTTTCGTTTTGATAGAATGAAGATTAATCTTAATTTTTGAGATGGACATAAATAAAACTCACCCGGTATGCAATACAATAAAAACCATTTTATTGACCTTAAATAAAAAAGGTACAAAATCAATTTACATCGAAATTTTATTTTTTATTTAGTTCCATAAAATTCTGGGTTATGTTTGAGTCCCAATGCTACTACATGTCAAGAATTTCAATTTAAATATAGAAAAGTGATACACTGACACTTTGATCAAAAAATGAAGCATTGTGCAATATATTATCATAGAAACGTTCTGCTATTTTAAATTAACAAGTATACCGGGTGATTTTTATTTATGTCCACCTCCAAAATTAAAATAATTTTCATTTTATAAAAACGAAACTTTGGTGACTTATATAATTTTACATTGGCAATAAAATGGCTGATTTATTTTTTTTTGTTTCACTTTCGGTTTGGCCGGAGTGGCATAAATATGTTTTTGTTTTAATGGAACACCCTTTAATTTTTTACATTTTTGAATTCAGCCAAAAATGATATGTATAAAAAACTAATTGTTTTTTTTTTACTTTTTTTATCTAATTTTTACGTAGTTAAGCTTAAAAGAATATAATGCTAATATTAAAATAAAAATTTAATCAGTAACAGTGAAATAGAGCTAAAAAAAACTGTTTTTTTGTCCATAACAACAATTTTTTAATGTCCATGTAAACTTTATTTAGAGTATTTTTCAGCTATTTTTGTTATGCCAAATTTATAATTTACTTTAAATATTAAGTAAGTAAAAAGAGACGAAAAAAAAAAAATAAAAAAAAAACACAGTTTTATTACATAGAATTTTCACCTGAATTTAAAAATATAAAAAATACATGGTGTTCCATTAAAAAAACATATTTATTTTACTTCCGAAGAAACCGGAAGTGAAACAAAGAAATTAAATCCGCCATTTAATAGCCAATGTAAAATAATATATATCACCAAAGTTTTGTTTATATCGAGTGAAAATTAATTTTAGGGGTGGACGTAAACAAAACTCACCCGGTAGGTCTATTCCATCTATGAAGTCATCACAAAAAATAATTGGTTGTGCCCGAGGCATATCAAAATGAAAGATGTGGTCATCATTGTAGAGTATTTGGTAGTTACTTTTATATTTTTAGCAATATATCCAAAAGAATTGATGCTACAAAAAAAAATTATAGACAACTTTTTGTAGGGTCACTTCATCTGTACTTGGTCCGTTTTTGCTCTGGGTTTCGTTTTTATTTTCTCCTCTTTTCCCCTTAAGCTTAGGGATACGAGATTTGGAATTTCATTTTATAAGGTTCAGGTGCCGGAGCTTTTTTCTGTTAATAATTTATTTTATTATTTGAATAAAAATAGTTAATAGTGCTAGTAGTGAAAAAAGTAATATATAAACTACGGTAGAGAAGACTATTATAGCCTCGCACTCTTAAATCTCTATCTGCTACGCAGCTCGGAATTAAATACGCTCGGCTATAAAAAATGTATTCTCTACCTTGGTATATAATTACTATTTTATATTAAAATAGTTTAACAGTTTAAATTTCCCTCCCCTGTCGATAGGTTTATCCAGTCTCTGGTTTTAGCAGTAGATGTCGCTAGCTGTTTTTGCTTTTCCTTACAGCGATTTTTAAACTCCATATAGAGATATATGGAAAGGATTTGATTTTCGTAGTTGTCCCTACTACCGATATGTGGCTCTGAAGAGTGCTAAAAAGCACGAAATCGATCAGTCACTTCGGAGGGACGACTGCGTTAATCAAACAAAAGTAGGAATAGTAAAGGAATAGTAAAATGTTTTATATAGATTTTTTAAATTTGTAAATATCAAACAATTTAATTTAGTTTAATGAAAAATAACTTTTAAACTTTATTTAGGGTTATTTATGATAAACACTCGGAAATGAAGCAAATAAAAACTTTATTGCATTACATAATTATGCCAACGTTTCACCTAATATTTAGGCTTCTTCAGGGCTAAATTATTAAAAATGCATTAAAACAAACAAAGCAGTAATTAATTGTTCTACAGTGAGTATTCCTGTTGAAAAATGTCCAGTGTATTTTGTTTGTTGATGTAATGTTTTTGTTTAATTTGTTTGTTTTAATGCATATTTAATAATTTAGCCCTGAAGAAGCCTAAATATTAGGTGAAACGTTGGCATGATTATGTAAGGCAATAAAGTTTTTATTTGCTTCATTTCCGAGTGTTTATCACAAATAACCCTAAATAACTTTTATGCACGACCAAGATTAAAACCTAATTTTACGCTTTCATTTTCGGGACTAAACTTGCCGTTTTTCTCCCTAGGGAATAAAAATCACGGCAACCTTGATAATATTAAAATATTATACTTACTATGTGCTTTGCTGGTTCAAAAATTAGGTTTGGTGGTGTTTTCTAATAAATTAGCGATTCAAACCAATTTATTTGATTTTAACAAAGAAAACCTATAAAAATAACATTGTTGTAACAATTTATACATAACTTAAAATTTATCATCTTCGTCCATTTTTTTGAGGTTTGTGTCAACCATATTAAAAAACAATTGAAATCGCGATACCCGTGAAACTGACTTTTCGCATATACAGGCATCTTGATTAAATTACGAAAATAAAACAACCGATTTTGGACGCATGGTTTTTAATTTTAATTTTATCTACCTACCTAAATTATGTTTGGTCCTGCAAAAAATAGTGTATATACCTCAGCACTAAACTTGGCTGTTTTAGTCCCTTGCATTTCTGTTTCCCTGGTTCGCTACGCTCGCTCAGGAAACACTAATGCAGCGGGACTAAAACAGCCAGTTTAGCCCCTTGGTATATAAAGAACTATTAAACTTTACTTGAAAATTAAATCAATCACATAAGTAAATAAAAGTTCGCTTTTCTTAACGGCAAATAAAAGAAAAAATAATTAAGTTTGACTTCATTCGCTGTGAATAATACCTAACTAGATTAGTTCTGAACTAATAACTTAATAATTATTCTGTTAATTAGTAAATTTTAATGTTGATTAAACCAACACCAGCGTTAATTGTTTACATGAAAATAAAGTTTAGTGCCTTATAGACGGCAAACTATTAAAATCTATAAAGAAATTGCACTGCTCTACTACAGAATTTTCACAATCAATGAAAAAATCCCTACCAAAATGTCATACAGCTGCTATTTCACGCTTTTTTGCGATCATCAGTGAGCATATGTTGGTATGGTGGCTTTCGCACTGACTGTTGAAAATTTTAAATACCTATCAAAAATAAGTATAACTGTATTGAGAGCGTACAAATTGGTGGCGCCATCTAATGTTTGCACAAAAGTACTACACATTAGATGTTGGCAGACCTGTAATCTGATAAGAATTATCTATATCTAGATACACAGGCGGACAGGTGTAAAAAAAAAAGTCCGTCGGAGTCGGAGGACCTTCTATAGATCTACATTCATATTATTAATACATTTGAATATCTGAATTAAATTTGAAGGTTTGTATCATTATTATTATCATATTTAGGATTGGCCTCCGACTGCGACAGTTTTTTATACATAGAATTTTCGGCTGAATTCAAAAATGTAAAAAAATTACAGGGTGTTCCATTAAAAAAAACATATATTTACCACTACTATTTTTATTGACATCGTGTACACAGGCGCAAAGCATCATCTATATGTATTCTTTTTAAACTGTTACATAACAAGTTGGAATGTTAAACAAAATAGAATTTCTAATACCGAGAACTAGTTCTAGAAACGAACCTATTTTTTATACTTGTCGATCTAGAACCAACATTTTGTTTGTTTTTCCTTTTAGAAATACATATAATATATACATACATATAATACTACATATAATTATATGCAGCAACTTCAATGATATTTATGATAATATCATTATTATATTATATTATAATATAATAATAATATTATAATATCATAATATTATAATATCATTATTATATTATATTATAAATTTTGATATGTTAAGTAATATTAATTAATTACATTTTTTTACACATATTTTTATATTGTATATTTGTTTTAAATACCCTGTTTGACACCACCTGTTGGGCAATAAATAAATAAACAACTTGTGATGAGCATTTTTCTACAGTGTATACTCTTTATACTTTTTTATAAGATTTGTTTATGTATACCATGTATACACTAGTACTCTATTAAATTACAAAAATATTTATGTATAAACAACCACATCAAATGATTGCTTATTGGAAAGGTATTGTCAATATTATATTGATTTATTAAATATAAATGGAAAAACGCTGTTGACGAAAATTTATTTGGAAAACAAATAATATTACTGTGGTAAAAAGAAGATTTTTTTTAAATTTTACATGAATCAAAGAAATAAACATAAATTGAACAAGCTGAAAGGGGTACCCTTTCTAGACGGGTGGTAAAATAAGAGCGTTTTTGTCTCTGTTTAGTACCTGTTTCAAGCAAAGTAGTATATTCTACAACTAGTATGGAATAGACAATATCCGCGCGAGCGGAAAGTTTGTCATACGAGCCGGTAGGCGAGTATGATGGTCCCGCGAGTTCGGAATGACTATTCCATACGTGTTGTAGACTATACTTTTTCTTCGACTGCAAGTATGAAAGACTGTATGGCTTTAAACTGCGGACAAGGTTTGTGACTCGACATTGTAAATGCAACAAAACACATATTTTTAAATAAAGCAATTAATTTTATTTAATAATTTTATCAAAGCAGTACTTAAAAAAGATTTTTATTTAATTTTAGCACACATTTACAAATTATAATGCAAACATTGAAGGTTATGTCAGATTACTGTGACAGATATCAGTTTTAAATATTTAACAATACAATGTAGATGGAGCAGTTTTAATTTTTTGAACTAAATTGATAAAAAACTGGTTAAATATTAAGAAAAACTAATAAACTTTATGTAATTTTAACGCAAAACTTTAAATTGCATTAAATTATTCAATGTTTCATGGTAAAATATATATATATTTTTGCTAATTTTGCTACAGTTTTATTTACTTTTATAAACAAAAGATGGCACTACATGTACTCATTCTAAAACTTGATACGGAATATTCGTACTGTATCTAGAGCTAGAATGAATTCATTCTGTGTTTGAAAAGTGTGTTTATTTGCTTACATTCTAAAGCAGTCGTAGAAAAAATATTATCTGGTTAAAAGTAATCGAAGTTATTTTTTGTGGGCCTGTATAATTATTGTACACAATTATTGTAAAGCGCTTTGCATATAAATCTATATCAGCAAACATGGCTCTTATCTGTCGTAAGTAAATAAATGTCATTTTATTTTCCCCTTAACCTCGATATTTTTCAAACAAAGTGCGGAAAAGATGCCAAATGATAAATATAAGTTAAAAGGTTTCATCGAAGGTGTTGCCAATACAATAAAAAATAAAGAATAATAAATGGTTGTATATCAAGCTCTTCTTTATTTTGCTTAACCTTTTAAAGTCACTTTCGTAGTGATAAATAGCATTAGTTCACTAGATTTTACGAGACAATATTACATTTTCTTACATGACATTTTTTGTAAAAGGCAAAACATAGACGAGAAATTATGGAATATGAAACAAACAAGCCGCAAAAATATGTATTGCTAAGCATTCCATTACATACTATTCACAGTAAATGGTATATTCCATTTTAGAGGAAATGCGCCTAATTTCGGATGGTTTCCAAATTTCGGATAGTAGTATATTTAAGATACTGTCTGCAAAGGTAAACAGAAACCTACTTTTATGTGAAGCCAAAAGTCAAACTAAATCCGTCCTGTAATATGATAACGGTAGAGCTTCTCCCCTTTAAATGGCAGCACAAATCGTTTATATTGCAAATGGCAGTTTTGTGCTCAGTTGCATTATTATGCTTGTTTATTTTATAAATAATCGTTATAAAAGTTCGTGATTCTGTCTTGGGTAAGTTATGATGTTAGTTAAGTTGATCCACTATTCATAATTAAGCAATGTGAAAACGTAAACATTCTACAAATTTCTAATCTAAAAAGCAGAAAGTTGCCTAATTTTGGATAGACCATTTTTGTGCATTTGATTCCCAATTTCGGATATCCGCAAGGTAATTATTATTCAGGATAACCAACCATTAATTATTATTTTTATAATGATACAACAAAATAAGATAAACAATTTTAAAAAAACGAAAATTACCTAAGATACTAAGATATTCGAAATTGGGAATCTAAAATTATAGTTCCTATAGTATTTCGTAGAAAATCGCTTAATGATTAAATTACGTCTTAAATGTGAAGGAATAACAAGAAACATAAGCAATGGGATCCAGATCTACTCTTGAAAAAATTTTTTCGGATATGTCCGAAATTAGGAGCCCTTTTTCAAATGCACAAAAATGCGCTGATTTTTTTTAACCGTGTTTTTTGGACTTTTTGCTTTTATAATAAATCATGGTTCGCTATAATAAGTTGTATCTGGTTATATAAAAAAAATATCAAAAAGTAATACCGAGTATTAAATATTGAATACATTGTAAATGGTATCCGAAATTAGGCGACTTTCCTCTACCAAATACTAAAAAAAAAACATTTAACCTTTTTTTATCTTTTTTCGAAAAACATAATAATAAGTCACTTTCGTAGTGATAAATAGCTTTAGTTCACCAGATTTTAAGAGAAAATATTACATATTTTTACATGAAATGTTTTGTAAAAGGCACAACTTAGAGGAGATAAGGGGAATATGAAACAAACAAGCAGTGAAGATAATGCTACGCATATATTATTCACAGTAAATGGTACCTATATTGCATTTTCCCAAATACAAAAAGATAAAAAAATAGAAAAAAAAATCTTTTTATGAAAAACGAAACAAAAATTTATTTATTTATTTTTTAAATTAAAGTTTTTTAATTTTTTTAAAAAGTTTAACCCCAAATAACTTTTTTGCAGTAACAAAACATGTATACATTTTTATCTTTTACAACCCCTTAATAATAAGGGGCCCTTATAAAGTAATACGAGAATGTGTTAATATGTTTTAAATAAAGGCTCTAAAAATTCACTGGGGATATAAGAATGAAGCTTCTCTAAAAGCAAATAAAATTTAAACAAAATTAATTATAAAAAATATTAATAAAAATTAATTATACATAAGTGAGATATCGCTTGCCCTACACCACTAAAAAGTCCTAAATCGTTTATTGAAAGAAATTTCGGACACTCGGACATTCCGTTAAAAAGTTATAAGGTTTACAAACAGGCAGACAGATAGACCGACAGACAAACAGACTTGTTCTTAACTTCCACTTTTATAACATTTCCTTGACGTTTCCTGATATTCTAAACCCGAAAATGCAAAAAAAAATGTTTTTTTTTGTCTATTTTAATAACGGGTGTTTCCAACCGTAATTAGTGAAATTTTATTCACAAGTTGCATACTATACTATTTTTGCATTTTACATAAATGAAGTTTTTATATCCTTGAGCATAGAAACGGTTCAATTCATAAAATACTTAAGAAGGACCTTCGTAAATTTTCATACAACAATGGGCGTCATACCAAAGGACTTACATATTATTTTATGGCGCAATTATCCTCTGCATGCAATTGTTAAATGACATACAATGGAGTATGCTGTTAGTAAATGAACATTAATAATATTTGCAAGATTTATTTACATCACGTCATAGACGCCACAATGTGCAATAAAATTTCCAGTAATGAGTCCATAATAAAATTTAACCCTAACTTTGTAAACTTGTAAATTACTGATATATGTAAAGTGCAATTTTCATATGAATATTATTCCATCATTAATGATATGAAGTGGAATATTTTTCAGTTATAGCCTAGCGGTTGATTATTATAACTCTCAGTTACGTTAACCATCCAATTTTCTGTCGTATAGTTAAAGTATAGCCGAGCATCATCATCAGTAGTTTGTTTGGGTCTTTAAGAGACAGGCGCAGCCTATGACTATGTATCTAAAATACAATTAGTTTGAATGGATAATTGGGGGAGTGAGTCTTTGCTCACTGATGCGAGTTGCATCTGTCATAATTTGGCGTTGGGGGCGGGGGAGGGGTGAAAGGGGGATGAGGAGGGATGGGATAGGGAGAGAAGGGAAGTGCGGGAGGAGTGAGACTAGCTCCCTGATGCTGGGAATGCATCTGTCCTGAATTAGTGGGTACCATTACTGGTTGAGGACGTTTTTGATCTTTTTGTGGGTGTAGTGGATTTCGTGATCGTAGTCTAGAAAGTTTGAAATGAGAGGGTTCGGGTGATCTAAATTGTCTTGTGTAAAAGACGTGCTGTAGCGGTTGATTTCCGTTTTTAGGAGGGGCATTTCGAGATCTCTGTGTATTTGGTTGTTCCTCATGAACCAGGGGGCATCGAGGCATATTCTGAGTGCCTTGTTTTGGAAGGCCTGAAGCTTTTTATTAATAGCCGAGCGGAGAGTATACTTAACTTTATTCGGAAGTCGTAACTTCTAGTGAGAAGGCGCCTTGGAAACAGATTAAAACAATACTTATTTTAGGAAGAATAATATATTAAATAAATGTGATCATAATTCTATAAGAATATGAAAGATCATTTCGACACTCCCAAGCAACCAGGATGTAACTCAAGTTAGACCCATTTTGAGTTATACTCATAGGTAAACGCCTTGAAAAAAGACACACATGGTGGTACTACTCCGGTTTATCCACAGTCCACTTTAAGCAAAAGTTTACTTAAAATCACTAAAGTAAGAAATTCTAAACTTGAATATTATCAGAAACAAACAGCAAATAAACAATAAATACTTAAACAATTAAATAGAGAATTTTATAAGCTTTCAAATGATGTATCACATGACTTCTTTTTCCACTTCAATCATTTACCCACCCTTAAATAACAAAAAAAAATATTTTAGAAATTGAGCTGTCGTGAAAAATGACAATATATGAGTTACGGCTTTGTTGCTTGGGGGTATCAATTTCTTACTTCTAAGTTCTACTTCTATGTAAAGCTCTTAAATTCTAGTTTATATTATAGAAAAAGTAGTTTGTCATTAAATACTACGAAATTAAACCACTATGTATGTTTGAAATTCCAACTATTCACAATAATTTTTAAAGCCCAATTCATTGTCCACATTTCTCTCAGTGTAAATATTAAAACCGTCTTGGTTTAAATATTTTTACACAATATTTCATTTCAAAGTTCAATATCGCCAAAATTCTAAAAGTGTAAATAGAAACCGACCCGAATAAAATTTGAAAATTATTTTAAAGTGTTTAAACTAAAAATATGTTTAAGTGTCCAAAATCTCGTGATCATTAAAAAGTCCCAAAAGTTTTCAAAGTTCAAGAAAGAATATATTAAACATATTTTTTAATTATTATTAATCAAAGAATAATTCTTTAAATTACACTAGGCAACACGGTTTCTTGCCCCGATTGGAGTCATATGTTTTTTAACTAATTTTGGGTCGCTGAAACCAAATCTGGCCTCAGAATATTTCTATTACCTAAGTTTTCTGAGAAAAATAAGATAAAAATGTTAAAAAATCTTTATTTTATCCCTCTTTTGTTCTAAAATCATGGGAGACAAAAATATTCCAAGGACAAATTTGGATTCGGCGACTCAATATTAGTTAAAAAATACCCAACTTAAAACATAGAAACTTTAAATTCATAGGTAGAATAAATAGGGATATTATGAAAAAAAAAATTAAAAAAAAAATGGATAATGTGACAAAACTAAGTAAGGGTGGAGGGTAAGAAGAAGGGTGTATAAGGGGACAAGCTTATCGCCACGTACTCATACTAAAAATTGTCAAAAATCATTACTAGGGGATCAAAAATGAACTAAAAAAATGTTACGTATTATGGTTCTTATGTAATAAAGTAACATTTTTATGATGTAGAACCATTAAAAAAAACAAAAAAAAAATACACAATATTTTGTTTTATAAATTATTTTTAAATTGGCATAATTGTATGTAAATTTGGATTCTGCGCCTTTAAATTGATAAGAAAAATATATTTTTTGGGCTCGGGAAACAAGTTTACACTGTGTACTTTAATTTTATATCTTTTTCATTTATTTACTTTTTAGGAACAAACTAAGCAAAATAAAAAAATATTTGTATAAATATTTTTGTAGAGAATTTTATAATCTACAAATTAAGTTCTATAAAGTTTTTAAAAACATTGACAGTTTTGCCCCAAATGAGCAATTAAGTAAACTCTGCACTTTCATTTTAAACTTTTTATTTTTTTTCGCGTACTTACTCTGACAGTAGGTCCTTGACATATAGATTTTTGAATTCCTCGTATTTTTTTTAATATACACTAAAATGTTCAAAATTCTACTCTTTTTTTTAAAGATTTTGAAGAAAAACGTCATTATTACCTGAACTTATATCTCCAAAATTTTAGGTGCTGGAATTTTTCTAAGGTCAGATTCGGATTCTACGCCCTCGAATTAGTAAGAAAAATTCATTTTCCGATCGGGGCAAAAAAAAAGTTGCGATTTGTTGCCTAGTGTTATACTTAATCCACTCCGCTCCATTGTATCCACGTATGGATATTTGTAGGTATAGTAAAATATCCACAGTTCGATATATAAGTTTTAATCTGGTGTGGGGAACTGTACCTTGAAAAACCGGCTAGAGTGGAAGGGGTTAACAGGTGGATAACAAATCCCCTGAATTCCCTACATTTTTACTTTTACATTTTTTAATTAACAAAAAGAAATTCTATGCAGAACTACCACCTGTCTGAAATTTTTACCCTTTTTATTCTCTTTAAAAAACAATAAATTAAAATAAGACATCTTAAGGTCAAAATACTCTCATGTTTCTAAGGAGTGGCCTAAACAAACTTAAACGAGAACATCCGAATTCCCCCTACTCATATAAATCTATAAATTAACATAATATGTCATAGTATCTCATATTATGATATGCTAAGGTCAACGATTCTCAAATTAATTAGAATAGGTTAGCGTATAGTATATGTACATTAAAATAAAATTATTTTTAAAACATTTTACACAATATGTAAAATATAGGCATTAGAAAATATAGTTTTATCTCCAGCAATGAAAAAAGCTGTTTTATTTCAACTGTTCCTGTCTTTAAAATCTACCTTAGGGAATTAATTGTATACATCTAATGTTGAATACTACATAATCGATTTGTTGTTAACAGAAAGTTTTCGTGTTAAAATTTCCCTGTTACTGAACCATAAAATTATAATTGGCTTGGTCTATATTAATATGAACCAAGTTTAGATTCCTCTTAATAAGCTAATAATCTAAGTTAATAACCAATGTAATAAATACACTGCCCAGTAAAAGAGCTTTCCTATTTTACACCTCTGCGCGTAAAATGGATTTTTTATTATTATTTACTTTAAGCAACCTTAAAAATATACAAATTTTCACGAAAACTACTTAGGGGGTGGAGTTATAACTTTTTATCATTTATTATCAGATTCTCTTTCAGCAACCTTAAAAAGTCCAATATACCAGTTTTTACGAAAACTACCCCCCAGCCTTCAGGGGGTGAAATTAGAAAAAAAATATCAGATTCATATTCGTCAACCCCAAAAACCCCCATATAACAATTTTGACGAAAATATTGAAAATATTTAAAAATATTTACCCCTCACCCCCTCACCAAAATTTTCAAAATTATTTAAAAAAATACGATTTTTTGGTATTTACGTCCTTTTTTGGTGGGTTAATAAAGCGGAATTTTGTTGATCTTTATACCACAACTTAACTAGTATATAAAGACTATATTCTGAAATTTGCAGGTCATTTGAGAAAAAGTCTATTTTTTTGCTTCATTATTTCAGTTTTTTTTCGGTTATTTACCCATAAAAAAAATTGGGTCAAACGATTTTAGTTAAAATCACTTCGAACCCACCGTTGCTAAGGTGCCAAAACTTGCACACTCGCGAGGCCTCGTGAGGCAGTAGTAAATATTTTTTATTATTTTTGTGAGATATTTACTTATTAAAACAAGCTTTATATTCCAGCGGCATCAAAAAATTCCAACTTTTTTGTTTTGAACCACCCTAGTATGCAGGGTTATTTTTAAATAGAGGCATTCCTTTTAAGAGGGTGACTCTGCTTCAAAAAATATGAAAATGTTTCTATAAACATTTGTTGAAAAAAATGTCCTAAGGGAACAACGCCCTTTTAAAGAGATAAAAACGGTTTTTATTTAATAACAGCAACCATTTGAGCAAAAAATATAGCTTTTTTGTTGTTCTTATGACGATTAACCTCTTACCTCCATCTCATTTTTTACCAAAAACAATACCACCAGAGGATAAGAAATTAATGGTTTCAAACCAACAGACCGACATACTGATTTTTTTTATTCACAGAAATAAGATTTTTTACACAAAAAACATCGAGATTAAAATAAAAACGCATAGCTTTTCTAAAAGAAAGAAAAATTTGTGTACAAACAAATAATATTGTAATCAATATGCTTATAAGATCTGGCTAAATAAAATAAAATTATTTTTTAAATCCATTTTGTTTAGCTTGTGACTTTTTTTGGGTAACATTAATTTAAATTGGGTAAATGTTTGTATTAACTAAGTACGCTTTTCGTTTTTCAAAATGATCTTAAATTCGTAAACAAAAGGCAAGGCTTATTAGAATTCTGGTTTGTTAAATTCTTATTCGAGACTTTACTTGAAATAATAAACAAACTAATTGAGAGTAAGAATATATGCATATCTTTCTCTAACTTGTGTTATCACATTTAACATTAAATTGTAGAGATTTATAATTTGTTTAATAAACATTTAGTGTTTAATTAGATGTATTAAATAAATCTGATTGTTTCTTAATTAGATAAAGGAAAAATCAAAACAAGCCTTGAAGATTTTTATTTGAAAAACAATAATTTGAAAAATAAAATATAATTTTTTTTTAAGTTTAACTGCCCATAACATTTTTGTCTTTGGGGGGATTACTTTTAAAATTGATAGAATTGATCCTCATATAAAATTAATTTTTGCTAAAAAAGTTACATTAATCGTAATTTTCTTTCAATATTTTCTGTTGTTTTTAAGTTTAACCCCCCATAACCTTTTAGTTTTTGGGGGCATCATTTTCAAAAACAATAGAGATCGTGCCCTCATAAAACTAGATTTTTGCTAAAAATGTCAAGTCGAGCGGATTACTCGTTCTTGAGTTATAGTGTCTACAATCGTGACATGAGACAGACGGACAGACAAATAGACAAAAAAAAATTCTTATTTTTTCATGAAACAAATTTATATAGAAAAATTTTTTGTCTACGAAGATTTTTGAACATTTCGGGAATACGAAACTACCGTATAATACTATTCTAGCGCAGGCGCTGTGAATAGTATAATAAAATAACCAAACACGGGCCAACAAAAAAAAAGTTCTATTACTATTAATCAGTTTGAATTTTTCTTAGGTATTTTTGAGCGCCAGACATGAATTTGACATTAAAAAAGCATTTTGACCTCCATAAGACCTCGCTCTCCTCTCCTCCGCTTTCTTATGGAAAAATTATTTTGATAAGATCGAATTTTGGATATGTTATAGCTGTTGAATTCTGATCAAAAAATTCCATAAAATTCCTTAACCTTAAGAGTCGGGGTTCACCGGTCAACTAGAAAACTGCTTTTGATCAGATTTGGCTAAAATTTGGACATACAAGGTGTTCCATAAAGAAATGGAAATATTTAAAGGATTTGTTCTAGAGGTTACCAAAATTTAGATTTTTTATTAATAACTTTTGAAACCCTTTGTGTAATAGCATCGAGGTTTAGCATGTAATTTATGCTTTATAAGGCCTATCAGCCAACAGTATTTGTATGTAGCTACTTTAACCAGGGGCGTCCGTAATGGACACTTTTTTGTCTCAAACATTTTTCTGCTTAACTTTTTTGTGAGTTTATTTAAAGAATAGCATTACCAACGTAAAAACATATAATAAAGGTACTCTTGTTCTAATACCATAGGATTAACCGTTTTCGAGAAAAATACGATTAAAGGCAAAACTACACCTTTCTAGAACCAAAAATTAAACAATAAAATGTTAAAAACATAAATTTCAATAATGCATACGTGTATGAAAACTTTTTTTTTAGTTTTTGGTGTACAGTATCTGTATGTCTATGTTACAACAAGTAGAAAAGAAATTAAATTAGTATTTTAAAAAATTATTATTTCAAATTTTTTATGACTCACCAACAATATCCAAATATCCAACCTGACTTTTCATTGGATCCGTATTAATTTGACACATGTACCACCCACGGTCCGTTTCTCTCACTTCCTTTATATGCAGATACCATGTTTTATGTTCACTGTGGGTCACTCCTATCCTATGGTTTTTCGTAATTACGTGAGTGTGGATTGTTAAAATAGTCTGTGTATCTACTCTTAACCAAGCAACCTGTAACAACATTCTAATTTTATTTTTTTTTTAAACTTTCTTGATGATATAATAGGCTAAGAGCTGGTAACCATTTTTAACCGACTTCCAAAAAGAAGGAGGTTATCAATTCGACGTGTGACTTTGTTTTTTTTTATGTTTGTTCCCGCATAACTTTGGAATAAATGAACGGAATATGATGAAACCTTTTGCAAACCTCGCAAAAAAAAATAAACCGACTTCTATGTCTCTAAAAAGTAAAAAATAAAAAATAGTTAAGTCGGTGCCAATTTCACAGCAAACAATAATAAAATAATAAAATAATTGTTAGTAATTAATTTAGGGAATGGTGAAATTGGCACTAACTTAAGTATTTTTTATTTTTTACTTTTTAGAGCCATAGAATGTTTTTGTGTATTTCGGTATAAGCCGACTTTCAGCTACCTATGTAGCCATTTTCAAGGCTCTTTTGTCAGGCGTACAAATCGTCACGATCACACTTAAAATAAACATTAATAATAATAAATAGGACTGCAGTACGTTAACAAAGACATTTAAAATAGAAAATATAAAATTAATTTTGACACGAAAAATTTTTGTGCTGTCAAGACAAGAAAGCCGGCTCGGCTATTAATAAATTTTATACCGAAATACACAAAAACATTCTTTAATTCCTACAAACGGTATACATTGTCAACCCCAACATTTTATTTACATAGAACTCAGTTTATTTTTTTAGAGATATAGAAGTCAGTCCATTTTTTTGCGAAAAGTTTTTATTATTTACTTATTTTCTCTGGGCTGTATTTTATACAGGGTTATTTAGAAAGAAGGTACCAAATTTTAATGGGTGATTCTAGGTCTAAAAATATAAAAAAAAAGTTCCTATAAAGGTTGGTCCGGAAATAAGCCCTAAGGGAACGTTCAAGTATTACGTAACGCAAAATATACCAAAATTCATACACTTCATACCTCGGTTATCGCGTTATTCAAGGCTGTAGAGATTTCATATTTTGGCTACCCCCCTAACACACCCCCTATTAGGGGGTATAGCCAAAATATGAAATCTATATAATCTTTAATAACGCGAGAACCGAGGTATGAAGTGTATGAATTTTAGTACAATTTGCGTTACGTAATACTTGAACTTTCCCTAAGGGAGCTAGGGAGCTCCTAAATGCACATCTGAAAAGTAGTTTTTACTTAATATCTCTGGAACCCTATGAACTACAGTAACAATTTTATACATGTCTTAACATTAGGGTGGGACTTTTTGAAAACAAAAATAAATGCTAGCCTATTTGGTCTATTTTAACTGGTATACAGTGGGTTAGGCTAAATGTGACACCCAGGGTAATTGTGACATGTCCTGTTATAATTCTTCTAAACTAGTTTATATCTAATCTAACCCTGGCATTAGGTTTTTGACGGTATAAAATATTTCGCGTAAAATTTCGATTTGATTTAAACTTGTTTAGAAGAATTATAACATGACTTTTTGTCACATGTCCCAATTACCCTTGGTGTCACATTTAGCCTAACCCACTGTAAGTCTTATTTTAATAACTTTAATAATAACGTCAAAAAATGAGTGATTTTCATATGGTGAATCACGCTGTATATTTAATATGTGTATGCTTAATATAATATTCTTGGTAGCGTAAAATTGAAAATTACCGGTGAAATTATTTCTTAAAACAAATTTAAGCTAAAAACAAGTTTTCCTTGCTTATTTAATAAAATAATTAATTTAAACTAGCATATTGTAAAGCGATAACGTGTAGTAAATTAATATGTCAGAAATTTCTGAGTTTTAGGTTAGTGTTAATAAGTCTGTGAGTGACTGACATGCTAATGATGATGACTTACTCTTCAGAAACTTTACTTAATTATTTATCGAATTAATAAAAAGAAAAAAAAAGAAAATTAACCGAAGCGCATGAAATAAATAGTTTCTCTATAAATTGTACAGAACCTCCAACTTTTAAACGCCCCTCCTTAGTTCATTTTGAAATCATGGATGTATCAAATAAAGATCCAATAGCCCAAGGACTTTAAATTAGGATTAATAATAATTAATTAAATATAAGAAATTAAAAAAATTACAAGTTAGAACCTTTGACGCAGTTAAGTGTCCTCCGTGGACTAGATAAAAAAATATTTTGCCCATAAATTTGATATGGAAACTGTCAGCCATCTTGGATTGTGTGTTTTTGTCGATTTGAACGCGTATTTTGCATTTCTCGATAAAAAAGGTAAGAAATAAATTTGTAGTACAACCATTACACAAGGTGATTCAGAAATAATTTTAAGGGGCGATTCTAGGTCCAAAAATATGAAAAAAAGCTTGTTCCGGAAATGAGCCCTAAGGGAGCTACGACCCTCCTACGGGTACATCTGAAAAGTAGTTTTTTTATTAATTATCTCTGGAACCCTACAAACCACAGTAACTAATTTTTGCACATGCCTTAACATTGATAAAGGTTATCATTTTATGTAATGTCACAATTTTGCCCTAAAACTTTTTATTTGTTGATTTTCTGATATGTTATCAATAGCATATTGCAATTAAAGAGGCAATTTCACGTTCTAAGCATCAAAAATCGGAACTAAAAAATACACCAATAAAAATTTCAATACTACAAGGTGATTCTACATCAAAAACTATAAAAAAAGTTCCCATACACAAATATAGACAAATCGGGAGCTACGGTCCCTTAAAAAGTGTTATTCTTTAAGAGGCCATAGTACACTTAAAATTGATTTTCGAACCTAGATGTATTGGAGCTTTTTTGCATAGTTTTTAATGTTTAATCACCCAGAAGGATTGAAATTTTTATTGGTGATTTTTTAGTTCCGATTTTTGATGCTCAGAACATGAAATTGCCTCTTTAATTGCAATTTTCTCGAAAACGGTTGGCCCTACGGTGTTACATAAATAGCACCTTTTTTATGTATTTTTAATCAAATATTAATATTTTATTAAGAAAATGGCTAAAAATCTACAGATAAAAAAGTTTGCAAGTCCTTGGTTAAAATTACCAAATAAAAATTACATAAAATTATAATCTTTATCAATTTTAAGGCATCTGCAAAAATTCGTTCTATAGTTTATAAAAATATTAAATAAAAAGGAGGGTCGTAGCTCTCTTAGGGCTCATTTTTTGGGCCTAGAACCGCCCTTAAAATTTTGTGACTTATTTGTGAATCACACTGTATAGTCAATATTAAAAAAAAAGTATTTATCCAATACATACAAATAATGAGACAATTACCAGCTTTATTTTAAATAGATAAACTCAATAATAACCCCCGCGTGGCTTTTACTTTATTGAGTGGATAATTATTTATTTTACCCACTAAACTGTTACTTGTCAAATTATTTTCTTGTAAATGTCATTAAAATTTTTAATAAAAATATTAATCTCTAAGCTATTTATTGGATAAAACCTTGTATGGCACAGTAAAGTAAGATATAAAAGTGACAGTTGAGTGGGTAAAATAAATAATTATCCACTCAATAAAGTAAAAGCCACGCGGGGGTTATTATTGAGTTTATATATTTAAAATAAAGCTGGTAATTGTCTTATTATCTGTATGTATTGGATAAATATTATTTTTATTCGATGAAGATATTATTTTTATATGTGTATGCACTTTTTTTAAGTAAAAATAAAACAAATAAAATAAAAAAATAAATTTATAACAAGTATTCTTACCTTATATTGACCCAAGTCCGCCACGACACAGGATAGAATAGCTTCTCGTCCCACGGGTATCGTTACATTTGTGATTGGCGAACTAAATTTAGGGTTTTCTGAAAGCAAAAGAAGGTTTATATGAATCAACAGTTTACAACACAACACAAAAAGTAAAAAATATATTTGCTTTAAACAAAATTTTATCCGAGTACCTACTATGTTAACTAGGGTATTGCAAAAACAAATCAAATTTAGCATATCCACACCTTTTACGTTGTTCCAATCGAAAAACTATGCTTGCTTACCAAATTTCAGCTTGAACATTTTTTGACACCTGCCCAACTCAGTTATAATAATGAGGTATTTATATTGTTTAATTTCTTACATTGTTACAGTTACAAGCCGTGAAGATATGTAATGCTAAGCATTCATTATATACTGTTTACAGTGGATTGCATTTTCCTAAATAACGCAGCTTAGAAAAAAATAAAAAAATACATTTTTTTTTAACAAAAAATCATTTTTTGGAAAACTTTTTTTTTATTTTTTTCGTTTTTCAAAAAAAGATTATTTTTTTTTGACATTGACAATGACATTGTGTGAAATTCAATGTCACTTTATTTAGGGTCCCTAATTTAGATTAGTTCTTTTTTCCGCCATGTTATTCTAGTTCTAATCAAATAAATGTCAAAGTTAATATTAATATTAATAAAAATGAGTAGTTGTGTGTCAGTAGAGATATGTGTGAGTAGATATGTGTTTGTGTAGAGTTGTGTGAGAGTAGAGATCTGCGTCAGTGGAGATTTGATGAGTAGAGATGTGTTCGCGATCCAATCAGTTTTCTCTGAAACGGTAAAAATTATGGACAAAATTTTATCGAGTTTTTCAAAGGGGTGACTTAAGCCACAAACTAAGGTTCATAACAGTTTTCTTAGTATCATATACACCTTAACCAAGCTAATGAATTAAACTGATTATTTTTTAACGTTTTTATCAACCAATCATTTAATAATACCTGTCCAATCATATTATAGCTATATTGGGAATTTTCTACTCTAGAAAATTCTAGTGAGAATCGATATAGTATTTTGTTTTTCAGTATTTCCCTTTTACAACAAGATTATTTACCAAAAAATACCTCAAAATATTCTTTTTATAAAATGTAATGACAGTTTTTATAGGTTGACTTTTATGAACATGCTTGCAAGCCTAGCGCAGTACCACGCTAGTCAGTGACCAACTTATTGACAGAACTATAATTTGCAATTTAAATTAAAAATGGACAAAAAGGTTCTAGTTTAGCAGTTGAGAATGTAATTAAATTAACCATATCAAAGAAAATGCCCGTAAAAATATTAAGATAAGTAATAAAACAATTTATATTAATTTGCGATAAAAAAAATATAATGATTTGACATATTATAAATCGTTGAAAAATAATCTTCCGAATAACACATGATTCTTCGAATTATCGGGAAAAATTCACAGTTTTCATTAAAATTTGCTGTCAAAGGAAATAAATACTCCAGGGGCCTCTGGTCGTAATTATTTCCAGACAGCAAATTTTCATGGAAACAGAGAATTTTTCCTGCATAATTCTCAGCCTCTTGTATAATTATATATGATACTTAAATACTATTAATTGTATTATGATAATATTAAATTTTGTGACATAGTTTCCGGATACCAGTGCTAGTTAACATTCCAACGAATGCAGTAATTTAATGGACTGTATTAATGAGTCGCTTGGAGCAAACCAGGCCAGACAGATTAGCGAATGAACAAAGGACAGAAGGACTTCCGGTCCAAAGAACCGTATAGCGCGCACCACAATAGTCACTTAGATGTATAGATATGTAGAATTTCCTGTAATTTAATTTAAAATATTGAACTTAAACTCACTTAGTAGAAAAAAATATACCTGCTTCAATAAATGCCTGATAAAGAAAATAAAAAAGCCGAAACGTTGTAGAATCAAAAGCTATTTCTAATTTATTCTACCGAATTCACAATAAAAACATAGATTTCTCTGATTTTTATTAAATTACACGTGGGTGAATCACTTAGTCCAAAGCACACATAGTATAATAGTGAATTCATAACAAAAATCTATGGATTTCCAAAAATGGGTCTAACGATATCTAACCTTTATAAGACATCATTATATTTTACTTGTATGTAGTTATTTATTCTAAGGGTGTGCAAAGAAGGGGGGGGGGAATTATCATATTTTTGCCTCAAATTTTGTTCTGAATATTTTTTTCTGGTTGTATTGTTAATATATGATTTCTTTGGTAAAAATATATAAATATTTTCTTAGTTATTAAATAAAACTTCTTTAGGCACTTTTAAAAGGGCGTAGCTCGTTTACGACCCATTTTTGAATGCCTCGTAATATACATGTATTAAGATTAGTTTACATGCAAAACCTCGTTGGTGTATCTCAGAGGGTACCTGAGTTATTAAATAAAAACCGATTTTTTTAGCCACTTTCAAAGGCGCTTACCTCCCTTACGACGCATTTTTAGACATGTGTTTATAGGAAATTTTTGTCACATTTTATGATACAGAATCACCTCTTAAAATTTCGGACCCTATTTCAAATACACCGTGTATATATAGAATCGCTCCTTAAAAGAAAGAATGCTGTTTATAAATAACCCTATATGTGGAACACGTGCATTTTTTGGCACTCGGTTTTTTGGCACCTCGGCTAGTGAAAAATATGGACCCTATCTTATCGGTCAGTATTCTCAAAACAGAATTTTATATTGTTACTTTCGAGATAAAGACAAATCTTTTGATGCCTTCATCATTAAAATCGGCCCAGACGTTTGAGCTCTAGGGGCTGGAGAAAACAAACATGCACACCCATGCATACATACACGCTAAAACTTAACCCTAGTTTCACGTTGATGTAGTCGGGTAAAAATAGTATGGTTCTCAAATACTTTCTCGCTAAACCATGTAGATCAGTCTTTAGATTTTATTTTTTTTTTTTTTATTCACATTGCGTTTATTTGGGTCGTTTAACAAAAAAATATCCTCTAAACGAAATTTAACTTGTTTATTACCCTACTACAAAGTTTCCCAGACAAACGAATGGCGTCATATTGCAGAGTCATAATATTATATTATATTTTAAAAGATATAATAACAATAACAACATTGTTAACTTTTTAATTATCTAAGGTTTTGTATTTTTTTAACGATGTCCCTCACGGGTCATTATTTACCTGTTAATTACAAAAGAATCTTTCTTACTAACATTAGTTATAAAAAAACTGTTTTTAGAGCCCTGCAGAATCTCCACTTTATTAAAAATAATTTTAATTAAAAAACTGGTAACGACCTAAAATATTTATAAAATTGGTTGAGTACGCTTTAATCAACTCTGAGGATGTTTACAAAGAATAAACGAAACTGTCGGTTTAGTTAACAAAGTTTTTGGCGTTGTTTTCTTTTTGGCCTATATCCCACAACTCAACCAATTTTATTAAAAATAATGTTTGAACTCAAAAAATTGCTAAAGTTTAAAAAAGTCTTTATATCCGTGATAGCGCCTTCGCCATAATTGTAAATATCAAATAAAAATAGCAGATTTAAAAAAAATTACACAGGCCAACAAATTTTCAATTTTTGAAAGTTGGTTTAGATCTCATCATCAATAGTTTGTTTGGGTCTTTAAGAGACAGGTTTAGATCTGACAGCTGATTTTGGGTAATTAAGTTATGTTGATTTCGTATATAACTTCCGTTTTTGTCCATCACGTAAGGGTTTTAAACAACCGCACAGTGGGCCAAGAAAAAAAAAACAAAGACAAAATTCTGAATTTTTGCTTATGAATATTTTTGATACCGCTGAATTTGAAAAACTCGAAACTACCATATTGTACTGTTCTAGCGCTTACGGGTTGTGAAGAGTGCTTTACGATAATCAGATTTTCTTGGCGTTTGAAAAATAATCCTTTTCCTTAAACCGTATTGAATGGTTCTAAAAAATATAACTGAATTGGTCTTTAAAACGAATATTGAGTGACGAAATCAAACTTTTATCAAATTTCAACGAACAATGAAGATTAAATAAACTTTTATAATAGAAAATGGATTAAAATTTCCCATTTAAAATATCTTACAGATGGCGTTACGTCTAAGAATTAATCTTTAATGAAAATTTAACTATCCACGAGATTATTAGATCTACCTGCTGTACTGACATCATCTGTACCGGAACATTAATTACTGCTTTAATTAGATTTCCTTCCAAAACGGTTATAATTCCAGTTTGGCTGTTCGAAAACAATTTTTTTAATGCTTGATAGGATACGACACCTAATTGGAATTAAATTCTAGTTAATAAGCATTTAGCAATGCATTTAAGTTTGAGTTTCAAAATTAAAACTGTTTACAACTGTAATGTATGTGGATAATCTAGTCAAATAATGTCAAATAATAAATGTAAATTGCAATAAATTCTCACGGTATGATATTTTAAAAGGTAGTAGTGGATGGTAACAGAACACTCCTGTTAGTTTTTTACAGGTGATTTGGGCAAGGGGTGTCCGCTAGCTTGAATTTTAGGGATGAGTATGGTTATCTCGGTAAATATGCACCTTACGATAAAAATACTTGCAATGTATAAACAAGGAAACAAGGAACAAATTCCCAACAATTTTTCTAAAAATCATTTATTTGTTATAATAATAACAATCTAGTTATATTGTCAAGAGTTGGCTAGATAGCCATACAGGCTTTACCTAAATTTCATAAAACAATTTTATTATTTATAAATTAGTACCTTGTATTGCATACAGATGTTTTGCACACCAAGCATTCTTGTGTTATGGAACTTAAATAAACTAGGTTTGTTTATAAAACATCTTGGTATAAATACGGTACGTAGAATTAGAATTAAATAATTAGAAAATTAGTTTATCAGATTGAATACCGTAGAGTCGATAGTTGGGTAGTCCCAAAGTGGGCAGTGCCCATTGGGCAAAGTAACTCTAATATCTCTGTAACCTAAAGTGGTAAGAAAGTGTATTATAAATAAGAGTTTAATTACCCCAACCCCAAACCCGTATCCAGCAAAATTGAGAGGAAGGCCATTATTCGTAACACGAAGAACCCATCATTCGTGACAATATTCAAAAATGGCCATGTTGGTGGTAAAATTGTTCTTTTTTTCATTTTTTATCCAAATTATTTGTCGGAGGATAAAAGTGAGTATAATCAAACTTGTAGCTCTTGAAATTCTCTATAAGTTTCATATATCATAAATTTTTAGGTATTTTGGTACGGTTACACTGGGTGCAACGGTAGACTAACATCTCTACTCTAAATTTCTCTACTCCCTAACATCCCTACTCCATAACATCCCTACTCCACAACAACTCTACTCCGTAACATCTCTACTCCATAACATCTCTACTCCGTAACAACTCTACTCCACACTATAGACACTCGATTAGCCACTTGTCTTAACTCAAAAGAATATTTGTCATGCTAAGTCACTGTCAAAAATGAATTCAGTTTATTAATTACTTACATATTAGTGCATGTTAAGAGTACGCGGTCATTGTTGCTTTTAGAACAATTCATTTATGATTGTTCTAGATTTACATTTAAAGATAAACGTTTTCTAGGAAAAAAATAAAATAATCTAGAAGAAGAAGATTCTTTGTTCTTTGAACTGCTCATTTATTATTATGTGGTTAATAAAGTGCATATAGTGTGGAGAAGAGTTGTTACGGAGTAGAGATGTTATGGAGCAGAGATGTTACGGAGTAGAGTTGTTGTGGAGTAGGGATGTTATGGAGTAGGGATGTTAGGGAGTAGAGAAATTTAGAGTAGAGATGTTAGTCACCAGGTGCAACTGGGCCTCTGTAACCGTACCAAAATACTTATGAAAATTTGTAATATATTAAGCTTATAGAAAATTTCAAGAGCTACAAGTTTGCTTATAACCACTTTTATCCTCCAATGAATAATTTGGCTGAAAAATCGAAAAACCCATTTTCACATCCAACAGGGCCGTTTTTGAATATTTATGACTCGATTGTTATTAATATATTAAAAAAATGATATTCACAAAAATTGTTGGAAATTTTCTCCTTAACAAAATTGATTACATGCATTTTTGTCGTAAGATGCATATTTTGCGAGATAACCGCACTCAACCATAAAACTCAAGATACCGGACATCCCTTAAGCAAATCACCCGGTGAAAAACTAACAAGAGTTACCATCCACTACTACCCTTTAAAATATCAGCCCGTGTGCATTTATTCCAATTTCAACGTTCCTCGTTATTTGGCTGGACTAAGAGGGCGATCACTATTGATGTGACACTTTTGTTATTATTAAATTATGAAAATTTGCATTACGTAATACTTGAACGTTACCTATGCTGCTGTCGTTAAATTTCACTTACAAGTATTAATATGCAGTATCGTAGTCAAAAGTTGTGTATGTGAAGGACGTAAAACTATGTAAACAATTTAAATAAAACATTTTGTCTCAAAGTTTATAATGCGACTCTACGTGGGACGAATAACTTATTATGCATTGCAAATCTAGTGCAGGAAAATTAGATGGTTTGATACCATTCATATCCTTGAAATTTTGTTTTTAAGATACCATACCTAAAAACCGAAAAAAGTCTGTCCAGGTATGTCCGTCTGTCTATCCGTTTATCTGGCATGGCCTTATATCTCAGAAACTATAAATACTTAAAATCTAAAATTTGGCATAGAAGCAGATCTACATCAGGTTTTTGTTGGATATTTTTTTTATCAAAAACGCAAAAATAAAATGTTGAAAAAAATATTTTTTAGTCTTTAGTAATTTCTGGCAAATAGTGATTGACATCGCTAGAGAAGGAACGAATTTGAACACTGAAATACGGACTAGATTTAGTGACTCGCTTAATTAGTAAGTAAACAAGCAATACATTAACCGCGCAATCAATAACCGTGTGGTGTTAAACTGCGCAAGTATAGATTGCGCATAGAAAACTCCTCTTATTTTTATTAAAATTTGTGTCAATTAAGGATATTTATTTACTATAAAGTATTTAGATTCAAGCATGCATGAAAAATTGAAGTGATTTATTATAAATTTATATTGTGTTATTAAAATTAAAAAATATATTTTATCCAATACATACAGATAATAAGACAATTACCAGCTTTATTTTAAATAGATAAACTCAATAATAACCCCCGGGTGGCTTTTACTTTATTGGGTGGATAATTCTTTATTTTATCCACTCAACTGTCACTTGTCAAATTATTTTCTTGTAAATGTCATTAAAATTTTTAATAAAAATATGAATTCTTTAGCTATTTATTGGATAAAAACTTGTATGGCACTCATGGGTAAACCGATATTGCCCTCTCGAAAATTAACCTGCTTGGCTGACACTTCGCAGGTTAATTTTCTCATGGGCAATATCTTACTTTAACCACTAGTACCATAAATAACTATTTTTATTATATCATGACTCGTAAAAAAGTAAATTAGATATTTTTTTTGTTTAAAATAAACAGTAGCAAAAAAAATATTGGCAGTAAAAGTATGCGTGTTTCTCGTATGCATATTTCGCAACGCGAAAAATTAATCTGCGAGAGGCCTTTGGGCGAAAAATGCTGCCAGGTTTTTGATGGGTGTTTGTTTTTTGCACAAAAATCCAAACCAAAAATTTTAGTAAAAATTATATGTGCATTTTCCCTGCATGACAGGTGATAAATGTAAAATTTTAACAGTAGTTTATGATACAAGGACGAAAAATACTGCTTTAGAATGTAAGCAAATACACAAACTTTTCAAACATGAAATGAATCCATTCTAGCTCTAGATACGGTATGAATATTCCGTATCAAGTGTTAGAATGATCACATGTAGTGCCATCTCTTGTTTATAAAAGTAAAGAAAACTGTAGCAAAATTAGCAAATATATGTATATTTTACCATGAAATATTGAATAATTTAATGCAATTTAAAGTTTTGAGTTAAACTTACATAAAGTTTATTAGGTTTTCTTAATATTTGACTAGTTTTTTATCAATTTATTTCAAAAAATTAAATCTGCTCCATCTAATGTTAAATATTTAAACAACACTCTGAGATAACCTTCAATTTTTGCATTATAATTTGTAAATATGTGCTAAAATTAAAGAAAAATCTTTTTTAAGTACTGATTTGATAAAATTATTAAATAACATTAATCGCTTTATTTAAAAATATGTGTTTTGTTGCATTTACAATTTCGAGTCACAAAAAACATCTTTTTTAACTTGTCCGCAGTTTAAAGCCATACAGTGTTTCATATTTGCAGTCGAAGAAAAAGTATAGTCTACAACACGTATGGAATAGTTATTCCGCGAATGCAGGACCGTCATACTCGCCTGCCGGCTCGTATGACAAACTTTCGGCTCCCGCGGAATATTTTCTATTCCATACTAGTTATAGAATATACTATTTTACGGCGATTACGGAAATTGCCTTCCGAGCTCCGAAAGCGAGATTGGCAACAGTAATCGCCGTAAAAACAGTTTTAGTTCGTGGAAAATACACCATTTTTTATTCGATTGTAATATATTATATTATTGGTTACATTTTTGGTAAATAAACATTAAAAATTTAAATTGTATAGCCTAAGTACACTATTAAAGCTTGAATAAAAGAATTCATGCTTTTTTTCAAGTTAATTTTTTAATTTTTTTGTCCTTAAAGTAATTATAATATGGTATGTATATTAATATTTAAACCTTTTCTTTGTAGAAGCAAAATTATTCTTTACCTTTGAAATATGAAGCCAGTAAGAAATATTAGGAAAAATGTTTTAAAAAATTACTTAAGCATTGTAGAGAATTTTATTTATTATTTATAACAGTAGAATTTTACTCGATAAAAAAAAAACGTTTAAGTATATTTGCTATAAAATGTAACCAAATAGGGTAAAATAAAAAGAAACAAAAAAAGATAATCCCGCAAATAATATAATATAAAAAATTGAATATGCGTAAAATAACTAGGTCTTTCTACATAATTTATTTGAAAATATGGCATGAAATGTACGAAAAGAGAAATAAGCGTGTTCTTTCAAGCAAAAAGATCTCCAAACAAAGCTGTAAAAGAGAATATAGATATCGAGAATCCAAATAACAGCAAACAGGTGTCATAAAGCAAATACGTGCCATTTCAACGTTTTACTGCTCTGTGTTTAACCGGAAAAATAAAACAAAAATGAAACAAGGTTTATGTATTAGAACTCCTATTAATAATGAGTAAAACAAAAACACTAATGCAAAAACAAAGGAATTCTTTTCCCTATAATAATTATACAAAATTCAAAGATTTTCAAAATAAAAAAATATATATAAAAAGGGAAAAAAATGTCAATTTTTGAATTTAGAAGCCTATTCAAAACAAATGAATAAAGTTATTTGAAATCCGCTTTTTTTGGCATAGAGCCCTATTAATAGAGAACCAATTCACCGCAAAAAAAAATAAAATAACCTTTACTATTTTGTTTTACTACAACTATAAGCAAGTCAGCGCATCAAATTTAGCTAGATGCAACTAAAATGGTGTCGGCAAATTTTTGAATGTTCAGCAGTATAATTATTACCCGCTTAGGTATAAAAAGTACATATACTTGTTATAAGTTTGCTCTTAAGCAACTTTATTAGATTGTGTCTAAAAGCTTCAATTTTTTTACAATAAATCTATAAAAAAGTTTTACTTTACGCTCTAAAGGAGGGTATCGCATTTTGGGTTAAATCGCCTGCAACGATAAGATTTTACATGCTTATAGATACATAAAAAATAAATACATAGCCAAAATTTCAGCCCTTTTTACATCCCGGAACATACTTTAACTAATTATTTTAATTACGATTTTTGGCATATGTCAATGTTAGATTTAGCAACATTGCACGAAACTTCAAGTGTCAAATGTCATCTCGTCAAAATAAAAATAACTGCACATTAACTACTCCAGTGGAGCCAAAGGAAAGGGTCTGTGTTGTGTTCTCTTGACTATAAAATTAAAATATTTTATTGTGTTTTATTAGTTTTTACGGATTTAATATGCTGTAATTCAATGTGTAAATAGGCTGGACTTTGTGACTAGTTTCTTAAGTTTCAGTACGATTATGGAGTTATTTTTAAGGTATTTATACTATAATAACAATGTAAGCAAACCAGCAGCTTCAATGATAAGATATCGTCGATAACCCAAAGCATTAGTTCCATGACAATGTTACCCAAGACAAGTAATTTAATGTGGCTTTCAACATGTTAAATTAGTTTATTTCCATGATATGATTTAAAACTAGATTATGAAAAAGTTACACAGAGACTTTTAACTTTTAATATTAAATAAAAGTATGTATTTATAAATAAATATATTTAATTAATATTGTACAGTATTTTTATTATACATTCTACCTAAATGTATTTATGTTGGTTTTTAGATAAACAAAAAATATTGCTTTTTTTCAATATGATAGTCACATTTATCGCAAGAATAATGCGATGTTGTCAGGTTTACGATAACAAATAATTCCTGAGTTTTTAATTTTTTTTTTCATATTTTTCTTTATTGACAAATAACAAGTTTTTTATCATTTCTTTTCATCATTTTGCACTTTTTTAAACAAAAACGATTTTTTCTTATATTAAAACGATATCCTTTTTTGTAGTTAAAAATTAATTTTTTTATTAGGAATAAAAATAGTGACACACGGCCGAAAACTGATTGCGGTTCCAGTTTCGCTCTCCAAGCTCGGGTAACAACCTCTGTAATTACCCTAGAAACTCTAGTATCAAAAATTAGTATTTTTCCATTGCCAAATATCTGAAACTGTTCTGGCTGTAGGGTTTTTATGTTTATGATGGCAGAAATGGATCATGGAAACACATAAGGTCAATCAAGCGCATCAAAACATTTTCCACTTTTATTACACAACTATATAATGTGTCTAAAAAGGATTTTTTTTATTATTTGAACGTAGGTATCCATTTGAAATCTTATAGTCCGGTCAATTTAGACCAAAAAATGAGAGTGAAGTTACATAAAGTCCCAACAAGCTGAATTTCAGTGAAATTGTTCAAAATATAATTATAAACAATGTCTAGAAGTTCCCCATCATTCCCCTGTAAGGAAAAAATTTAATTCAAGGTCAAAGGTCAAAAAAATGAGTTTTTCGCGATTTTCAGCAAAACGGTAAGTTTTATCTTAAAAGTACCTTAGACAAAAATTGTAGATCTAAAAATTATCTATAAAAAATGTATCAATACTTTTTTTCTTACGAGCCACCCTTTCTGAGATATAACGATTCAAAAAGATTTAATTCAATGTGCTGAAGTTTTTAAAAAGAGTAATTTAACTCAACAAGAAGTTATTACCAACGGCATCCGCTTTCTTCTTTCTATGTACGGAGCTCCTAAAAAAACTACCTGTTTAGATAAGCATCGATATGCATGTTTCGTTAAAAATACTAAAAATAAAAAACAAGTTCAATTAGCTTGTCTTCCTCCAACCTCAGTTGCTGCTCACCAACATCTTTTTCGAGTATATTACCAAGTTCAAGTGTGGCTTGGTTATCAGCTAGACCCTACAGACTGGGGTTGGAAGTTGGTCAACAATATATTAGAGCCAGTTCAAACTTTACTTCCACCTGCGCCGGAAAAACTGCTGAACACTATTTTTTGCAACTGCAAAAAGGGATGCAGTGCTAAATGTGGTTGCAAAAAAGTCGGACTGTCTTGTTCTTTGGCATGCACAAATTGTCAAGGCCGGTCGTGCTCTAATATTGAATCACAAACAATGGAGGATTCGTTTGACTCCGACGAAGTATCATGCGATACATCGCTATTGACGCAATTTACTTGCATCCAAAATGAAGATGAAGAAGAAGCAGGAGAAGAAGAACAAGAAAAAGATCAAGAAGAATTGTTGACCAACTTCCAACCCCAGTCTGTAGGGTCTAGCTGATAACCAAGCCACACTTGAACTTGGTAATATACTCGAAAAAGATGTTGGTGAGCAGCAACTGAGGTTGGAGGAAGACAAGCTAATTGAACTTGTTTTTTATTTTTAGTATTTTTAACGAAACATGCATATCGATGCTTATCTAAACAGGTAGTTTTTTTAGGAGCTCCGTACATAGAAAGAAGAAAGCGGATGCCGTTGGTAATAACTTCTTGTTGAGTTAAATTACTCTTTTTAAAAACTTCAGCACATTGAATTAAATCTTTTTGAATCGTTATATCTCAGAAACGGTGGCTCGTAAGAAAAAAAGTATTGATACATTTTTTATAGATAATTTTATGATCTACAATTTTTGTCTGAGGTACTTTTATGATAAAACTTACCGTTTTGCTGAAAATCGCGAAAAACTCATTTTTTTGACCTTTGACCTTGAATTAAATTTTTTCCTTACAGGGGAATGATGGGGAAATTCTAGACATTGTTTATAATTATGTTTTGAACAACTTCACAGAAATTCAGCTTGTTGGGACTTTATGTAACTTCGAATGTCTAAATTGACCGGACTATTATAGTTTTTTAAATAATAAAATTCTTTCAGCCATTTCTATTTGAAAGCATAAAAACTAGATACACGCTTTTAAGAATTTTGTAGAATCTGCTTACAATTTATTTAAAATATTCTTATATTATGATTTCTTATGGAAATTTATGCAGTTTTATTTTACGTGATACTTTTTTCTGTATTTCAGAGATATAATGAGGAAGAAAATTACATAACGTTGACATAATTTCTTTTTAACTGTAAGTTTATTATACTATTCACAGGGCCTGTACTAGATCAGTATTATACCGTAGATTTGAGTTTTAAAAAAAATTTAAAAATCGTCATAGAAAAAAAAAATATATTTTTTATTGGATAAAAATTTGATACATGAAAAAATAAGAATTTATTAGAATCTTCCTCTAGGGGAAGATCACTATTGTTTTTAAAAGTAATCCCCTCAAAAACAAAAAGTTATGGGGGGTTAAACTTAAAAAAAAATCGAAAAAAGCTGAAAGAAAATTGTGATTTACGTAACTTTTTGAGGACAAATTACTTTTATTATAAGGAAAACAAGAAAGTTATTGGGGGTTAAATTTTTTTTATGCCAGGTTCTTAATTTTAAAGCATAACATTAATTTCATGCATTTCTATGTTTAAATAATATCTTGGTATGAGATAAGGTTTTATTTTTAGTACTTCAGTATCTTGATATAAGATACGATGTAAACAAACAGTGCTGTTAATAACCCTAGTAGAAATTTAAAGTTAGAATAACGTTTTTCTAATGTTAGAACACAGTATAGAAGTACGTTATAAAATATGTGCAAATGTTCCGCTTTTTAGCGTTAGAATCAAACGTTAATCTAACGTTAGATTTTTAAGTTAGAAATACGTTATAAGTACGTTTAAATTATAACTTTCGGAGGGGGCGGGGCCAACTAGGAAATTTCTACCTGCATCATAAAATGGCAGCTGGAGACAAATTTATTCATATATAATATATCTTAATATATTTTAACAATCATAATATTTTTAAATATAATTTAGTTACATTTATTTATAAAATAGCCATCTTTTTAGGTGGCCCTAAATATTTTTCGTCTAATATCCTGTTATACTTCGATAAATACATTTACCTCTCAGAAAAACTTTATAGTTAGTTAATATTTATACATTCAGAATCTTAAAATATTTTTTTAATTATAGTACAGCGTTGCCAGACTTGCTATAATTTTGACTTTTGGGGGATATTTTTTTAAACTTATTATAGAAATAATAAATAATTATCAAACCTAGGCACATAGCTGTCTGAAATGAGTATTTTCTACTATAGCTTACGTATTAATAATGGAAATTTAAAAAATATTTAAAGTTAGAATAAGGTTAGAAAAAGGTTAGAATTTAGTTAGGAAACTAACGTTAGATATATTTTATTTTATAACGTTTGTGTATAACGATGGAGACTAAACATAAATATGTCACTAATCTAATGTTATGTTAAGTTAGATTTATGTACTTTTCTACCAGGGAAGCTACTAATAATATCCTGATTATTTCTATTAAGGAATTAGCGATTTTAAACAAAACTGCAGAGCCTAAAAATAAAAGTGGAAGTTCAGATTTTAAGTACATCGATATCTTAATGTAAGGTAGGGTTTTATATTTTTAGAACTTCAGTATCTTGATATAAGGTACGATGTAAACAAACAGGGGTGTTAATAAGCTACTAATAATATCCTGGTTATTTCTATTACGAAATTAGCGATTTTATACAAAACTGCAGAGCCTAAAAATAAAAGTGAAAGTTCTGATTTTAAGTACATCGATATCTTAATGTAAGATAAGGTTTTATATTTTAAGTACTTCAGTATCTTGATATAAGGTACGATGTAAACAAACAGGGGTGTTAATAAGCTACTAATAATATCCTGGTTATTTCTATTACGGAATTAGCGATTTTATACAAAACTGCAGAGCCTAAAAATAAAAGTGAAAGTTCTGATTTTAAGTACATCGATATCTTAATGTAAGGTAAGGTTTTATATTTTAAGTACTTCAGTATCTTGATATAAGGTACGATGTAAACAAACAGGGGTGTTAATAAGCTACTAATAATATCCTGGTTATTTCTATTACGGAATTAGCGATTTTATACAAAACTGCAGAGCCTAAAAATAAAAGTGAAAGTTCTGATTTTAAGTATCGATATCTCAATGTAAGGTAAGGTTTTATATTTTAAGTACTTCAGTATCTTATTTAAAAATATTATAAGAACAAAACAAAAAAACCATCCCTATTTTTTAAGAAGAAGAAACATAGATTAAAGAATTATTACTCTGTGAATAAGGTAATAATTCCTAGAATCATATCCAAACCAGCGTTTCTTTAAATTAAGGCTGTTTACCTTAATTTAAGGATTATTTTTTTCGGTATACACTGTAAAAAATAAATACGTAATAACACATAATTCTGCATGTAAATGTGACTTAATGCAAATAAATGTAAAATTTACTAGATTTTACATGTAATTTTACAATTTTGCATGTCATTTTACAATTTACCATGTAATTTTAAAATTATATAGGCACATTACATGTAAAATTACATGTAAAATCTAGTAAATTTTACAGAGTTCACTGTAAAAAATAAATATTAAATTTAAGTGAAAAATCATAGGTAATGTGTTGCCATGCAGGGACAAGAAAAAGCTAAGAGATTTTACATTTAATTTTACGATTATATATGTAAATTACATGTTATATTTATATAAAATTGTAAAATTACAATTTTTATGAAAATTACATGTAATATTCATATAAAATTTTAAAACTACATGTAAAATCTCGTAAAGTTTACTTGTACGTGCAAAGCAACACATTACCTATAATTCTATTTATTTTTTACAGTGTAGTAACACCTTAGTAGCATTTTTTAAAATACTCCGTTATATTACAATTTAATGTTGAAACTCTCAGCGGATAAGCAAGCTGAAGTGTATTCAATCAATTACGAGGGTCTCAACGGATACTCTAAAGGATCTAAAGACTGATAATGATAAATACCCTTAAAAAAGAACAACAGGACACTCAGGGGCGATGGACTTTTGTTCTCTAATATAAAATTGAAGTTTACACAATAAAAGGAAAGTTTAGTTAGTAATTTGTGTGATACAAAACACTGTAATACACACTAATAAAAATAAAGCCTTAAATTAAGATTTCTTAATTCCTTTGAATGGATTCTTTCATCATAACGCAGCATTGGGAGCCATCTATTAATTTATAATAATAATAATAATAATCGTTTATTTAGCACAGCTGGCTATACACTACAATATTTATATATTAAAGTTTCTAAATGTTTTTACAAATACAACTACCATTAAAAACTATTAAAAATGAGTTTTAACATATTGATACAGTAAACTTTTAATACTGTTAAGATTATCACAATTTTTAATACTAGTAGGTAACTGGTTAAAAGTTTGCAAGGCTTTAAAAAATATTGATTTTTCCATTTTCTTTTGCTTAACTGGTTCAATGACAAAATCTAAATTATTTCTAGTAGCATATTCGTGAACCTCATGAACATACTTTAATTGACTTGATAAATATTCGGGCAGTAATTTAAATTTCATTAAGAAAATATATGTTATAATTCTTATACACTTGTTTTGGACAATTTGAAATTTATTTATTTGATCTTTATTTAGTAAAAAAAGTATAGTTGAACAATATTCTACATGTGGGGCAATAATTGACTTATAAAGTAAGAGCTTAGTATATAAACTTAAAGATTTTCCTATTCTACCCAGAAAAAACATTTTCTCGACATTTTATTTAATATATAATTTGCATGGTTTATAAAATTTAATTTAGAATCTATTATTACGCCCAAATATTTAATTTCCTCCACTTTTTCCAAATTTATATTATTCATTGTAATATTATTATTTTTATTTATTGCACCTGCATTACCTATAACTATATATTTTGATTTATTTACATTTATACATAATTTATTAGCACATAGCCAATTAAAAATATTATTTAAGTCTCTATTTATTATTGTGATCATTTCATTAATATCTTTACCTATCAAATAAACCATGGTATCGTCTGCGAACATTTCAATTTCACAAGAGGCAACACATTTTGGCAAATCATTAACATAAATTTTAAAAATATCAGGTCCCATGACTGTCCCCTGCGCTACTCCATCATCAATAATAATCTCAGCTGAAACACTATTCTTAAATTTAACTTTTTGCTTTCTGTTGCGAAAATAACTTTCAAAAAACTTTAGCACAACGCCACTGACCCCCATTTTTTTCAATTTTTTTAACAGAAGCTTTCTATTGATTGTCTCAAAAGCCCTTTTAAAATCAAGGAACACTGCCAAAACAATGCAATTTTTGTCTACTGCTCTCAACCATTTATCTGTTATTTTTAAAACCACTGATTCACATGAATGTTTCTGTCTAAATCCAGATTGGTTTTGAACTATCACATTATATTTATCACAAAAGTTCATCAGCTGCTTTTATGTTAAAACTAAAAGTAAATATCCTTATAAACAATTTCATAACCACTACATGTATAAATATTTAAAATAATTGGAATAAATTCCTACTAAAAAAACCATGGCCATCTAAGTAGTAATTAGAAAACAGGATCTAAATATATCCGCTAGAAACCGTAGTGTAGTTCTTGTAATATAACGAAATGCATTTTAAGCAAAAACTTTTACAGTGATGTTGATAAAAATTTACAAGTTTTGAAATTGGCGGAAACGTTTCACATCGCTAAGCAAAAAGAGAAGAAGAAGAAGAAGAAGAAGAAGAAGAAGAAGAAGAAGAAGAAGAAGAAGAAGAAGAATATTTAAATATATGTTTATTTATGTACATAAATTGAGGTATGTATGATCAAAAGATGCTAATCCGCAAAAAACTGCCATTCTTTATGTACGAGACTTATAAATATATAACCTGTGGTATTATATTCAGCTTATAAGCCTAATTGAAGTTATCATTAGTACAAACATTTTCAGAAAATATTAGGTATTTTCGGAAAAATTAAAAGAAAATCCTTTAGACTTGTGACTTTTTCATCCTAACCTTTGGACTTATTTCCTATTGATTTAAACTTTCTCAAAAAGGGCATTTTTTAATACGGAGTCTCTGAGTGGTAAAAAAGTCCAAACCCACTTACTGTAAATAGTATCATAAATAATGGAATGCGTAGGATTACATATGTTCACGGCTTGTTTTACTCTTCGCAGCTCGTTTAGCATTTATTTTTTTTTAACAAAAAACCAAGCGCACGGTAGATTTTATTAATGTTCGCTGAAAATCATATAAATGAACGGTACTATCGAATGGTAAAGGAATTTTAGGGTTTCGAAACAAAAAGAAAAAATACCCCCAAAAAAGCACCGTGAATATGTTATAGCATATTATTCCTTATGAAATAAATCCTATTTTCCGTGATTTTATTTGGAATTCAGCTTCATTTTCTATTGATTCTAAACAAATAACTGACTAGGACAATTTGACTTTTATATTTTATAATACACTAGTATGTCATTATATACTGCAGTTTTAAATTTTCAGTATTTTCCAAATGAGAGTGCTTTTTTACGAGGCTTAGGTCGTAGGAAAAATGTTTCCTATGACAACGGACGGAACGGACGGACGGACCTCGACGCAAACCATTTCAGTGCACTGCTGTGCAGCTCTGGATTTAATACGCTCGGCTATAAAAAATGACTTCTCTTCCTTGGTATATAATTACTATTGTTTTTGTATTTATTTCCCCTTTTTACTAATTTTAAAAAATTTTTCTAAATATCAAAAAATTTACAGCCCAAACAAACTTTTTATTCTCTTTTTACCCCCATCCTCCTAACATATATACTTTTAATTTGAAAAAGACTTTGACATACTTATGCTAGACACCCTTATTTGATAGCCCCTAGGACCCTGTCATGTAGATTTTTTAATGCTATAAAAATCTCATTTTTGCAAAATTTGAAATTATCACCTTTTTATCATTTATGACTCAATTTTCGATCGTTTACCTAAATTGCGAACTTAAATGGCACATATTCGTTTCAGATTTTTTTATTTATAACAATATTTCTGCATAAATTTCATCGTAAGTCGGTAGATTACACTACTTGGTGCAACAGCAAGATGGTTGGGTGTGAAATCAACCATTATAGTGTGAAATCAATATTATAAAGACATACATGGGATTTAAAAAAAAATTAAATCAGTATCTTAGTAACATATCAAACTTATATTTGAGAATCATAGCTATATGTCTTAAAACAAGTAATGCTAGTGACAAATCACAAATCTGTACCAGACTCTTGCAAAAGCTGATCATTCCATTATATATTATTCACAGTAAATGGTATATTGCATTCTCCCAAATATTTAAGAAAAAATATTAAAAAAAAAATAAAAAAATATCTTTTTTTGAAAAGCTAAAAACTAAAAAAAAAAATAAAATTTTTTTTTTTTTTATTTTGTTTTAGCGAAAAACGAAGAATGTTTGGAAAAAAATTCTTTGTAAATAATATATTTTTTATTTTTTAAAAAATTTTAACCCCCAGTAACTTTTTTGTTTTTGTGGGGGTTACTATGCCCTCATAGAACTTGATTTTTTCTGAAAATTTCGAGTCGATCTGATAATTCGTTCTGGAGTTATCGTGTACACAAAACTCGTGACATCGAACAGACGGACAGACGGACGGACTGACGCACATTTCAAAAAAAGAGATTCGTATTTTTTCATGAAATATCCAAGAATTTTTTATCTAGGACGATTTTTGAGTTTTTTTTTTAAATTCGAAACTACTGTATGATATTATCCTAGCACTAGCGCTGGATCTGTAGATAATATAATAATTACTTTTAAAACTAATATAAATGACGGTAAATTGACCAACAAAATATTAGTTAGTCAAAAAATTAACGAAATTATTTATCTGTTTTTTTTTTGTGTACTCCACGGCCAAAATGTATAGTCACCAAAACATTGGAATGACCCGTTTGAATACATTTTTCCCGATTCTTAATGATTACAATTACAATTTAGACTCGCCAGAAAAATCGTATTTTTAGGTCATGCATGCCCATGGCGGGAAAACTAATTTTTTTTAGACTGTTCAAATAAACCAGAAAGACGATTAAACGTCCCTAGGGAAACGCCTTGTATAATTATTATTCGAATCATAGTGCACTAATGTGTGCAAATTTAATCAGTGCTGCTGGACTATATAATTAAATATACTGATAGGTATTAATTTTATTAAAACATGGATTTGCTATAATTATTGGTATTTAATATTTAATAAATAAATTAATAATATATATTAATAGTATATCATTAATAGTTACTAATATCTATTTGTTTGGATCTAGGGGTTCAACTAAAAAAAAGTCCAAACCATGGCGCCCATCTATATTTTTTAACTGGGATAAACACAACGATACATCTAAAACGGAATTATCAGTAAAAATCAACTTTTATGTCAGAAACAGTGGCGGATTAAATACAATGGGGGGTAACAGGGGGCAATGGGGGTACTCTGCAGTACACTATATGGTGTGTACTATAATTAATTACTATGGTGTACAGTGTTATTTTGTATTATTTTTCTCAATTATTTTATTCAATGTTTTGTTTTTGTTTTCGTTCTTATAGAAATATTAAACAAAATGTTTTGCATCTATTTTTGCTTTCCCATTTTGAAAATTTTCAACATTTCGGAAAGCCTTGTATTCGTGCAAAAATTTTCAATTTTTTTTTTTGTGTATTTTTGCGTTTTATGACGTTTTATGTCGATATAAATCAATTTCGAACAAAAAAAAAATTGTCGGCGGTCGATCGGTCCGTCCGGGAAATCTTGTGGGCACGATAACTTAAGAACGCTTTAAGCTAGAGACTTGAAATTTGGCATATGTTACCAAAAGTTCTCGCTCGGGATTGTTTTTGGTAAACATTGGGGTGCGGCAAGGGGGGCAAATGGGGAAAAATACATTTTTTTAGAAAAATTTGAAAATTGCTACATATGGGTTTTTGAGGTTGCTGAAATTGAATCTGATAAAAAAATTTCTAATTCCACCCCCGAGGGGGTGAGGGGGTAAATATTTTTCAATATTATTAATGCTTTCTTCAAAATTGGTATATAGGGGTTTTTGGGGTCGACGAATATGAATCTGATAATACTTTTTTTTCTAATTTCACCCTCTAAGGGGTGGGGGTAGTTTTCGTGAAAACTGGTGTATTGGGGTTTTTGAGGTTGCTGAAAGTGAATCTGATAATAAAATGTTTCTAAATCCACCCCCTGAGGAGTGGGGGGTAGTTTTCGTGAAAATTGTTATATTGGGGTTTTTGAGGTTGTTGAAAGTGAATCTGATTATAAAAAATTCAAACTTTACTTTACTAAAGGGGCAGAGGGTAGTTTTCGTGAAAATTGGTATATTAAGGTTTTTATGGTTGCTGAAAGTGAATCTGATAATAAAAAATCCATTTTACGGGAGGAGGTGGAAAATGGGAAAGCTCTTTTACTGGGCAGTGTATTTGGTAAACAAGTAAATTCAAAAAAAAAATTCAATTCTTTCCGGAAAATTTTAATGCACCTATTATGTTATATTTTTACTAAATATTTTTCTGTACAAACTATGATAATTTCATTCTCTTGTATGCTTTAATTTCATATACTAGTTATATATTTTTAGTTTACCGAGGATTGAAAAATCCATTTAAAAAAAGACTAATCCGAAACATATCGAAATGAAGTTTTAAATTGATTTAATTGATTAATTTAAATAGAAAAGCATTTGCTTTGCAGAGCTCCAAAAAGCTATTAAATGGTTGATTTGTTTCATTAATTATCGTCAATTACGAAGATTAAATTATTTTTTTTTTGTTTCATGCATACAGTATGATTCACATATATGCACATAGGATGCATACCCCACACTGTAAATGAAAATATGGTAATTTCCCAGCAAATAAAGTAGGTCATATGTTACCAGCAAAGAAAGTGGTAAATTTAAATCAGTACTGTAAATTCACTGTTTTCTGTAAAAATGTGATTTTTTACCTGTGATTTCACAGTAATTTAAGCAGCGAATTTAATTAGTATTTGAAGCAGTATTACGGGCTCTTGTAATAGAATAGAATAGAATAGAATATTTATTAGCCATCATGTGATACATTTTTGTATATATGGTAGGTCATATTTGGTAAAATTAAAATTAGCATATCTCGGGTAACATATAAAATTAAAAAAGTACAATAAATATTATTTCTAAAATAGACAGAGAAACAAATTTAAAAATACAAAATTTACTAAACATCCTTAAAATTAAAATCTAAAAATTCCTTAATTGTATAGGGACAGCACTTTATGACAATATTCTTGACAGCATTCTTAAATAGGTTCTCATTTTTTATATTTTTTATTTCCTTTGACAATTTGTTATAAAAGCTAATACATTTAAATAGAGGGGATTTTTCATAAAGTGCGGTTTTGTGCTTTATAATTGGCAGTACATTTTCTCTTCTTTTATTAATCAGATCTAAATTTGGAGTAAAAATATTTCGATTCATTTTAACATAAACAATACATTTAAATATATAAATTCCAAGAACAGTCAAAATGTTATTGTTTATAAAAACCTGTCTGCAGCTATCTCTATAACCCATGTTAAAAATTAGCCTGATTAGACGTTTCTGAGCAGTCAATACTCTCTTAATGTGTCTTGCGCTTCCCCAACTTATTATGTTAAAAGACATATGCGAGTATGCTAGGGCATAGTAAACAGTCATTATTGAATCTCCGCCCAAATAACATCTCATCTGACGAATAGCATAATAAGCCCTATTTAATTTACCACAAACACTTTGAATATGTTCATCCCAGTTTAAATTGGAATCAAAAATTGTGCCCAAGAATTTGGTGTTCCCTGATAACTTAATTTCTAGTGGAAGGGATTCTTTAGGTATACTTCGTCTATTGTAGAAGTTTACAAATACAGTTTTACTACTATTTAGTATAAGTGAGTTTCTTTGGCACCACGAACTAAAGCTATCCATTATACTGTTTATTAGCGATAATAGTTCTTCAATAGATTTAGCAGACAAAGTTATTGTTGTGTCGTCCGCAAACATAATAATTAAGACTCGTAAGAACTCAGGTAGATCATTTATGTAGAGTAAAAAAAGTAATGGCCCCAAAACTGAACCTTGAGGAACTCCTCTTTTTATTTTATATTTTTGAGAAATTCCTGTTTTATTTCTTATAATAATTGACCTATCTTTTAAGTATGAGGCAAACCATTTAAGCAAATAGTTAGGAAGTTTAACATTTTTTAACTTATTAATAAGAATATCGGGGTCTATGGTATCAAATGCTTTGTGCAAATCAAACATAAGTGAAACGACATAATTTCCATCATCCAATTGCTTATAAATATAATTAAGTAAATCAATAGAAGCAGTTTCAGTTGACCTGTTACTTCTAAAACCGTGCTGGGCATTCGTGATTATGCTGTTATCATCTAAGTAACTTAATATTTTCTTAAATATTATTTTCTCGAATAATTTGGAGAATATACTTAAAAGAGAGATCTGCCTGTAATTGTCAACACATTGCTGATTGTCTTTCTTATGGACCGGAATAATTACCGCAGTTTTTAAACATTTGGGGAAGGTGCCTTGAGAAATACTTTTATTCATTAGATGTGCAAAATGTTTAGATATGAACGGAAGGGATTCTTTAAGTAAAATTCCCGATATTTCATCGAGTCCTGCTGATTTTTTATTTTTAGTTTCTTTAAAAGCTAAGTAAATATCATTTTCGCAAATAGGTTTAAATTCAAACGGTTTATCAATAGTATAAAATAAATAAAATTTTCGGGACTATCTGTAAAAGTTCCGGATTTTTGGAACGCACGTATGAATTTGAATGCAAAATTATTGTACCGCACTGTAAATAAAAATATGGTAAATTTACAGCGAATAAGGTAGGTCATATGTTACCAGCAAAGAAAATGGTAAATTTAAATCAGTACTGTAAATTTAATGTTATCTGTAAAAATGTGAATTTTTATTTTGGTAATTTTACTGATATCTTTTGTGGAATGTAAGCTATAATTATGGTAATTTTCAACCAATATTGTAAAAGTGCCTGGTTTTTGGACCACATGTATGAATTTTAATTCAAAATTATTGTACCGCACTGTAAATGAAAATATGGTAATTTCACAGCAAATAAAGTAGGTCATATGTTACCAGCAAAGAAAGTGGTAAATTTAAATCAGTACCTTGAATTTAATGTTATCAGTAAAAATGTGATTTTTTTTTTGGTAATTTTAATGCTATCTTTTGTGGAATGTAAGCTATAATTATGGTAATTTTCAACCAATATTGTAAAAGTGCCTAGTTTAAGGACCACATGCATGAATTTTAATGCAAAATTATTGTACCGACAGGAAAAGAGCTGAGATTTTACTAAACCGAGTAATATTGAGGTAAATTTAATAAATATTGTAAATTCACATTCTGACATGGTAAATTTGCTTTAATTTGCTTTAATTATTACGGTTAATACTACTTAAAGATTGACGGATAAATTTAAGGTGCGACAGGAAAAGAACTGAGATTTTACTAAACCGAGTAAAATTGAGGTTAATTTTAATAAATATTGTAAATTCAAGTTCTGACATAGTGAATTTTCTTTAATTATTACAGTTAATATTACTGAACGATTGACGGACAAATTTAGAGTGCAGGCCTCTGAGGCCCCAGCAGGTTAAATAATTAAACGTTTTGAGTCTATATTAATCTAATATTATATTAATATATTTTCTGCAATTTATAGCCTCTTGTAAAGCCTTTTTTCTTTGTATAGGGCTAACAAAATTCTGAAGATTAAGTCATTATCTAAAAATACTTTCGATTCTAAAATCGTCTGAAATTACCGTTGTTAAAATTTAAAAAATAATAAAATGATTTTTCTTAAAATAAAATGCGGAGCCCTAATAACCATATTATATTTTATATTTTAGTATCTGTTCAAACATATTGATTTGATGAACTAGGTTTGCTAATAGCGAATTATGAGAATGGACAGGCAATTTCCAAAATATCTATTTAATTTGAAAATCACAATTGAATCTGACAAATGTTATATGTAAAATAGAAGGCTAAAATAACAAATGGGAAAGTTCCCATTTGTTCTACAATCAGGTATGACGGGATGGAAGGTATATGGGGGGCTCCACCCCCAGCCACTCTCCTTGATGAAATTTACTCTTTATTTGGTAAAATTATGAAGTTGATGACCTTTTTTTTTGTCATTTATTTTTTTTTTCTAAAATAAAATATATTTTTTTAAAAGCGAAAAAAATTAAAAAAAAATCAAAAAGGATTTTTTTCAAAAAAAAAAAAAAATTCTTATTGAAAATTAAAAAAAAAATGTTTAAAATGATAGGTTTTTCATGTTTTAAAAAGTTTAACCCCCCCCACAACTTTTTTGTTTTCGGGGGATTACGTTTAAAAATGGTACAATTGATGATGATGATGATTTTTTTAAAAGTTTAACCCCCATAACTTTTTTGTTTTTGGGGGGATTATTCACCTCTGATAAGTGGATGTATTTACCTCTAATGAGTGAAAGCTCCCTATTTTTTTTGAAAATATACCCCAAAAAACAAAAACTTTAAGGGTTGTTAAATATATCGAAAACAACTTTTATTTTTTTTTGCGTTTGTATTGTTGCCTTTTCACTATTTTACCCCAACCAGATCTTTTTTCAGTGTTCTATTTTATTGTTAATTAGCCCAACATAGCTGCTGATCCAATTCAATTAGATTTGCTAATAGCATATTATGTGAAAGGCAGCGGGATTTGAAATTTGTATTGTTGCCTCTTCACTATTTTACCCCAACTAGATCTTTTTTTCAGTGTTCTATTTTATTGTTAATTAGCCCAACATACCTGCTGATCCAATTCAATTAGATTTGCTAATAGCATATTATGTGAAAGGCAGAGGAATTTGTAATTTGTATTGTTGCCTTTTCACTATTTTTCCCAACCAGATCTTTTTTTCAGTGTTCTATTTTATTGTTAATTAGCCCAACATACCTGCTGATCCAATTCAATTAGATTTGCTAATAGCATATTATGTGAAAGGCAGCGGGATTTGAAATTTGTATTGTTGCCTTTTCACTATTTTACCCCAACCAGATCTTTTTTTCAGTGTTCTATTTTATTTTTAATTAGCCCAACATACCTGCTGATCCAATTCAATTAGATTTGCTAATAGCATATTATGTGAAAGGCAGAGGAATTTGAAATTTGTATTGTTGCTTTTTCACTATTTTTCCCAATCAGATCTTTTTTTCAGTGTTCTATTTTATTATTAATAAGCCCAACATACCTGCTGATCCAATTCAATTAGATTTGCTAATAGCATATTATGTGAAAGTCAGAGGAATTTTAAATTTGTATTGTTGCCTTTTCACTATTTTACCCCAACCAGATCTTTTTTCAGCGTTCTATTAGCCCAACATACCTGCTGATCCAATTTAATTAGATTTGCTAATAGCATATTATGTGAAAGGCAGAGGAATTTGAAATACATCCATTTAATTTGCGGCACACGATTGAGTTTGACATTTCAGATGTAAACGGTCTGTGAAAATAACAAATAGGTATTATTGTGTGCAATAATAAAATCCCCAGAATGTTTTCCGCTATGTGAATTGAAATTGGGATTGAAATCATTCGTTCATAAGGGGAAAAATCTGAAATAAAGAGTCACGTGTCTATGTATATTCATTCATAGGCGTACGGTAATATTTTAACTTAAAAGAGTCGTGAAGATTTTTTGCCTTTACCGAGAAAAATAGTTATTTATGGTACTAGTGGGTAAAGTAAGATTTTGCCCATGAGAAAATTAACCTGGGAGGCGTCAGCCAAGCAGGCTAATTTTCGAGAGGGCAATACAGGTTTACCCATGAGTGCCATACAAGGTTTTATCCAATAAATAGCCTAGGAATTCATATTTTTATTAAAAATTTTAATGACATTTACAAGAAAATAATTTGACAAGTGACAGTTGAGTGGGTAAAATAAATAATTATCCACTCAATAAAGTAAAAGCCACGCGGGGTTTATTATTGAGTTTATCTATTTAAAATAAAGCTGGTAATTGTCTCATTATCTGTATGTATTGGATAAAATATATTTTTAGAAAATATAATTTTAATAAATACAATTAAAAAGTATAACAAAAGTACAGTTTAATCTCCAGAAAAAAAACTCAGTTTTCTATTTAAATATATTGGTGGTATAGTTCTCCGCATGACACAAAGTATTTGACGAAAGGGGGAGGAATCATGCGCGCTTTCTTCTTTCCGTTAAAAGCGTTATAAGGAGTGCGTGCCTACAACGGGCAGCTCACTTGCACACACATTCCAAACATATTTCCCTTAGCCACAGAACCGTGCGTTAAAGTATAAGTAAACCATTCCTAACGTATTATTTTAATTGACTCAAGCCAATTATCATTATTATTAGTTGTATTTGTAAAGTTTAATAGTCTTAAAGTTAAATAATAAACTTTAATATATATTATTTGCCTTCAATATTTCAGATAAAACCAATTATGTGGATTGTTTTTAAAAGGGCCAATGTAACTTTGTCAATAGCAGCATTTTCACGTCAACTCTGATGTAATATTTTGAAAACGCTGCTATTAATAAAGTGACATTGGCCCTTTTAGAACCAAGCCACAGAATTAAACTGCTTATTTGTAGTAAATAAATGTTTATTTGTGATTAATAAAATTTGTTGAGTACATGTTTTTAATTGTCACGAATAAACCAATTCTTATGTTTTAAGTTTAATCTATTTACCATGAATATACAATTTAGTGATGATTAATTAATGTGCTTATATACTTATACTTTTTTTATTAAGTTAAAATGACTTTTTATTCTAAATAGCTCTCATATAAATAAAAAATGTGTCCATTTCTAATATTTTTTTTTATAAAATAGGTAAAATTAAAACTAATATTAATAGTAACAATTATTAAAATTAATTTGTAGATTTTTTTTCCATCTATTCGTAGGAATTACCTACTTACTATCTGCTAGACCTTAAATGGTATTTAAATGGGTTTTGAATTTAGTACAGGGAAAAAATGATCAAAGTCGCATTTTTTTCTAAAAATATATTTTAGTGGAAATAAATAAAGTAAATCAGTTTCCAACGTTTTGGAACACGACTTTGCAAAAATTTTACTGGAATTTTATTCTACATTTAAGGAGCAAATAAAAAATATAGCATTCCGTTTAAAAAAAGTTTTTTTATGTTTGAAAATCCATAAGTTTGAATATTAATTTTGAACGCCCTGTATAAAACATTTAATTTTTGGTACATAAAGTAATTAGATTTATCCTTTTCAGATAAGCTTGCAAAATTTTATTAATTTTGACAAAAAGTTAATAAATTGAAGCAGGTTTTATCTCATCACTTAAAATACATTTTTTCTCAAAAAAATATATATATATATATCTTAAAAACTATAAACAATAGACCCATATAATATGACATTAAATTAAAGGTGTTTTATGACAAGTAAGATGATATAATAAAAAATATACCATTCAATTTAAAATACAAAATACATCCTGTATATTTCAAAATATTTTTAGAGTGTGACTTTTTTAAAGCCATACAACTTTTCCCTTTAAAGTTTTTCTCTAAAGTGGATATATCGACCGAGTCGGCTTCGTTGAGACACCCCGTATACCAATGGTATATCATACCATTGCACGCTTCTGTGTTAAAGTGTTTCTTATAAGAAAATAATAAAAGAAGGTCTAGGTAGAAAATTGTATTTTATTACTTTGTTTGATATTTGGCGAAAACAAAATTTCATATTAAATTATTTTCTTCCTGAAATCAAGGTTAGCTATGCTTATATGGTATATACGCTCTTTTCAATTTGTAAAACGCTTTTAATATTCCGATTTTTATTATTTCATATATCATATTTAATATATTTTATATCATATTTTTACTTTCGAGCGACTACAAGAGAGAAAAAAATTTGTTATCACAATAATATTAATTTATTTTTTAGTTAATTTCTTAAAAAAACTATGATTTTTTTTAATAAAATTATTTTATCAAGAACTTTTCACTTATTTTCATTGTAGTTAAGAGTTTCTCTAGTTTAATATCAAAATAATAAATGGCCGGATACATGTCCTAAATATTGTCAAAATTGAATAAACTTTAACTTGGGTAAAATGCGTTTAGGATTTAAACATTAAACAATTATAACGTGGGGCTAACGTAAAAGTACCATAAGAAGTAACAAAAGAGGCTTAAATGAAGTTCAGATTAAAGTATAAAAAAATACACTAGTTCTATCTACGAAATAGTTTGGCTACTTAAAACCCTTAACCGTAAACGTTAATAAACAAATTATTGTGGTTTTAACAAAATAATAAATCAGGATTATACCAATTAAAATTATTTATTTAAATACACATTATGAAATATTATTTGATCAATATATAAAGAATAAAATATATTTTTTTTTAATTTTAGTATTTAAATTAAAATTTCTTATAAAAATGGTGTCAAATAAGCTATATCTCAAAAACAAAAGTTAGTAGAAATTTTTTGTTTAGGCTAACTTATAGTTTGTTGGGTCCCACTCCTTAAAATTATTTCTTTAGGTGAAAAAACAACTTGTTTTTTTTTATCTTTTTTAACAAATAGTCAAAAAGCCAATATTCCTTTATTATCCAGAAACACTTTTTTGTTTCATAAATATCCAATATCGATGTTTTTATATTCTTAAAAAAAATAAAAACCCTTCACATGATTTTCTATTAAAAAAATCGCCGGGCGCTACCTCTAAATTTTTTTTTTAAATCTGAAAAAAATTGATGTTTAGTTTTTAACCTAAATAAACATTTATAGGGGATGGGGCCCTAAAAAAGTCCATTTTTTAACTTTAGCTGGACACCCTAGTGTATATTGACTAACATACATTTTATTCCCATAGCTTTAATAATAACTTCAAAAAACTGTATGTGTGCAGAATATTTCTTACGATTTTGGAATTTAGAAACCTATCGTATAATACCCTTCTATTCATGACAATGCGAAGACTATAAAAATATTAGAAAACATATAGAAAAATCTGACGGCTCTAATCACCGGAAAATGAATTAAGTATAACATGAAGCATTATTATACTCTTCACAGAACAAAGCAGGGATTTTTTTAACGTGCAGTTAGACACAAAATGTGCAGTGGGAAATTTAAATGTGCCTTGGGAAATTTAAATGTGCAGTGGGAAATTTAAATGTGCAGTGGGAAATTAGGATTTGTGCAGTATAAAACATAATATACCGTTTTTTTTTTAACTTGAAACTTTCAAATATCTCGAATACTATGCATTTTAGAAAAAAAAATGTCAAACAAAAAACGTTTATTTTAATTGGGGAAACAAAATGGCGTATTTATTTTTAAGCATATTTACGTTTTCAAAGTAATTTCAAGGTCAACTTTGTTTTTTTGAATAGAAACATATATGATTTTTACTGTTATTTGATTTTTCTTAAAAAAATAAAAATCTTTTGTAAAAAACTTTTTTTGATCGTACCTTTAGTTGCTGAGATAACACAGCCACACGAAATTAAAAAAAGTTGAATCTCTGACGGAATTGACTAGTCAATTCCTATGTATTTTGAGCCACTGAATCCGAATCTGAGGTCAGAATTTGAAAGCTGGCTCTCATTTTCAACATAACCCCAAAAAACCTGCTTTTCGCAATGATATAATATGTTTTTTGAAGTTATGTTGAAAACGGGAGATAACTTTCAAATTCCGACCTCAGATTCGGATTCAGCGGCTCAAAATACATAGTAATTTACTAGATAAGTCCGTCGGAGAGCCAACTTTTTTAATTTTGTGTTATAAACAGTACCCGGCAAATTTCCAGTACTCGCATAGGCCCCACGTCGCCTCTAGCGTTGACGCGAGGTTTTAAATATTTACATTTTTATTTCTTTTTATCTTGATTTATATTTAAACGAGTAAAGTGGGAAAAAAAGTTATCGATAAATAAAAATTAGAAACTTTCGTATTCTTAAACGATAAAAATCGAATATCGGTTCTTTCTTTGAAAAACACCGATATATACATATACATATACATATGTATAGTTAATATGTATAGTCAATATTGTTATGTGTGAAAAATTAGTCGTCAAATGTTTCAATTTAGTGACCTTTATAAAAATTTCTCTCATAATTCGTTTATTTTCAACGTTGATGAGTCATAACTGAGTTTACGCTGACTACTGCTTATAAATAATATTTTAACACAGTATCAAAAATAAAGTGAGCCTACAAGCTAAAAGAACTTATATTTTGGCAAGTTTATATAGAAAAACACAAGTGATGAGTATTCTATGGAACACTAAGCATTACATACCTTAACGGCTTGTTTATCGATCAATAGGCAATATTTACTAATGGACTTATTGAGTTCATCAAACGTAAGAAGTCCTAATGGATGGGCGTTTTGAGTAGTATTGAATCATGTCAGCACGATATTTCCCGGCTGAAAATTTAGTCACTAAGTAACGGCTTATCTAAACAAAGAATACCCATTATGCGGAAACTTAATTAACGGTTAACCCTCTATGGCCCGAATTAATTCTACGGATAGAAAAAAACTGAATGTGTTTTTTAGTCCATGGACTAAAAAAACACATAATTTTAAATTCGTGCTAAAAAAATTTAAGTCTGGTACATCCCTACAAAAAAAAATAGGGATAGTTATGTAACATTCGACAATAAATCATATAATTTATAAAAATATTGTTGATTAAACTAGGCTTTTCACGTAATTTTAAAAGAAATAAATTAATAAAATGCTTAAATTACAATTATAAAACTATTTTTTTAAAAATATAAAAATATGTTAACAATTAATATGTGTATACTAAAAAATATTATAAAAATACTAGTCTTTACTGCCCAATGTATCTTTTTCTATTTTGCGACTCTTATAAGCTCATAATGACACGCATTTTGCGTGTTCTTATAGGCCCATAAGAGGTATCTACTTTTTTTTCTGTTGGGTTGGCAACATACAAAAGCCTATCTCTTGACGTTTTGCGTGCAAATATCAATGTCGATTTAAAATTTATTTTTTTACAAAATTTTGTGTTTGGGTTATTTTTTACCGTGTTAAAATTATGGACTGGTTAATTGCAGTGAAAAAAGAAGAGATGACTGCAAAATATATCAAAATATCATTTGTTCTTAGAATTTTAACATAGTGTAAACTGTAATGCCAACCCAAAACAAAAATCCCCAGAACCCCATAATCCCCTAACCTCATAATACCATAGCCGCATAAAGTCAAAACCCCGTAACCTCATTAAGTATCATAAAAAAATCTAGTTTGGAAAAACAGAACAAACTCTTCAGTTTTTTTTTGTGGGGCATAGTCATAGGTAAGTAACTCCTATTCTGTGGAGAAGTCCGGTTAAAAAAAATAATGAAGTAGTCCTTGATTCATGACTTCACTCTTATGATTTCTCCACAGAATAGGATGATGGGGTTAAGAGGTTATAATATATGGGGTTACGAAGTTAAGGGGTTAGGAGGTGTGATGGGATTTTAGGGTTATACACTGTTATGAATAAGTAACTGTATAATATACAGTTACTTATTCATAACTATGTTCTACAAGAAAATTTCACGTAATTGTTTTGTTTTCCTGAACCAGATTTTTCTACTTAATGAAGTTACGAGATTTTGAGGTTATGGAGTAATGATATTCCGAGGTTAGGGGATTATGGGGTTACAAAATTACGAATTTGGAGGAAGGGGGTGAAAGTGGTATGGAGTAGATGATTTTAGCGGTTTCAGTAGTTTTTCGGGTGTTTTTTGAGGTTATGTCAAAATCCTAACTTGTAAGGGTTAAACGGGTTACGGATTCGGTTTTAGCGGGAAAAAATACATAAGAACATCATATTGATTATTTTTTTTTTAAATAATCTTTAGTAATGTTTAACCGTGCAGTATTTTTTAGTTTGTAATAATAACTATCAAAACTTTTCAAAAATAATTTTAAACACCAACTTTTTTAAAATAGTCAAACTGTTGACAGCCTTACAATAAAATTATGATATGTCTTTTGACTTGAATAATTCATAAAAAAATATTGAAAAAATTTTTTTCTTTTATTTCAAAAGTTTGATACATTTTTTTAAAACCCATCCGGAAACATTGTGCACATAAAGAACAAAAACGAACACAAAATTAAAAAATACTAATATCTACTAGCTCACGAATTATACAAATAAAAGCCAGTAGAAAATGTTTGTTTAGGTACAATAATCGCTTTTTGGGTGTATACTGACTGCCACAAATTTTATTCCGATAGCTTTAATAATAACGCCAAAAACGATTGATCTGTCTTAGATGGGACATCCTGTATGTAGTAATGAACAAAACTATTTTTAGAATTTTTTAGACCTCAAGAGCACATTTTTGAACAAAAAGCAACACAGTAACAAAAATTCGACTCCAGCTAATCTTAAAACTGCGTTACATGATCAGGTTTTTAAATATTTACCAGCAATATTAGAAACTGCCATCTTTTAATAGATACTCTAACTTAAAGACCACTGTTCCTAAGTGAAAACCTAGCCTATAATGTTTTTATTTTAATTAATATAGAATTCAGGGGTTTTAATGCCAAACGTTCCCAAATGGGAACAAGGTGCCATAAAGGGTTAATTAAAAAAAATCTTTTACATTACTTCAGACATTAATGTTCGTTTTTATATTAAATTAATTATAATTTATTTACCCTTTAAATTAAAAGTTAAATAGAAGAAACTGTCTAATCTAATAAGGACAAAAATTTTTAATTTTAAACAAAATTATAAAAATATTAATTTATTATTCCATCAATCTATTTTCTAATCATCGTACAGAGTGATATGTGCTTGAGACACACAAGTTTTCAACTTGCTACTGATTCTACATTTTTAATACAACTTCAAAATATATTTATATGTATTCAGATTAATTTAATTTTTTATAAGAAATACAATATTTATAAATTATTGTGTTATTATTAAAAAGAAATAATAACAGTATATGTTACCTACAGGGTAATTTTCTTAGCCTATGATTGTACAATTTTTAATATGCACTTGAACGCAAAAAATCGAACCCCCTGAAAAATTTTTGAGAAATCTATTCCTGTTTTTGTTTTCGTCTAAAACCCTATAATTTGTATTGTGTATGGCGATGTAAAATTAAATTTTATTCTATTGAAAGGGCTTTATCATAATAAGAACATTATGTGATCAGTTACATGTTTAAAGTTTTGACAGAAATGTTTACAAAACTGGAGTTCGATATCTGTAACACACGTTGTGTGCTGGTTATCACTTAAAATAGCTTTGGGTATTGAGCATGCAGTAATAGTACGAAATCGGTAATGAGAAAGTTCTATTCTCGTTAAAAGTTTACGACGGTAGTAAACTCATACCTACTCGTTTGTGTACTTATGGATTGTTAAACAGCTATGAAGATATGTAATGCTTCGCATTCCATTATATACTATTTACAGAGAATTTTTTTCAAATACAGTAGAGTCTGAATATAATGAACTAATTGATGAACGGCTTTGTCACTTTGTCACTGCAACGAGGTTATTCACTATTTAAAGTGCAGGTAATAGTATATTACGCACCGTGTACGAAAAAGCACTCGTTGTACACTGAAATGGTTTGGAGGTGCGTATACTATTTTTCCTACGACCCTAAACACCTAAACATTCAAAAAATGCAAAAATGATCTTAAAATTAGTTTGTCAGTTTGAGGTTATGTGTTTGACGTTTACTAATTTTCTGAAAGCAGATATGTAAAATCAGCTTCTCAAGCGTTGTCATAGGCAACGGGTGGAAAATAGGCACTAAATACTAACTAGGTCGTAGGAAAAATATACATCAGTGATACTTACAGTGTATTTATTACATTAACAACATAAAATTTCAAACTATAAAGTACATAAATATGTCCATAAAAATAATAGGGGGAAGCCCCTACACTCTACTGTACTTAAATGCAAGTTAAAATTATTTAAAATGTAAAATTAAATATTGCTGCTAACAAAAACAATAGTGATCTTCCTCTCATATAACTTGATTTTACCTAAATATTGCAAGTCGATGCTTTAATTCGTTCTTGAGTCCACAAAAAAAAAACGTGATTCGGACGGACATATTGGCGGGCAGAAGGACGGACGAAAGCAACGACCGTCGAATATTTTCAAAGTTTCTTATTTTTTTATTAAACATAATATATTTAAAATATTATTTTATCCAATAATTTTTTATCTATGACGATTTTGGGAAATTTTAAACTATTTTATACTATTCTAGCGCTTACACGCTGTGTATAGTATGATAACGTAGAACAATATTTAACATCAACTTAACGAGCATATATTTATTTACTAATAAAACTTTAAACGTCCTTTTTAGAAAGTATATATTCGACTGATCCCAATTACTTTGTTTTTAATTATTAAGCGGACACCACCTAATTATAGTTTGGTGAGAAGAACCCTCATTTTTCCGAGACTTAAAAATATGAGTCTACATTGGATGGATGGATTGAATTTGCAGCTTAAATATTATATTCAGTATAAATGAAAAGTCCGGTCAAATAACGAGGAATTTCTATGTTAAAATTGAAATAAATGCACAGTGTACATTGCACACAGGCTGATATTTTGAGAAGTAGTAGTAGATGGTAACAAAACACTACTGAACTAACATTATTTTTTCACCGGGAGATTTGCGTAAGGGATGTCAGCTATCTTGAATTTTATGGGTGAGTGCAGTTATCTCGGTGAATAGTCACCTTATGATAAAAATGCATATATCCAATTTTGTTAAGAAGAAAATTTCCAAAAAATTTTCAGACTAAAATAAAATTATTCATTGGACGTAACATTTATTATGAGAAAACTTTTACCTTAAAATTTTCTATAAGTTTAATACTATTTGACCAAAAGTCATTGACTATACACCATACTATAATATACTATAATTTTCGATCCATATGAAAGTTATCTATTTGTTGTTTATATGTTTTCGGTTAAGGGAGTCATTTATTTTTTAGCTGTGCAGCTAATATTTTTATTATTACCTATTTTTAAAACAAAAAATATAAAAAAAAATTTGGGACAGTTCCCGAAACCAATGACTTCTGGTCGAGGAACCAGTTCAGATTCGTTTCCGGGGCCTGCATGCCCCAGTAGGCATCTAAGTTACTCTTGTATCCACGCGTTTTCTTGCTTTAGCGCTGTTATTTTTAAAGCATAGGTACGAGACGCAACCTGTGAGACTGGATCTCTACTATTAATTTAGTTAATATACTAAAATTAAAGCAACTAGTCATGTTAATTTTAATTTGTAAATTTAATACGCTTTTGGGTGAACTGAAATTCAAATATTAGTTTGGTAAATAAATTCTATAAAATACGACTCATAGTTATTTAACTCATATAATATGAATAAAATAACTACATTTAATTTTAGTAATTAAAGTGCTTAAAATCTGGGGCTTTTCTGAAAAGCTTTTTCAGCTTAGTTAAATAAGCGAGTTATATTAAGGGACCCAAAATACAGGAGTTAACGTAACATAAAATATTAAAAGGTTTTAAAATTCTGCTGCCTGCCTACGAAAGAATACTTTCCTCTATATTTCATAATTTTTATGTTCTTCAGAACAAATAAAATACAAAAAAAAATATACCCAGGTTTGACTCCTTACCTGACCCTTACTAAAAACAATCCCAGTCGAGAACTTTGGACAAGGAATTCATGGATCAAATTCGAAGCCTTTAGATCAAAGCTTTCCCAAGTTATTTTGGTTACAATTTTTCATTTAGATAGACTGAGACTGAAGACAGATTTTTTTTCCAATTCAATTTGCAAATTTGTCTGTAATTACCTGAAACATTATTACGAACAATAAACCTATCTTTATTCTAATGGGTTAAAAATAAATAAATTGCAGGAGCTTCAAAAAAATATTATTGCAAGAGCAAGAGCAATAGCCAAGAATATGCTAATAATAAAATATTGTGGTACAATAACAAGTTCAGCAGTAGGTACAATTTGGGCACTTAAATAACAATTTGTCGTTTTTAGTAAGCTCCACGTTTTCTTCATGTGCGTATCGATAACAATCTCATATCGGCCTGGCGATTCTCTTTGAATGAAAAGCAGGACCAAGATTCATAACTCTCTGATTGCTTCATTACTTTCTTTTCTTGTTGTTTTTTTGTCATTTTTTTTGTCCATATTAGGAACACAGCTACTTAGACAACAATCCCAAAAAATTACCTTTTCGCTTCTTTGTTGAGTGAAACACAATATGGGCCAAGAAAGTGCATGTTTGTGCCTATCTTATAACGTTCTTGCCCTGCAATAATCGATGCTACCCAGCTTGCGAGAGTCAGAACAATTTCAAAGTTTTTATAGTGAAAGAGCACGAAACACGAATTGCGTTTTTGTATACGCTATTACCAAATGGATACAGATACATCATATTAATAGGCATCTTTTCGATATAACAGATATACTGGCCGTGCCAACTATGACATAGACTAAACAAAGCAATATCTGGCTCACCCACCTTATTAAGATAAGCTGAAACGGATAACCCTTCTAAAGTTAATTTTTTTAAGGTATAGTTATTTTAAACCTTCCCGCTTGTAAACAATCGAAAGCGAAATTACCATAGCAACGTAAGATACGCATGCGTCGTAAGATGACTAGATGACTAGGCCCAATTTACACAACCGTAAAACGTTGACGTGCCATTAACGAGAACAAAACAATGGTTTATTCCTCTAAATTATTGGAATAAAAGCGATTTTATAAGCAAATTTTGTTTCTAAAGGAATACAAAAGTGTTTTTAGCAACAGCTTTATCAATTCTCTTTTTTTACATCAAAACATTATAAAAACAAAGTAAATAAACAAAAATTATAAATTTTGGTTATGTTGGCATTCAAAACAAGCCACATGCTTCAGTGTAAATCGGACTTTTTGGAGTATTTAACGGCAAATTTAAAATAACTATACTTTAAAAAAATAAACTTTAGAAGGGTTAATAAATATTTTTAAATTGCTACATCTCGGAAACTCAATGTCGCAGGATAAAAGTAATTATTTTTTTTTGTAAATAAAAATCCAAGAGTGAATGATCCGATGGACTTTAAATTTTCAGCAAAAGTTAATTTTGTTACGGACAGGAAGCTTGTTGAAATAAAAAAAAATCCCTACAAAAATTAAAAAGTTGCGGGTGCTAAACATTCAAAAAAATCAAAAATAATGAAAATTCTCCGATTAAAATCATTTTTTTAGTAAGTTACATAGTATATTAGCGCAAGATGCCCAAGCGTCGTTTATGAGTAAATTTTATTGTGTGCCATAATAAAAGAGATTTTATAAGCAAATTTTGTTTGTACAGAAATAATTTGTATACACAAGTGTTTGTAGTGAAAGCTTTATTAATTCCCTTTTTTTAATATCGAAAAATTATGGAAAGATAAACAAAACAAATTATTATAATGTAACGATATAAATCGTCACTTTGTAATATAGCAAGGGTTAATTAAACTATTCGTTTACTTACGTTATAATTTATGTTTATTTTGTATATAAATAGTTACGTACGTACAGAACTATTTTGTATCTGGGACTATTTTGTAGCAGGAACTGAATTCTAACCATATAAGTCTCTATTCCATAGTTCTACCTGAAAATAACATAAAGAAAACATAATTAGAATATGATTTTTAATAATAAAGAATCATATGACTTATTTCTCTATAATACATTTGTCTATGGACTTACCTGGTTTTTATATGTTTCAGAGTCTATTGAGGGTTGGATTTCACTGGCTTTCACCTGTAGCTTGTCTCTCCTGGAAAGTTTCGTATGCTTATTCCTTCGGGATAATCTAGAATTTGTTGAAAATAGTTTGCTGGAACTGCTCACTTAGATTCAGTATTTTGTTTATACTTAGTTCACAGGACACTTAGTATTCTGTTCGTATTTTTATTAGTTTTGCTGATAAACAATAAGTATTGTTTATATTTGTTTCTTAGAGTAATATTTTGAGGTTAGATATCACTAATACGGATTTATTAGGAAATATTCTTTTGTTATTATCTTTGATGTAGTTTTCGTTACCTTTATTAGGAATCCTATACGGTAAAACTGTAGTTGATAATGACTTGCATAGATGTCGCTAATAGTTCAGAAATAGGATTTTATTTACCTGAAGGGTTCATACTAGTGAATAAGGTCGATTTTCCTCCTTCTTGAAGCAACTCTGTACAATGGTGGTGTCATTTTGACGAGTGTTTATTTTCTGTAATCATCGAAGTAATCCTTCATGTATTTTTATTTAAAGTTAGTGAAAATGAATATTTAAACAATGCGGAAGATATTGTAACTGTTATTTTCTACAATTACGCATTTATAACGTTTCGATGGACATCGAAGACTTAGTATGACACGTAAGTTAAGTTTTTCTGTTTCTTAGAATATTTCTGAGATATAATTATTGTTTTAGCACCATTATTACTACATTACTAGACCATTAATTACCATTTCTATACCATTAATATGGAATTACATTAATTTAAGTTGAAGTTTATTTTGGAATTCATCAGCATAGGGGAGACTTGTACAGATGGAGACGATGGAATTCATACCTCATGGATTTTGCAGAAACCAGCTAAGTACTCTTTCTGAAAACTTTTGAAAGCAATATTTCATATTTTTAAATTCTTTTATTTCAATATTCTTATAACTGTAAACTTTATCAGATCTGATATAGTATTGTTTAATACTATATGCCCTTCTGGCTTTTGTTCATTTTTAGGTACTTATTTTTTTTAAACATTTAATCTCATTTATTAATTATTAAATATCATACTTTTGATTAAATGATTTCTAATTTAAGCATGACTTCTATACACTGCAAGAAATGATTGCTGTTTACATACATTTCTTGGTGCTTGCTGAACTTCATGTTTTCTTTATACATTTAAGTCGAATGATTTCTGAATTTAGTAATTTTTATTAAGATTTCTTTAATTATATCTTAATATAATTACACATATTTTTTATATATATTAATACATTACTTGATGTGCTTTCATTAAGTTTATTTATATAAATTTCTCAAATGAATTATCTTATTTTATTTAGGGGTTATATTTTCTCAAACTGAAAAGCTTAAGTATTTACACTAGGTTGTTACTTACCTAAAGGAGTAAAAGCTAAAGTAACTGGCGCCCCTAACAACATTAATCAATTCTTTCTATTTTTCCCTTGCCCATACCCATTGCTCCGCTGTCAAAACTAGCCGTTGGCAGTGAACGTATTAATTACGGTACAATAAATATAAAATACTGTATAAAACTAAGTGATTTTAGGTACAGAGACATAACTTCTCAGTTTATGAGAAAAACATTATTTTGAGAGTTATAAACACATTATATTGGAATGTCTGTGTTTGGGGGTTGTGCATTAAAAACGTATTCAGGTGTTTTCACAGCTTTAGTTATTAAGTTAGGTCGGAAATATGCAGAAAAGGGGGCATTAAGTTAACACAAAAAATCATTCATTGGTTTTAAACGCAATAAATTATTTTATTATACTTTCTATTATAAAAACTTACAAATTAACAAAAATTCTGATTGTACAATTTTACAAATTATGTGAAATGAGAAGTATTTATTGGTTTAGTTCACACAAAATAATAAAAATAATATAAAAGTTTTACTTGGTTATGTTGACATGTAATGCGATACAAAACAAACCAAATTTCAGTGTAAATCGTACTTAATAACATAATTAAAGCCAAATTAAAAAATATATACCATATTTGGAAGTACTATAGAAGTGAAGAGCATCTATTCTAAATTTTTGTTGTATAAAACACCTGTAAGGTCCCAAAAGGCTATATATTAATAAATAAATAAATAAATAAAATCCATGAAAAGTCAACCAACATTGCCAAAAAATTTTAGGCTAAACTTACATTTTAGTTATATTTTAGATTAAAAATAAAAAAGATATGTAATTCTTTTTGCTTTCGGTTGATAACAAAATACATATTTCGAAACTGAAATACTAGTTTTTGATGTCCACCCGCAATATAAACCCTTAATATGATTTAATACTCATCTAAATTTAATATCAACAGAAGTTTACCTAGGAAAGTTAAACGAAACATCAAACGAAAATACGTTTATATGCTTTTATATAACAAAAACATTGTAAAGGAAAGCTCTTTAAAAGAAATTGCGTTGATATAGGTTACTTCTACTTCTCTCCACAGAATGTACAAAATTCTCAAAAAATCAAGTTCAGTCACAGTTTTCCAAAATTAATCGCCTTAATAAGATGACTTTACACTTGAAGATATCTTGCAACTTAACATAGAAACACGAAATTTGAACAAGACAACCCAACTGTTAAAATGAAAGTTTAGACATGTTTTTCTTTAGACATAATTTTCTTTAGACATGATTTCGTTTTTATTTTAACAAATTATTTTTTTAACAAAAATGGAATAGACAATATTCCGAGAGGAAAGTTTGACATACAAGCCGGCAGGCGAGTATGACGGTCCCGCGAGCCCGGAATGACTATTCCTTGCGTGTTGTAGACTATACTTTTTCTTCGACTGCAAATATGAAATACTGTATGGCTTTAAACTGCGGACAAGGTTAAAAACATTGTTTTTTGTGACTCGACATTGCAAATGCAACAAAACACATATTTTTAAATAAAGCAATTAATGCTATTTAATAATTTTATCAAATCAGTACTTAAAAAGGATTTGTATTTAATTTTTACAAATTAAAATGCAAAAAGTGAAGGTTATGTTAGATTGTTGTGACAGATATCAGGTTTAAATATTTAACACTAGATGGAGCAGTTTTAATTTTTTGAACTAAATTGATAAAAAACTGGTCAAGTATTAAGAAAAACTAATAAGCTTTATGTAATTTTAACGCAAAGCTTTAAATTGCATTAAATTATTCAATATTTCATGGTAAAATATATATACATATATATTTTTGCTAATTTTGCTTTTTTACTTTTATAAACAAGAAATGGCACTACATATGCTCATTCTAACACTTGATACGGAATATTCATACCATATCTAGAGCTAGAATGGATTCATTCTGTATTGGAAAAGTGTATATATTTGCTTACATTCTAAAGCAGTCGTAGAAAAAGAATAGTTCTTCTGTAAGCTATCGATGCCCTTTCGCTTAAATTATCTTACATTTCAAAACTTTTTAATTATCTAATTAATTTGAGAAAAAAAAAATAAATAGATCAACCTAGTTTTACATAAATGAATAAAAAAAAATATACTAAATTATTAGTCAATGAAACTCATCATAAGCTCAAACACAGTCATGGTTGGAAATCTTAATCTTGGTACATTTAGGTTCCTTGTTAATCCTGCATAATGCATAATGCATAATGCATAACCCGGGCCTTCGAGGCCCGGCAGGTTAAATAATAAGCTGTATCTTACAGAAAAATAAATTTAATAAAAAATCCCTTTAGTAATGCCTCAATTCAAGTGTTTGGAATAAGATTTTTGCAAAATTGTTATTTTTATTTTATACTATGTGGTATTTTCCATCGATATCTCATACTGACATGCACGCAAATATGTATTTTTCATTATAAAAAAATAAAATGAAATAAAAAACGCTGATAAATAATTTTTAGTCAGACCTATAAAAAATAAAAACCCATTGAACGTAAGATCTGTTAAGAAGCGGTTGTATGTAGCTCTTCATGCCGCGTTTTGATAAACTGATCGTTTTTCAATTTATTATTTTAAATAAAAAAATTACAAAAAAAACACCATACAGACGCCAAAACAACGTTAACTTAAACCAAGGCTCCTCATTAAAAAAAAAAACACCAAACAACAGAAAACCAAAACAAACTCGGCACGGGGGCTGCAATTAGGCGCTTGTATATGTTATCAACTTATTCTTCTAAAGGCTAAACTAAACGTTTCACAATGGCGATCTTCCTGAATGTAATTGATGTAATAGCTTGGAGTGCAGTTATCGTTTTTTCAATGAAAAATCCAAATTTTTATAATCCAAAACTAACCCATAGACAAAGACTCTTTTTAAAGGATTTAGCAAAGCAGTTTACAATATCTCATATGCTAAAGAGATCTAAAAATCCATGGTTGTCACGGTACGTTTTTCATAGCATGGGAAAGTTTATAGAAATTTATAAACCATCTGAAGAACAACCAGGACCGTCTTATAGAAAAAGATGCTATTTGTGTCCTTTCAAATTGGACAGTAAAAGTAAAATGTAAAAATAATATTTTGCAATAAACATTGTATTAAAATTTATATTAATAGCTTTTCTAAAGACTAAATTCTTTTTATGTATTTCTTTACTGATTATTTAAAGATATTTATTAAGATATTTTTAAGGGATATGTTCCATTTTCATTTAAGCTTTTTTAATATAAAAAAATAAAAATATATTAAAATATAAATATAATAGTTTAATTTTATATGATACCTATTACACTGCTAATTTTTATATTCGGCCCTTGCAGGCCCAGGGTATGTATATATGTATATTTTTTAGGGTATATATCCCAGGGTTAAAATCAAGCCCTGGATGATTTCAATGTTAAATTCTCTTTAGGCAAAATTGGAGGACAATTACATAAGTCTTTTTTCAATGAGGTTTACTTTTACCAACAATAATAGTATTCTTATCAGATTAGATGATAAGACTATTCCTCAAGTATCAAGTTGCAGATTTTTGGGTATACATTTAGATCATAAGCTGCTTTGGAATTCTCACATAGATAACCTGACTTCTCAGTTGAGTAGGTACTTATTTTTACTAAAACAAATAAAACCAACGGTTTCGATGGAGGTGTTAAAGATGTTGTATTTTGCTTTCTTCCAATCAAGGTTATCATATGGCATTGAATTTTGGGGAATGGGAGCAAATTTTAATGACATTTTTACATTGCAAAAAAAGGCAATCAGAGTGATGGCGGGTCTTAATAAAAATCATACATGTCGGGAAAAATTTATTGAGTTGGGTATTTTGACAGTCCCTAGCCTTTACATTTTAATTATATTATACACTATATTCATAAAAATGAGGAAAAAATATCAAGAAATAAGAGTTTCCATAACTACAACACCAGAAACAACGATAAGTTGTCAATTCAGAAGTCACGACTTACACTTACTCAAAACGGGCCACTGTGCAGGGGCACAAATATGTATAATAAATTGGGCCAAGAATATAAGATACTGGCTCAAAATATTTTTAAAAATAGAATTAAAAAAATTCTCATAAAAAAGGCATACTACTCCATTGATGAATATTTTAATGAGAAGATATTTTAGATGTTTAATTGTTATTGACTTGTTCATTGTATAAAATTTTGATGTACTTTTTTTTTATGTCAAATTTCTTATAATATGAAAATAAAGACTTACTTTACTTTACTTTGTTTTTTTCATAGATTTGATGGGTTATGGAGAGGATTTCCAGGATTTCATATCTTCGTGACTGAGGCATGTCGTTTCAGCTAGAAAGTTTTTTTAGTTCCACTTCGACATGTGTTAATAATAACGTTGCTATAATCAAGAAGAAGTCTACATATTGATTTTTTATATTATATCCTGATCTTCATATGTAAGCAATTTAAAGTGTTTGCCTTTATAGTGGCTCTTTTTAACTTCTGGTTAACATTAAGTTTAGAAAAAAAAAATATATATATATATATATATATATATATAAATATTTTAAAAATACACTACTATTCCCGGTCTAAAACTGATTTTAATCTGATATTTCCATATGGAAATAAAAACTACTTTCAGTACAAAATGTTTTAGCAAACTTTTATTATGTATTTTAATCTCTAGCAGTATAGCAAATAATAAAAAAAATATTTTAAGTATTTTTTTTCCTTGTTTAGACTAATACATTATCCATACCATATTTCGCATTTTTTTACACACACAATTGCCGATTAAAAGCCCCGACTTGCCGAACCTGTATGTATAAAATTTTAAAACAGTCAAATGTACGTTCGTAAAATATAAAAACGACCGGATTAAAATTCTAATTTCCTTTTGGATTATTTATAGTCGACTTATTTTATGAATTTTTGCTTTATAAAGCATATGAATACATAAATATGACCATATAAGATGAATAAATCCACGATATTTTAACATGAGAGTTAGAAAATTCTTTTAAATTCAAAAGAATATTTGAGTTCTAATCTTAAAAATATTATAGCTTGCTTTTAAATTGGTCCTTATCATCGTGATTGACTAAAATTGTAAAAATATGAAGTTTACTTATATACATGATGTATATAGACTACACAAAGTAAATTCTCAGACATATTTTCCCATTTTAGTTTAACTATAATGGAATGTAAACCTTCTTTTATGAAACTATAATAATAATAATATAATATATATATAATAATAATTATTTTCTTTGTAAATTGTACCTGCTAACTTAGCCTAAACTTTTTTTATATCTAAAAAAAGTCCAATAGAATAAAATGAGGTAACGTTGGGATAGAGGACCCACCATAAATTAAAAAAAAAACTGGACAAACTTATAATATAGTTATGTCATATTTTATTATATACGTTTTTCTTTCTCAGAACATCACCCCTTCTCTACATAAAATTTCGTTGTGTTTTTAATACTGAATGTTATTTGTTAATACATATTGTGTATTTAATACTTTACTTGTGATATTAGATAGATAGATAGATAGATAGATATTTATTTGGTCCGTTTGAGAAATTTACATTTCTATGGATACAGTATTAAAAAAGAGAAATTAAATTAAATAACACATAAAATTACACAATTAAAATTACATAAAAATAAATAAAATATATTAAATACTGCAATGTGTTTATTGTATACAAAATGTTGTCATACTAATATAGAGACATTTGGTAAATTATATCACAGTTATAGTTTGGTATACCTTAAGTTGTAGTTGTTATGTTATTGATCTAGTTTAAAGTATGTTACCGTTTTTAGTAAAATAACAATCGGTAAATAATACTAAAATTTTGATTAGTAATAATACAGAAAACAGTAAAAAAAGGGTCGATTATTTTATCAGTGTGTAATTGTGTGTGGTTGCTATCTTTATATTATAACAAATCAAAATTTTGGTATTATATGCCGATTGTTAATTTTTCTGAATACTGTAACATACTTTAAACTAAATCAGTAATATAACTTAATAACGACTTAAAGTATACCATACTATAAGTGTGATATGCTTTACCAAATGTTACAATAATTTTTACTATAACATGCTAGTATTAATAAACACATGTTGCGTGGAGATCCAAATGTACCAGCACGGTCTCTATGTTAGTATGACAAAATTTTGTATACAATAGAAATATTGCAGTATTTAAAGTAAAGTATTAAATACCAATGGTGGCGATAAAAATAACAAATATGTATTTACAAATAAAATTTAGTATTAAAATTACAATGACATTTTCTTAGTGTAAGGGCCACACTAAAATGAAGTTACGGAAATTACGTGACTAACATTTTGCTATTTATGTAAGACAAACTTTTTTGCAGGGCTTTTTTTTACTAACCCTTAACAAAGGCAAAAGTATACCTTAATGTGTTTAAAAGGCTTATATTTTATCATAAAACTACAAGTACCTATCAATTTACTGTAGGACATAACACGAAAATGTTGTGAAATTATCCATAAAATATTTTCCATTTTAGTTTTACGATAATAGAATGTAAACCTTCTTTTGGGAACTATTTGCTTTGTAAACCATACCTGCTAGCTTAGCATAAAATGTTTTGATATCCCAAAATTTAACAAGGATTACGCGCCTAATAAAATCCACATTACACAGTTTGTTAGAGGCCGTAAACTCACATTAGAAAGCATTGCAAAAGGTTTATTATCTGACCAAGTTTATAGCCACTTTTATTTGGCATTATAAAAGCATATTTTATTACCTGCCTTACAGATACGCTATTATACCAGATTTTATTAATTTTCTAAATTAATATAGCGGAAAGACAGATATTAGTTTTAATTTAATTTAAAGTTGTAATATATTTTTAATGAAAGTTTTAACTTTATTATACACACATGATGGCATTTAAAGTTAATTTTATTTTATAAAATAAACTGTAAACTGAATATTCAGTTACTAATGGATGGGAAATCAAAAGTTATTATCCTATACAATTGTACTTTTTTTATAAACTAGATGAAACGTTGCAAGCACCCTGTCAAAATATCGGCACTATTGTACACTAGAGCCATATAGTTTGCAAATTTCAAACTAGATGTTTTGTTTGATTTTAAATTCTGTATCTTTAAAACATTATATTCTAGCAAAAAACTGTATATAACATTTTTTATAGGGCTTTTATTTAAAATAAAAAATTTGGAAATGGGTTATAAATATGTGAGAGATGCTAAAAAACCTTTTACTGCTTTAAACGCCAATATCTCGAAAACAATACGTTTTAGGAAAACGTTGTTTATAAAATTTTTTGAGCAATTTAAAATTATCTTTTACATAAGTGCTAAATTAACCAAATACAATAATAATTGCCTTAATTATAAACAAAAAACGCTAAAAATAGGAGTTTTACCCTAATTTTACCCCCTTACCCCCAATCGTTTACCCCCAAAATCTAATCAGCTCTTTGGAATACGATAAGAAACAATATGCAAAAAACCGCAAGTCGATATTTCATGTATAAATGGAGTTAGAGAGTTTACACCCAGACAGAGACAGATGGACGCAAAATTTTTTTTTACTGATTTTGACTCAGAATGATCTAAAACGACGAGAAATGTGAAAAAAAAACGTGGTCAAGATTTTCACTTTTCGGCGAAGATTTCAATACATAGGCACTCTAGCACTAGCACTAAGTGCCGATGTAACAGGCAGCATTTCACGTCCGTCCTTAAATATTAAAGTACGTGACTTTAGAACTATAGCTTTTTTAACAAAAATTAAAGTACATTTGTGCAGGATCATAACTTCCTACCCATTTGTAACTGAATATTATTTTTTTTTTACCTTTTATGGATATAGTATTTTTATATATTTTTGGCTAGTCTGACGATGATAATCGTAAACCTAAATTATTAATAAAGTGGATGATGACTAAAAGTTTGATTTTTTTTTAAATAATATCTCTTCACTATAAGTATACGTACGTGAAATTATGGATATCAATATTTTTGATTTTGGCAATTGTAATAAAAAAAATAAAAAATATGTCTTAATAACTTAACGCGTTAACCTAATGGCTTGAATTTTGAAGAATATATTCATTGTATTTCGTGCTAATAAAATTCCAAATTGTGAAAGTCTGGGTCAAAGCGTTCAGGATCTACTACTATTAATAATAAAAAATTACGAAAAAAAAAATATTTTTCTATTTTTTGCTGTATCTTCCACAAATATCAGATTGTAAGATTTAAATGTACCACTATGTGGGACTATTCCCTGTTGAGATAAGGGGTACCTATATATTTTTGATATAATTGCTTGAACATTTTTAGTTTGGAGATCTAGGTCCACCTAAGAAAAAACGTTAAAATGCATATGTTCTAATCCAAAATTTTAATGTCTTTCCAATGACATCAAAGTTAAGTTCTTATCATTTCTAGAAATAAAGTTACATAATTTTTTTTAAACCCTTTTCAACGCTCTAAAAAGTTAATAAAACGGCCCACCCTAATATCTTTGAAAAATTTTAAAAAAAAAAAAAAAAGAAATAAATTAATGGTTAATAGGGCCCTATTTTAGGGCTGTATGCCAAAATTGAGGAAAATCGGAGAGATGAAAGTCAGAAGTTGGAACACTTGACAAAGAATTACTCAGAATTCAAAAGGTATCCAAATGTAAGCCTGTGTAACTTAATGTTAATGAATTTTAGAAACGCTTAAAACAAATAAAACAAAAATGTTTTGTAATAGATAACGAATATTTAATTCTTAGTCTCGTCAAACCTTTAAGAAAATGTTTTTCCATAATATTAATGTAAACCAAAATGAAATGCTTACAAGTGAATAGACATCAACTGTCAGATCAGGCTTGTGTTAATCTGATGAAAACAAATTACGTTTGTAATTAATTTAAAAGTAATTAAAATTTTGGAAGAACATTAATTTTAAATAACATTAAAACTAAATATTTTGTGGTGTTATACAACAATTATTCATGCCCTAATGAAGGCTTGCTTTTAATTTTCAAGCACAGCATATTTTTATTTAGTGATCCCCTAATACTTACCTAGGTAGCCCACGCAATATTTGCTCCTAGTTTCGCATATGCATATGCATAAAAGTAAATTAAGTACAATTTTAAATTAGACCTCAAGAAAAAAATAGTTTCTTTCTTTTTAAAAGTTCTGTTTATTTATTAACAGACCTAGGAATAAATAAATCATTATTGGTATATACCAGTACTAGACTTAAAATAATTTAAATTTTAGTATACATGGTTATTTAGTAATAGGATCATTAATTTTAAGGGGTGATTCTACATTGGAAAATATAAAAAGAGTTCATGAAAATAACATACGAAGATGGGCCTTGTTAAGATTAGTTCACGTTCAAAACCTGGTTTCTAGATCTCAAAGAGTTATTAAATAAAAACCGATTTTTTTAGCCACTTTCAAAGGGGCTTAGCTCCCTTACTACACATTTTTAGACATATGTTTATAGGAACTTTTTTCATATTTTCCTATGTAGAATCACCCTTTAAAATTAATGACCCTATTTCTGAATAACCCTGTATTCTGTTTAATTAAAATATTATTGCAACAAGTATGCTGTAAATTGTTATAAAACAGTTTTTATCCAATACATACAGATAATAAGACAATTACCAGCTTTATTTTAAATAGATAAACTCAATAATAACCCCCGCGTATCTTTTACTTTATTGAGTGGATAATTATTTATTTTACCCACTCAACTGTCACTTGTCAAATTATTTCCTTGTAAATGTCATTAAAATTTTTAATAAACATATGAATTCCTAAGCTATTTATTGGGTAAAACCTTGTATGGCACTCATGGGTAAACCGATATTGCCCTCTCGAAAATTAACCTGCTTGGCTGACGCCTCGTTAATTTTCTCATGGGCAATATCTTACTTTACCCACTAGTATCATAAATAACTATTATACTTTACAATGTTATAAAAATTTATCTAATTATGTGGATAAAGATTTGATCTTTTAGTTTTAAAATGTAATATTAAATATAAGGGGCTGTTTAAATATTACGTAATTATGTTTAATAAACATTGTTTAAACTTAACAAAAATTTTAAATTAAATTAAATAAAAAAAAAACTCATAGGAATGGAGCTCTCTACAACTAGAATTATGAAACAAAAGACGTCTACCCTATCTCTATCTCATTTGTGCTACACTTTCCAGCCAACCAAATAAATACTGTATTTGTTTTTCATACAACAAATACAGTATTTTTTTGGTTGGCCGTAAAGTGTTTCACTGAGCGGCACGAACGAACAAAGCTAATGTGAATCTGTAGAATAAGATAATTCTTCTAAAATTTAGATGGCGCCAGTAATTTCTTTAATAAAAATAATATAGTTACACTTTTCGCCCGGCCAAGTAAATATTGTATTTGTTCAACAAAGAACAAATACAGAATTTGTTTGGTTGGGTGGAAGTGGGAGTGTATGTATGTCTTCTATCCTTTTTGGGTAGAACTTTTGTCCCTGTCTAATCTAAAGGGAGAAATCGCCATTGTTGTTTACATTTTGTGGACCGTAGAAATAATAAATAAAATTAATTTTTATTTAAGGAGGCGGTTTTTATTTCTATGTTTTTCGTGAATGTAAACATTTACTTTAAAATCAGATATTAAAATTGGTATGAATGGACATATAAAATTTCCATAACATCAATAGAACATGCCTTGAGGCTAAGCAGTTCATGGATCGTTTCAGATTCTAGATATACTCCTCGCAGGTTTACAGCAGCTTTACTTTTACTGCTGGTAAAACTCTAATTAGGAAGGGATCTTGTTTTGCTAAACAACTTTTAAAGATCCCGTCCGTCTCTTAGTTAATCTTCACGTTCCCTTGTCCGTATGTCAAGTTTTCTTGTCCGTGCGATAACTCAAGAAAGAATAATTCAATCGACTTCAAATTTTTAGGAAAAATTAACCTTGGTAAGAACACGAAGCCTATTATAAATAAAACCAGCTAAACAGTTGTAAGCACCTTGTCAAAACATGGGCAGTAGGCAATAATTTAAAACTTTATGAAAAGGGAAGTTGTGTGATCACGTGAATAGGCAACCATTAATACACCTGCATAATTTATTAAAGTTTGAAAGTCTGTATCTCCAAAACGTTATATGAAAGTGTATATAACATTTTTTATAGGGCTTAAAAACCTCTTTCATTTATTTTTTTTTTGAAATCTGTTTACAAATAATTGAGTTATGCTAAAAAAAAACGTTTTACTGCTTTAAACGTCAATATCTCGAAAACAATGCATTTTGGGAAAAAAATTGTTTGTAAAATTTTGTGACTAATTTAAAATTATCTTTCATATAAGTGCTAAATTAATAAATAACAATAATAACTGCCTTAATTATAACCAAAAAACGCTTGGTCAAAGCGGAAACAAAAGCAAAACACAAACAAAAAAAAACGGTTCCCTCAGTACATTTTTTTTTGTTTTAATTTTTATTATATATAATTATTACTTAAAAATTGGGATGGAGCGAAAGGAGGTACTTAGGAAGGGTAGCATAGAAGGTCAGTAGTGTTTAAAAATCTGAAATATAGAGGTACAAATATATGGACAATGGAGATTTCTCCCGTTAGATTAGACAGGGACAAAAGTTCTACCCAAAAAGGATAGAAGACATATATACACTCCCACTTCCACCCAACCAAACAAATTCTGTATTTGTTCTTTGTTGAACAAATACAATATTTACTTGGCCGGGCGAAAAGTGTAACTATAGTAAAGAAATTACTGGCGCCATCTAAATTTTAGTAGAATTATCTTATTCTACAGATTCACATTAGCTATGTTCGTTCGTGCCGCTCACTGCTACACTTTCCGACCAACCAAATAAATACTGTATTTGTTGTATGAAAAACAAATAGAGTATTTATTTGGTTGTCTGGAAAGTGTAGCACAAATGAGATAGAAATAGGGTAGACGTCTTTTGTTTCATAATTCTAGTTGTAGAGAGCTCCATTAAAAACATGAATAATAAATAAAATAAAATATTGAAAGAGTAAACTATATAAAGCGAAGCATTATATATCTTCAGGGTTTGTTTTAGTCTGTTTCTGGTTTTGCATAGGAGAGTTTGTTTAACTCGGGTATTGTACAGCAAAATACAGTGCGGAATTTTCAAAATCAATAAATTCAATAACTAGAAAAAATACTAGATCCTTTTTAGAAAAAGTTCTGGGACAAATTGACTTATATTTTAGCTGGTACATCTTTTAATTTTAAGGGGGCGCTATTTTTAAAAATTTAAAAAGGACTCGCACTCTTAAATCCTTTGCTGCTACGCAGCTCGGGATTTAATACGCTTGGCTATAAAAAATGTCTTCTCTACCTTGGTATATAATTACTATTCATGCATTCCTTATATTACACTGGTCGCTAGAGTTTTTGATGCAGGAGTTCTATCAACGGAATACGACTCTATTTAATGCCATGATAATTTACTTAATCAGATCACGTTTTGGAGATAGCGCACAATGGGTGCTTTGCATACATTTGTAGTAAAAAAAAAGATTACGTAGAATTATTATTTTTTTTAACTGATATTTTTTTCATAAAGCAAAAAATAAAAATAATAGTTCGCTTAAAAACACATGTTGAGTGGAGATTCAAATGTACCAGCACGGTCTTTATGTTAGTATGACAAAAATTTTTATACAATACACACATTGCAGTATTTAATATCACAAGTAAAGTATTAAATACCAATGGTGGCGATATAAATAACAAATATGTATTTACAAATAAAATTTAGTATTAAAATTAAAATGACATTTTCTGAGTGTATGTTTAGAGTTATTCCACACTGTATATTTGCATTTTTCCGGAATAGTTTATTAATCGCTTGTTTAATACGAATATGTAAAATCGAGCTGATTGTTAATTTTGTGGGTAAAGCATTGGATGTATTTAAACTTTTTTGATTAAAAAGAACAAGTTTTCTTACTAAACACTGTAAAAAGTAAACTGAGTATTCAGTTACAAATTGAACAGGTGAGAGCAAGAAGGAAAAGATTGCACTCGATCCAACTTTCGGGAATTAACAAATAGTATATTAAAGTACTAGTTTCATAACATACGTTTTTAGCGCACAAGTACAAGTTTAGAAAACGAGCCTCTTGCGGCGAGCATGTCCCCTCTCCTCACCCCCACCCTACTTAGTTGTGTCACAGGATAATTTTTTTTTTTTATATTTTTTTCCTAGTATCCGTACTTATTCTGCATATGTATTTATAGTTTGCACAATCTAAGTTGGGTGTTTTTTATCTGATATTAAGTCCCCGAATCCAAATTTGTCCTCGGAATATTTTTGTCTCCCATGATTTTAGAAAAAAAGAGGGCTAAAATAATAATTTTTTACCATTTTTGTCCCATTTTTCTCAGATATCTGAGGTAGTAGAAACATTCTGAGGCCAGATTCGACCTCAGCGATCCAAAATTAGTTAAAATATATATGACTGCAATCAGAGCAAGAAACCGTGTTGCCTATTGTCGTTAATATAAAGGTAGATATAAACATTAATAGAAATAAATTCAGTAATGACTCATCAACGTTGAAAATAAACACAGAAACATAGGCTTACGGAATAATTTTGCCGAATTATGAGGGAAATTTTTATAAAGGTCACTAAATCGAAACATTTGACGACTAATTTGTTACACAGAACAATATTGAATATACATAATAACTATAAATATGTAAATATATCGGTGTTTTTCGAAGAAAATAAAAATGTAAATATTTAAAACCTCGCGTCAACGATAGAATCGACGCGGCGCCTATGCGAGCACTGGAAATTCGCCGATGCCTGGATATAAACAAAACATACTTAAATTAAATATAGGGCACGGTGCACAGGGCCGGCATTATTGGGGTACATCAATTATAACTTCAGTGTTTTTTTTTTAGTTATTGGTTTATTTTATACTTTTAATAGTAAAAATTGAGAATACAAATTTCTTATGATCGTTACACCAAAGGTTATTTCCAGGAAGTAAATTTCTACTGTTTTACTTTTGGTATATGCAAAAGAAACAAAATCCAACAGAATCCTTTTTCTCTGTAAAAAAAATATTTCCAAATAAACATTCTTTCGAGTATGCTCGTGGCCGTATAAAAATTAATTATACGCTAAAGTTTCTATCCAGATATTTCTTGTTTATTTTCTTTTAAATTATATTATCTAATTGGGTTCGTTGAATACAACATAAATGAGAAGCCGTGCAGATATGTAATGCATAGTATACTCTTCAAATAGTATACCTGATATTATTATGTTTAATTATGTTTAGTAAAAACATAATATTATTATGATTTTACTCAATATACTTGTTTGAAAACTTATACCAAATGTCATTTTTCTAAGTAGAGGCATTACATTCAATGGACAGCAGTCCAATACGTTAGGCAACATAAATTTAGGTCTTCAATACCAACCCAAAAATAAAATCCTTAATAATATTATATTTGGATTTTATCACAGTGCAACAAAAAATGTGCATTATATGCAAATTTTTAAAGAATACATAAAACAGCTTGTTAAACACAAAAACAAGTACAAAATCTTTACACACAACGGGGTATTTATTATCAATGACTGTCAAATTAAGGAGTAGGTCATAAGTTCCCTAGGAAACTTTAGACCTACTGTACACCTAGTGTGTAAAAATAAAAAAAAAATAGTTTTTTACTTACCTTGTACCCTAGGAAACCATAAAGTGAAGATAAACGCTTTTACTCTACACTGTAAAAAGTAAGTCTACTTTTAAGATGCAACAAAAAGTCAGTCCCTGTTTATTTTAAAAATTAGCCACAAGACTTAAGTTCAACATAAGGATTGTCAATGAAAATAAAGTTTAGTGCCTTATAGACTGCAAACTATTTAAATCTATAAAGAAATTGCACTGCTCTACTACAGAATGTTCACAATTAATGAGAAAATCCCTAACAAAATGTCATATAACTGCTATTTCACGCTTTTTTGCGATCATCAGTGAGCATATGGTGGCTTTCGCACCGACTCTTGAAAATTTAAAATACTTATTAAAAATAAGTATATCTGTATCGAGAGTGTACAAATTGGAGGCGCCATTACACATTATATGTTGGCAGACCTGTAATCTGATAAGAATTATCTATTTCTTTATAGATTTGAGAATGACCACTATCCAAAATTAGGAAACTATCTGAAGATGGGTGTCCTTTCTCTACATATCTTAATGTTTTTAGGTTAAAGTGTTTAAACGTTAGCTGAAAGGTAAGTCTTATATCGATGGCCCAGCGAACAAAGGTGCTATGTACCGGATGGCCTAGGGTTAAAAATGTGAAAAGTACCGTAACCGTTACCGGTACTTTTTACATTTACTCTGAATTCTTCAATGGAAAATATTAAAAAAAACAAAAAAAAAATATTTTATATGTCTTTAAAATTAAAGTTGAAATACACCGCGGTGGGCTTTAACCTTACGAAGATGAAAAAATCGAACACCCCATAACTGACAACGGGATATTGTTTCTAATGCTTTCAGAATTACATGTTCGTTGAGAACAAAATCGTAGGTGTAGCCGTTTTTTATTCCATCAAAAATTAGTATATTGGTATATATGTGACCCAAAAAAAAAAAAATTAAAATTAAAAAGTTTGGAGTTTCATCCCTATTTTTTTTTTAATTTTTGAAAAAATCTAGAGGTCGCTCACAGCCATTTTTCAAAAAATTTATTTGCTTAGCTTTTTTTATTTTTTTAAGGCCCAAGGACTTTTTATTTAAATCTTTTTAACACGAAACGGTATAAAGGAATAGTTAATTGCTAACCTCAAAAAAAATCTGAATTTTTCTTTCAAAATGGCGGTGCTGTGCCCTTTAAAGTTTGAAAATTCACTACATTGCTTGATTTTAGGTCTAATTACAGGCACAAAAAAATGTTTTTCATTGTCTTCAAACATTGTGCGTGTAGCCCGATATGTCCTAACATAAAAACAACTATATTTTTTTTATCGGATATACAGGGTATCCAGAAAAAATAATATATACATTTTTTTAAAATTTTTGAGAGATAAATTCGGTTTTTAGTGACAGAGTAGGACTCAAAATATTCTATATAACGCGTTATATAGAAATTCCCTTATTTTGAGTCACTAAAAACCTAATTTATCTCTCAAAAATGTTAAAAGAATGTATATATATATTTTTTCTGGATACCCTGTAAATCCGATAAAAAAATATAGTAGTTTTTATGTGAGGACATATTGGCCTACACGCACAATGTTTGAAGACAAACATTTTTTTGTGCCTGTAATTAGACCTAAAATCAAGCAATCTAGTGAATTTTCAAACTTTAAAGGGCACAGCACCGGCATTTTGAAAGAAAAATTCAGATTTTTTTTGAGGTTAGCAATTTACTATCCCTTTATACCGTTTCGTGTTAAAAAGATTTAAATAAAAAATCCTTGGGCCTTAAAAAAAATAAAAAAAGCTAAGCAAACATATTTTTTGAAAAATGGCTGTGAGCGACCTCTAGATTTTTTCAAAAAATTTGAAAAAATTAGGGATGAAACTCTTACCCCAATAAACAAATTTAAGGGGTGAGACCTCCAAACTTTTTAATTTTATTTTTGGGTCACATATATACCAATATACTAATTTTTGATGAAATAAATAACGGCTACACCTACGATTTTGTACGAACATGTAATTCTGAAAGCATTAGAAACAATATCCCGTTGTCAGTTATGGGGTGTTCGATTTTTTCATCTCCGTAAGCTTAAAGCCCACCGTGACACAATAAAATAATTTTGGTCACTTTTTTCCCGCTTGGTAGCATAGTGCACCTGTAAAGAAAAATCAAGACGTGTAGAGGTTACACTGAGTTCCGATTCGGTTTCAGAGGGCAAAAATAAATAGGAATATAATTGGCCTATCCTTAGCGCAGACCACTTTTATTTTTTTGTGGGCCTGTGTTTAGTGAAGAGTATAACATTATTAATTAAAACATGATATTTAATTCCTTAATTTTATTAAAATGGAATTAAAATTTAATTGGTAAAATATAATAATTAATATAATACGTTCTTATAACCAATTAGTATTGTTATTTTTGTTGTTAAAAATTAAATGAATATACATCATTAAACAGCATTTTTAAAATGATTAAATCTGATATTTGATAACACTAAAAATAATATATTTTTTTCACTACTAGCTTTAGAACATACCATTATTTATCATGTTTTTAGACTGTAAAATCAATTTTCTTTACCTATATCAATAATAATTTTTTCTCTCCTAGCAGGAGTAAATTTTATAAACAATTAATTTCTGTCACTTTATATGTTTCAGTTCTTTGTGCAATTTTTACTAATTAAACCCAAGAAAATAACTTTAAATAAGTTTTTATTTATTAAATATAATTAATTATAATTATTACCATCTTATACAATCAATAATTAGTTAAATATTATGAAAAATTAAAAAAACCTAAATTTTTAAACGTCAGTTCAAAGTATTTCTTTAAGAAAATGTCATTGATGAAGGCTACTTGGTTTTTATGAAAATTTCATGAAATATAATTTCTGTTAATATTTGGGTACTTGGGAAAATGCAATATACCATTTACTGTTAATAGCATATAATTAAATGCGTAGCATTACAAATCTTCACAGCTTGTTTTCTTTACAGCAGTAATATCTTTTCTTATTTTATTATTAAAAATTCTTAAAAACTAATTAATCAAAAGCTAGATACAATAACTTTTAAAGAATGACGAATAAAAAATTAATTAAAAAAAAAACTATAAAGAAGCTTATTAAGTAATTACCTTTTATAAAAAAAATGCTTTAAAAAGCAAGGAAGCGTAATAAAAACGAATTTGGATTTTAAATCTTTTTATTAAAAGGAACTATTTTTTTTGTTTGCCGTTTTCAATTTAATTAAAATTATGCTAGGTATGCAAGAAAAGTGGAGTTGTTTGATAAAATTCTGCTATAATTCAAGATGCAGCTTGACTTGCTAAAAATGTACAGAAGATTTTATTTTAAGAGTGTCTTTCAAAAAAGTAGGTTTCATCTGCAGAAATAAGTAGGTCTTACACTGTAACAAGGATTGATATAAACGAGAGTATCGTATTTTGGTCAAAATCGTCTGCAACGTTAAGTCTTTACGTGCTTATTGATACATACAAAATAAATACTTAGCCAAAATTTCAGCCTTTCTTATGTCCCGAAACATACTTTAATTAATTATTTTAATTACGACTTTTGACATATGTCAATGCACGATTTAGCAACATTGCACGTTACGGTTTCATGTGTCAAGTGTCATGAAATTAAATATAGGTTTTCTTAACAGGCTATTCAAAATTGTTTTTCTGCGTTCTGTGTAACAATAATGCTCTTAAATGTAAAAAGCTATTAAAAAATGCAAGAATCTTATGCAGTTAATGTTTTATTTGTTAAATATGAATAAAATCTTTGGTTTATCTTTACTGGATATTGTCTCGACCTTTGGTCGATAAATAAAATTAGAAAAGATATTTCAAATACGTAAGTAGGTAGGAAGTAGTATATTTTTGCTTAAAAAGAAGTACCTATGTAATCACTTTGTCATTTTTAGTTTTTCAACAAAAAATAAATAAAAATAACTTTTCACATTAATGTGTCAATTTCTAAGGGCAAAGTTTCAACCCATTCCTCTTTTAATTCACGAATATATGACCTCAAAACTAAAATTATTTTCCCAAAACTTTTAATAGCTGCAGAATAATATGTATATATCGAGGTTATAATCAAAAGCACAAAATGATTGAAGGTAGATTTATTATAAAAAAACACAAATGTATACAAAAAATTGAAAGAATTTAAATTTTCAACATTATGCTAAAGTCACTTAGCGCATGACGAGATTTAAATGATACATTGTTGTCAGGTTTACGATAACACAAAAATTAAAAAAAAATTGTTATATTTTTTTCTTCAATTAATCTTTGTAAACAGTTTTTTATAAATTTTTTTTTTTCATAATTTTGCACTCTAAAAAAAACATTTAGCCCAAAAATCGCCTTTAAAACGATATCCTTCTTTACACTAAGTAAGACGTTTCAGACCCATGGCTAGCCTTAAAAACTTTAAATGAAAAGTCAAACCACCCCAGATTTTTTTATTTTCGGTTTTTTTTTGGGACATTTTCAAACAGTTTTTGACAAAAATTGAAATCTTCTTCTTCTTCAAGTTTTTCCTGACATCACAATACGGAGTTTTTTCTATGACACACCCTATAGCATAGGTACTACCCATGATACTCAATATAATCACGACCATTCACACGCCTTCTTTATTAATGTTTAAAATAAGACGACCGTAATTTTGGACTTTAACAAAGTATTATTGAAAATGTTGCATTTTTTATTATAGTGCAAGTAACAAATAATAATAATAATAATAATAATAATAATAATAATAATAATAATAATAATAATAATAATAATAATAATAATAATAGTGTCTTTATTACGGTAAATATTATATATACATTATATATAACAGAGTAAACATACCGAAGGGCGAAGTTCAGATGAATTCAAGAGGCTATGAAATGTATAAATAAATATTAACAGGTTTACAATATAAACCTGTCATACAGATACACATCCAAAGTCAGTTGCATCCCCTGCTCTACCACTTAACCCCTAAAAAAAACCTAAATATAAACTAAACTAAAGAAAACGTGTACATTAAATAATAAACTAAAAAACCATACAAGAAAAAGAAAAAAAAAAAGAAATGATAAATGATATAGGGAGGGGATGTAGCATTATTCTTATAGAGTTGGTAATAAATTTAAAATTAAAAAACAAATTAAGAATCAGCAGCTTGTAAGTAATCAAAGATATTCTTCTTAAATCTTGTTAGGCCAAGTTTAAATGAATCATAATACTTATTAAAATATAAGCAAATTGTAAAGGAAAAACTTCTTTTATATGACCCTTTCCGATGCTTAGGTATTGTGACCAAATTAATCTTTTTGTTTCGTAAGTTTATGTTATGTACGTCGGTGCGGAATTTGATTTTTCTATAAAGATAACTAGGTTTTTTAAATTAAATTATATTATAAAATAGTGTGGCATTTTGTAGTGTAACAATATCCGATGTTTTAAGCCAACCCAGTTGTCGCCGAAAAACCGATACTCTTTCCCGTCTCCTTACTCCGTGTATGAACCTTATACACGAGTTTTGTAATTTCTGAATTTTTTCTTTATACTTTTGGTCCATACACGGAAAGAAGACAGTACAACAGAATCTAATCTGCGATAAAACTAGAGATTCGCATAAGGTTTTTTTAGTGGAAATACTCAGGTAAGACCTATGTGGAAATATTTTTTTTAAATTCGCAAAACCAATGCTGATACATTTGTTAATGTGTTCCCTATAGCGAAAACTGCTATCTAAAATTAAACCAAGGTTTTTGTGACTATCGACATATGGGATAATGCTATCATTCTCTTTAATTGGCCCTTCAGCCCTTAACGTGAGCACACTGTGACTTACTACCAAATACCAATGCAACTGACTTACTGGGGTCAAGCTGTAGACAGTGTTTATCGGATTATTTATAAATTTCTTCTAAGTCTGATATGATTTCTAGTAAGGCTTGTATTAGATTCTGCAGTTTAAAAGACCGGTACAATTGTGTGTCGTCTGCATAAAGATGGTACAAACAATATTTAATTTTAGATATTAACTTGGATGTATAAATTGCAAAGAGTAAGGGTGACAAAATAGCCCCTTGGGGGGTACCTAATAGTACAAGTAAGGAATTGGAAATATTGTTATTTAGCTTTACTTTTTGAAACCTGTTAGAGAGAAAGGATTTAATCAATTCTAGGGCAGTAATATCTAAGTTGTAACTTTCTAAGATCGCTAAGAGTATATCCCTATTAATAATATCGAATGCCTTGTCAATATTTCTGCACTAAAAATCTCATAAAAATGTGTTTATCCAATACATACAGATAATGAGACAATTACCAGCTTTATTTTAAATAGATCAACTCAATAATAACCCCCTCGTGGCTTTTACTTTATTGATTGGATAATTATTTATTTTACCCACTCAACTGTTACTTGTCAAATTATTTTCTTGTAAATGTCATTAAAATTTTTAATAAAAATATGAATTTCTAACCTATTTATTGGATAAAACCTTGTATGGCACTCATGGGTAAACCGATATTGCCCTCTCGAAAATTAACCTGCTTGGCTGACGCCTCGCAGGTTAATTTTTTCATGGGCAATATATTACCTTACCCACTAGTACCATAAATAACTATTATCATGAACTTTGGTCGTCAAGGAAAACAAGTTTAAATTAAAGTGTCTTTTTTTGTTTCTTTCGAGGAATCTTTAGGCTTTTGGGCTTTTAGGGATATAAGTATTTCATATCATTATATTATAATCATAGAAAAATACATTTATTGAATTTTTCCGTTTTTTTTTTTTGTAAAATAAAAAAACCAAAATATTTCTATTATATTTTTAAAATGACGATTTTTTTATGCATATGATTTAAACTGCAATATAGTAAAATTTCATTTAAACTCGAACAATGCAAAATTCATTTTATTAAATATTGTTTATTGTTTTTGTTTTTGATCACGTTTATTGGTTTACTGGCAGAAATTTCATTAATACCCAAAACGCGTGCGGGTTGTTTATTATTATTCAAACAGTGTCCTGTTATGCAAATTACAATAAAAATCTAAATAACAAATATCTATTTTATGTTATTTAATATAGTTTGTTTGTTTTATACTATTTAACGTCGTTTTTCGCTGCTATGGCCTAATTGACGGGACCGCCATCTTTACGTGCCCTCCGAAGCACGGTCCTCAACAGAACTCGCATCCACCCTGAAATGTATTTACAGTTTGGACATATTACAGTTAGTCATCGTAGTTCCATCTACCGACTATTTACACCACTATACATCCATGCTCTATGTGGAGATCGAACCCACAACCCCGGGATCCGCAATCAAACGCGCTAACCATTGCGCCACCGGGGTCGGCTATTTAATATAGGTAGGTATATTTAATATATATTTAATTTATAATTTTAAATTGGATTGGATTGCTACTTTTAAGAAGCTGTGAATTATAACACACGCCTTTTCCCTATCTGTAAAATATGAAAGAACTTTATTAATATAATAATACTATGAGCATACAGGGTTATTCTTTTAATTCGTACACCCCCGTAAGTTGTGAACAGAATGAGATAAAAAATTTAAAGAACTATGTTTAAAATATACCGTTTTTGGCCTCTTGGTGCAAAGAAATAAAACATATCAATTCATATAGATTTGGACATGCTGAACACGATTCTGGCCTTTAAAATTACAGAAACGGTGTGGAAGTTTCTTTTTCGTAAAATTAGATCGATTTTCAGTTGAAAAAAAAATATTTCTTTTAGATTTGGGCACGCTAAACACGATTTCGTTCTCAAAAATGACAAAAACGGTGTGGAAGAGTGTTTTTTTTTTATTAAAAAGGTTAAAATAGGTCAATTCTGAGCTAACGATGCCAGTAAAAATAGTGTATTAGTTAAAAATCAAATTTACTATTTTAGATTTTAAGCTTTCACGGCCATTAAGATATAAAGAACTTTCACTTTCGGGTTTAGACCGTGTTAATGGATTTTCACTTTCCGACGCTTCGTCTCTTACTACTAGAGACATCTTCAGGGATTAATCTGAAACTAAGTTTCGAATCAACTTGTGTCACTATTTATGACGAGTTGTGGTTATTCACCCGTGACGAGGTTTTTCCTATCAAAGACTTCCATAGTGCAGGTAAGTGGTAACCAGTGTCCCGATTGATATTGTTAGGATGCTTGATGATTTCTATCGATTCCCGTATCTTCCTTATAAGAAAGAAACAAATTTCCTTATCGGCAGTAGCCGAACATGTACATGAAACAGGTCATAAAATCAATTTGTCTGAAACAAAACAAATATTAACAGAAAACAGAAAAATGCCAAGGAAGATACGGGAATCGATGGAAATCATCAAGCATCCAAACCAAAATAGCATTTTTTCTTAACATACGTTTCTTCACTAAGATTTGGTAATATCATCGTACATAGCTTTAGCTTTAATGAATAAACAAACTATTTAAGGTAAAATTAATTTTTAAGTCTTACTTTTATATTAAAGCCTTAAGCCATTTTTTCTCATGACAAGCGAAAAGTCCAATTTACAAATAGTTGCGCGCGCACTGACGCGCACGATGCGGTTTTCTAATTTTTATATTAAAAAGTTCTTACAGAAGTAGTCTAAATAGTGCATAAATATTAGACATCCAAACGTAGCCAAAATGAAGTTATGAGCATTTTTGTAGGAAAATGTACAAATTTTTGATATTTTATATGACAAAATTTGAAAATAACTGCGCACGCATAAGTGCGCATTTAAAATTTATACACTAAAATATTCTAATATATAAAGTTCTTAAAATGTAAAAATATTAGATAGCTGAAATAAAACAAAATAAAGTTATAAGCATTTTTATGTGAAAAAATAAGCGTTATTTCAGGTAGGCTTGAAATTTTATTTAAAAAAAATCAATAAGTTTCTTCATTTGTTTATATTGGAAATGCTCCTAAATTGACAAATATACAAAATCAGAAGGAAAAACCTTATTAAATAATTTGCAGATTTTAGATTTTAAGCTTTCACGGCCATTAAGATATAAAGAACTTTCACTTTCGGGTTTAGACCGTGTTAATGATTTTCACTTTCCGACGTTTCGTCTCTTACTACTAGAGACATCTTCAGGGATTAATCTGAAACTAAGTTTCGAATCAACTTGTGTCACTATTTATGACGAGTTGTGGTTATTCACCCGTGACGAGGTTTTTCCTATCAAAGACTTCCATATTGCAGGTAAGTGGTAACCAGTGTCCCGATTGATATTGTTAGGATGCTTAATGATTTCTATCGATTCCCGTATATTCCTTGGCATTTTTCTGTTTTCTGTTAATATTTGTTTTGTTTCAGACAAATTGATTTTATGACCTGTTTCATGTACATGTTCGGCTACTGCCGATAAGGAAATTTGTTTCTTTCTTATATTGCGCTCATGCTCTTGAAGTCTTGTAGAAATTTTTCTCTTAGTTTCACCTATGTAAACCGTACCACAGGAGCAGGGTATTTTATATACGCCTTCTGAACTCAGGGGTATTTTGTATTTTGTTGAAGTCAAACATTGACCTAATTTTTGGTTGGACCGAAATATAGGCTTAATATTTGACTTTTTCAAAAGTTTACCTATTTTATCCGTGATACCGCTTACATAGGGAAGTATAACTTGTGTCTGTCTGTCATTGTCACTATTGTCCTGTTGTTTGGGTCTGGGATTTCTGTATTTGTATATGGTCTTATTAATGTCTTTTTTGGTATAACCGTTCATGGTCAAGGCTTTGGTTAGTTTAAGAAGTTCTGTGTCTAGGGAATTCTTGTCTGAAATCATGAAAGCCCTATGAACAAGTGAATTAACTACCGAGCGTTTTTGAGAGGGATGGTGATGTGAAAATGCGTTTAGGTATCTGTCAGTGTGGGTTTTCTTCCTGTATACCGAGTGTCCTATTGAGCCATTTTCCGTTTTGTAAACCAAAACGTCCAAAAAGGGAAGTGATCCGTTGTTCTCAATTCACAACTCGTCATAAATAGTGACACAAGTTGATTCGAAACTTAGTTTCAGATTAATCCCTGAAGATGTCTCTAGTAGTAAGAGACGAAACGTCGGAAAGTGAAAATCCATTAACACGGTCTAAACCCGAAAGTGAAAGTTCTTTAAATCAAATTTACTGCTGCCAGGTCACAAAGGCAAAAACTGTGTTTTGAAATTCAAGTCTCCAAATGTTTCTAACAACTTTCATAGTTTCTAGGAATACATTTAAATTATTGATTTAATATGGCTGCAGTTAAAAATACATCATAGAAAACTAATTAATATCGGAAACAGTGGTAGAGTTAATAACTTTTATTAAATTATTTTAATCAGTACTTTAGAAATTACAAATTACGCAGGCATACATTAAATTTGATTTTTGGGGGTGATTACTTGTTTCGTATGATAATTTTACCTAATTTTGTTTCTCATTTCTCACAAAAAAACAGTCTGTGATGGGAAAAATACACGAATAACGTAGTGGTCCCGAAATAAAAGTGACAAAGCCATGGCCACCATGGCTCCCCCTTAATCCGCCCATAACAACAACATTATTATTGAAAACTCGTTTGGACGTTTTATTAAAATGCCACAGTTCAGCACCAAAATAAAACAATGTAAAATTTGACATACGACCTTTTGCACTCAGACGATTTGTATGGCGTATTTCCATGGTGGCGCCTTCGCCAAAAATGTAAAAACTATAAAATTATAAAACTTCTTAGAACCATAGACAAAGAGTGAAATAGATGGTCTGTGATTTTAAGCCATAATAAGGGGGGGGGCACTAAATTTCGATAATATCACAAAAAAATCGATTCTGTCAGCTGTAATGTTTAATTTCGGTATATTGCACTAAAACAACATGGTTTTTTCGCTCACAATATGATCTAGAAGATCATCTATATGTAAGTTAGGGTTCTAGCTCAACAACTATCTGAAGGTGGGACTCGCCTAGACTATATATAAATGTTACTGGAATTACTCTTAAAGTCGAACATGACGTGACGTGACGTGACAATTTTTTTTGTGCCCCGTTTGGATAAACTATACCCTGCTGAAAATGACGGGTCTGGGCGGGTATAAATGGTGCCTAAACCGGACTTGAGCGGATGAAATTCACCCGCTCAAGTCCGGTCTATGCAACATTTATACCCGAGCAGACCTGTCATTTTCAATAGGGTAGTAGTAAACTGTATTAAAAATGTCATCTTATTAGTTCAAATAAACTGATCTAAAAAAGTTAAGGATATTTTGGTTTCTCTCTCCTACTGTTTACTTGCTTGGGATTACAGAGCTGATTGTAAAAACAGTTTTATAAAACACTCGATCCTTACGTTTCCAAGTGCCTATATTCTAGAATGCCTTCTTTATATTAAACAAAACCAAAACAGTTTTTAAAATCATACAGAAACTTACAGTTATTGTACCAAATATGGACAAAATATTTACTCAACTTTTTTAAGATTAACAAAGTCACAAAGAAGTTTTAAACATACATGTATCTGACTCTGTAATGCTATACCTTTTCAGGTAAGATTACTATCCTTAAAACATTTTAAAAACATTATAAAGAACTTCTTTAGTATGGACGAATTTATAAATTTCAATTTTAACAGTTTCTGTTTTTTCTATTTTTTCTGTTTTTCTGTACTCTTTTACATTAGCGTATTTATTATATCTTTAGATTTTAATAACTTAAAAGTGTTTTTTTATTATTTTTTGTATTTATATATGATACCATAGTGTTAGTACTATGTACACCAGCACCATCGAATAAATCAAACAATCAATCAGAGGTAGAAATAAAGTCCAAACGTGTGATTTGACTTGGATTTAGTCAAATGCAGTTGGCGGATGATCCGACCACTCACTAAAACTATTTCCCGCTTAGCTTGTGTTTTCTCGTCGGTAAATGTGTTGTTTATCCCTCGGGATCTCATAAAAGTGATCCAATCATCTCCCACATCGTCAGATACCACCGTAGACTTCGGACGTGATGCTTACCCCTAAACTTCTTATGGTCGTCTGGAATTTAGTTCAATTCAATTCACTTTTTAAATTGTTAGACCAGGCGGTATCTGTTTTAGGATGGGTGAATCGGATATTCTATATTTTTGGATGAATGGGTCCAGAATATCACTAGAAATGATAATTTTACTATGCATATAAAATAAACTGTGAGCTTTTTATTTAACAAAATGTAGAGAAAAATTTAATTGTTTTTCTCCTTTTCGTGCATATATCTCTGGAGCTGTTCATTTCAGACAAATATTGAAGAGGAAAAAAGTTTTGTAATTGAATTTTATAAAATTGGTTGCAAATCGAAAAAAAAAATAATAATTATTATTTAAAAAAAAATAAAAAAAAGGGGTAGAAAAATCGAGTTTTTTTTATTTCGGTTACTTAAAGTATACGTAGGACCTTTAAAATTGGCCCAAGACAACTTTATGGCGTGCTAAATCATCACACCAAATTTCATCAAAATCGGTCTGATAGTTTTTGCACAATAATTTTGCGATTCAGATTAAAAAAAAATTGTAAATTTTCAAAATTATGCAAAATTAAAAATAAAGCCCTTAGATACTTGAGAATTTAATCACATATAGAAGAGAGCTCAAACTGTCAAATGATGTTTGAAAAATTAAAATCCTTTAATTAGGGGATCCTAGGTACTTGTTTAAACATTTGTCGAATCTGCGCTTATAAAGAATAAAAATAAGTTTATGAATTTTTAGATGAATGTGTTTTTTTTAATAAATGATCCCTAAGGGAGCTACAGCCCTTTAAAATGGTAAAGTCGGTGATCCAATTATTACCATGTTCCTAATATTGCCAGCCCCCTTAAATTTGCTAGTTCGTCCTCTGTGTCAGATGGACCTGACATTATAACTGTCATCGAAAAGATGCCTGTAAATATGATGTATCTGTATCCAGTTGGTAATGGCGTACACAACAATGCAGTTCGTATTTCGTGCTCTTTCACTATAATAGTATATTAAAGTACTAGTTTCATAACATAAGTTTTTAGCGCACGAGTACAAGTTTAGAAAACGAGCCGCTTGTGGTGAGTTTTCTAAAGTACTAGTGCACTAAAAACGTGTTATGAAACGAGTGCTTTATACAATTACAATTTTTTCTATTTTGCTCTAAAATTTTAAAAAACTTACATTGATGACTGATTTAGGAATTTTTGTTTCGAATTGGCATTACAGTTTTCGCCATGTTTAAAATTCTAAGAACGAATATTATTTTGATATATTTTAGAGTCATTTCTTCTCTTTTCCACTGCAAGAACCAAGCCACAATTTTAACACGGTAAAACATAACCTAAACACAAAATTTTGTAGAAAATTAAACTTTAAACCGACGTTCACAATTGCACGGTAAACGTCAAAAGATAGACTTTTGTCTGTTACCAACCCAAAAGAAAAAAAAGTAGAGACCTCTTATGGGCCTATAAGAACACACAAAATGCATGTGATTATGAGCTTATAAGAGTCGCAAAATAGAAAAAAACTTGTAAAATTTTACTGACTGTCGCAAGCTGGGTAGAATAGACTTTTTTAGGGTAAGAACGTTATAAAGTTGGTACAAACATCACGGGTAGCCTTAAAAGTTAAATGGAAAGTCAAACCACTCCGGATTTTTTGATTTTAGGTTGTTTCTGGGACATTTCCAAACAGTTTTTGACAGAAATTGAAATCGCTCACAAAACCGTTTTTAAATAAAGTCATTATTCTTCTTCTTCTTCAAGTTTTTCCTGACATCACAATACGGAGTTTTTTCTATGACACACTCTATAGCATAGGTACTACAAATGATACTCAATATAATCACGACCATTCACACGCTTACTTTGTTAATGTCCAAAATGATGGTCGTCTTATTTTGGACATTAACAAAGTAGGCATCAACATTTTATTGGTGATTTTTTTGTTCCACATTCAATATGCATCTTCTCCTTCTCTTAAATTTTGTAAGCTAAAATTATGTTGTACAAGAAAGGTATGAGAATTTTAATTTTCCCCAAGGCCTCGAGGAAAGCCTTGCGTTACTAAAAAAACTGAATTTTTTTTATTGCTTTATTTACGTTTTTTAACGTTTTATATCCAAAAAAGTTTAATTCCGTCAAAAAACTGTCGGCCTGCCTGTCGGTCGGTTTGTCTATCCAAAAAATTTGTGACAACAATAACTAGAGAACGCTTTTAGCTAATGACTTCAAATTTAAACCATAGGTTTCCCTGGGAAAGTAAGTTATAAATATGATTTTACACTTAAGAGGCTGATTCAAAGTTACCAAGAAGACAGTACGGCCTGGAAGTACTTCCTGGGGTTACGGTTGAACCAAATTTCAGACAGTCTTACCAAACTAAATTTGTAAATGCACACGTCCAGTTTGAACTCATGTAATATTATGATCCACTTTAGCATTAAAACATGAAATATAAACATGGTAAATACATTTCAATAAAATATTATAAATAAAATATTTTTGATCCTACATAAATAAATTTATGATTTATTTTGATTTAAAATCTTTTTCCTATTGGGTTTTATGGTCAAAGGAAGGTGAAATAAATAAGACCTAAGTTGGTCATCTAACACTTCTTAATAAAAGTGTCTGTGTTTTTTTTTTTGGGCTTTCGGGTGGTTTCAAGTAAATAGTTATTTTTGTATTAAGAGCGCCAAAGGACTGATTTCTGCTTAAGCGTACCTAGAACTTTTTGGTTTGGACTTTTTATATATTAATAATAATCGAGTTATAAATGGCCATGTTGGGGGTAAAATTGTTTTTTCCATTTTTCAACCAAATTATTCATCGGAGGATAAAAGTGGCTATGAGAGAACTTGTAACTCTTGATATTCTCTATAAGTTTTATACATTATGCATTTTCATAAGTATTTTGTTATGGTTACAGTGGGAGCTGAATGTCAAGTTGCTCCCTCTGTAACCGTACCAAAGTACCTATGAATTTTTTAATATATGAAACTTTAAGAGCTACAAGTTTGCTCATAACCACTTTTATCAAAGGATAAATAATTTAGCTGAAAATGGAAAAAACAATTTCACCTCCAACATGGCTATTTTTGAATTAACTCGATTGTTATAAATATATTAAAAAAATTGGTTATATGAATTTTTATCGTAAGATGCATATTAAGCACCCCACCCCTAAAATTCAAGATACCGGAAACCCCTTACGCAAATCACCCTGTAAAAAACTAACAGGAGTGTTGTGTTACCATCCACTACTACCCGTTAAAATATCAGCCTGTGTACATTTATTAAAATTTGCATTTATTATTTGACTGGACGAATTGAATATTTCACTTTTTTTTTTATTTTATATGCTTAAATTTTCTTTTATAAACAAAAACAAAACACTCATTTAAAGTGTATTTGGTTCATTGTGCTTTGGACGCGTCACTGCAATTTAAACTACTTGCTTGAAAGGCATTGAATTCTATTATATCAGAGCTTTTGTATAACTACATAATGTCCTGGTACATTGTATAGAAACTATGGTTTGTCAACATACGATAAGGATTAATTTAAAAATAAAATGGTAAATTGCATATCATTTGTAACATATAAGTTTGGACAAGCATAATCTTGGTTATTTAAAAAAATATATTTATTTTTTAATAATATTATAAAATGGGAACCAAATGAGATTTTATTTACTTATCCACAACCACCCAATAACCCACCGCCTTGGAACCATAGCCAACTTTTTTTTAACAGAACCCCCTTATTTTTATGGAACAGGCTACTTATACGCCCGACGTACACGAAGCTAAGTATCCAGTATTCTTATTGGCCGATTTTAACCCTTGGTACATTAATAACTACTAACTAAGAGGACCGAATTTCCCAAAAAAATTCCTTTGTTTTTTTTGTAAACGTTAAATTATAGGTTTTTAACGTTTTTTTTTTTTTCGAAAAACAAAATGTTTACGAGTCCGTTAGGCATTATCCTTAGAATATTTTGGGAGAAAATTTAAAAAAAATCTATCTGATTTAATTTGATTTTTTACAGTTTTAACGTAAACTCCAAAATCAAAACTCCCTGAATTATTGTCAGGTAAAACTACCTGAACTCTGGAGTACTGAGTATAAATTAGGATCACTCGATCGGTTTTGGCTTTGTCTAGTTTGTGTATTAGTGTGTTTTGGTGGTTGGTAGGTCTGGACTTTTTCAGGAGAAAACTTCCAGAAACCGGAACGGCTAACCACCAAAACACAAGACAAAGTAACAACTGAATTGGGTACACTGAATTGTACATATTGTTATATATGCACCAACCACAAATTGTACTAAAGTATAGTAGGGTAGATACCCCAGTTATAGCCACCTTAAGAAAAATTCTGTTTTTATTTCTTCTTATTATGTTCCATTATAATGTTAAGGTTGCAAGTTTTGGTTTTTCTGAAACATACAATATATCTCTACTATAAAATAAATGTTTAAACAATATAACTTCAGCAGATATGTTATAAAATAAAAAACAAATAAAATAATATTAATTCTCTGGTTTTAGCCACCCAAGCACCGGTTTTAGCCATAAAAATTCACCAGATATAGCCACCATTAAAAAAAAACTAAAAAGATGTTAAAAATAAATTATTTATATATTTGTAACAGTTTTAGAACATTTAAAATTTATAGTTTTTTAAAAATATATACTTCTTAATCATGATTTAAAATGATTTCGTTTTTTATTACATTTTTTCTTACATACATATTTTCTTGGATAATTATCCGATAATTATAAATATTTATTAATTTTATTTATTTTTTATTTATTTGTTTAGAGTCTTTTTGGGATCTGAACCAGCTGGTAATTTATACCATATTCAACACTATAAGTTTTACAAAAAACTTTACATGTATGTTAGAATTTCACATTGTGACATGTTTAGTTTTCAGCTTCAGTCTTGAATCATTTGAGTCATTTTAATGGCCCGTTCTCGACTATATTTTGTATAATACTCCTCCTTTTTTAATTTAAATGTATTATTGGCTAATATTTAAAGGTGGTTTTCGCTAAAATCTTTATTATTTGTACAGTAATTTTGACATATTGATATTTTTTGACATTGGCTATAACTGGTACTACTTAGGTTCCAGTTTTAGCCAATTCTGTGACTATAGCCAGAAAGAGAAGCATATTAGTGTCCCAGTTATCGCCATGTAAATTTAAGAATAAATTCTGCAAAATATGTATTAAAATATTAATAAAGTAACTGTTTGATGACTTACCTTTAATTTGATATAATTGTTTTACGAATTTAATTTTACCTGAATTAGATATTTAAAATTATTTTTCTGGCGGTTTATTAAGAAAAGTCATAAGAAATTACATTTTTTTCAAAATCAAAATTTTAAATAGGCGCTGTATTCGTTTCGCTACAGTTAAAATATTTGTTGTCCCAACTTTTATCATTCAAATCGGATTTAAACGATAATTTTGATCTAAAGTCTCCTATTTCTTAGCTATACCCAAAAAACTACTCTGACTGGCTAAAACCGGTGCAGTGGCTAAAACCGGTGATCCTACCCTAGTACTATACTTTTTACTATAATAGTACTATGACATAACACTTGTTGTTGTATTTATTACAATTTTATGTTGTTTACCTCTTAATTCTACAACTGGTTGTTGTATCGTATAACATATTTATGTTAGAACATATTACAAAATTTGGTTGGCGCCTATATTACAACAACGTTTCTATCAGTGTATTTATAATGAAGCGTTGAATAAACATTATTACCTAAGTATCTTCACTAAGTAGCTAATAATAAATAATCACTAAGAAATCTGAGCTCCCCTTGTTTATTAAGTAAATTATGTAAACAAGATATTCATCCTGAAAAGATTTCTCTAATAAATTAATGAATGAAATTCTACGCCTTTGCATCAGATAAGATACGATATTTTTTACGTTCATGGAAAAATAATAAAAAAATAAAACTACAGTAGATATAATAACGCACAGTATCTCTGGGAGGAAATTTTATTGGACCTTTTGGCACTTATTTTTTTTTAAATATATACAGGATTATTCAGAAATAGGGTCATTAATTTTAAGGGGTTAGGACAATATGAAAAAAACTTTCCATAGACATGTCTAAAAATGCCTCGTAAGGGAGCTAGGCCCCTTTAAAAGTGGTTAAAAAATTTGGTTTTTATTTAATAAATCAGGAACCCTTTGGGATATAGCAACAAGGTTTTGCAAGTAAACTAGTCTTAATAAGGCCCATCTTCGTATATTATTTTTATGTACTTATTTTAACCAGAAGTGTGCGGGGGGCCTTATCACTTTTTTGTCCCAATCTTTTTTCTGTTTAACTTTTTTGTAATTTTATTTTTGGAATATGATTCCTCAGGTTTAGGATTAACCGTTTTCGAGAAAAAAATAATTTGAAGGTGAAATTTCACGGTTTGAGGACAAAAAATTAAATACTAAAATGTTGAAAACCGAAATTTTAATGAAAGAAAAAGTCCAAAAATCAGTCCTAAGGGGGCATGGTCTCCTAAAAATGCACCATTTTTAAAGGGCCATAGTAGCTTTAAAACCCATTTTTCGACCTATATGTATAGAAACTTTTTTTTTAGTTTTTGATATAGAATAACCCTACATGATTGAAATGTTGGTTTTTCACATTTTAGTATTGAATTTTTCGTCCTCAAACCGTGCAATTTCACTTTCAAATGGATTTTTCTCGAAAACGGTTTGGGCTTTTTTGAACACAGGGAAAAAACACAATGTTCAAAATTTTAATTTAAATATCCCGCATTTGTACTTCCTCTACTTCTTCTTCCTCTTCCTTATAGTTTCCTTATTTTTACCTAAAAAATTCGCGAACTCAGATTTTATTTAACACCAGGATAATAGTAAGTGGCGACAAATATTCATTTTATAAGTTTGCCTTTCCCTTTTTTACTTTTATGCCGTTTCAAGTGGATACCCCACAGATTTTACATACTAGATAAATTATTAACGTATTCAAAGTGACTAACACATGCGACTCTCCCTCTCTCTCGAATTTTCGTGTCTCTGTTTACAGTAACATCCACAGTTTTATTGGTATTATCTGGTGTTTTTTTATTACGTTGGTTATCTTGGACAGTGAAGTTTTAACACAGACGTCAAAATCACAAGATGAGGTTAACTTTGAAAAATATAAATAAACTTTTGATTTTTACTGAATATAAATCTAAAAACAATATATGACTATATATAAATATATAAGATATGGATTTTGGGGAATAATGTTTTATCACAGATCTGTGTTGACTATGGATAAAGGGTAAGTTAAAACAAACCAAACCAAGTGGTGTAGTGACCATATCAGCTTTCTCAGTCAAAAAGGACCTATTATAGAGACCTATTGGAAAATCCCTATGCATAAACCTATTCAATTGTTTTGTTTTGTTGTTATAAGTTTAAGTAGAAAAATCTGTATGAAACGTAGGCATCTATAAGTTTTCTATGTTTTTGAACAGATATTTTCCTAGACCTACTGGAAATTTTTAGTAGGACAATCCCTATGAAACGTGTAAGTATCTCTAAGTTTTCACATTTTTTTTTGGACAAAGGTTTTCCAAAAAACCTATAGGTACACAATTCATAAAAAAATTCCTACTTCGACCTATAAAACAATTTTATAGGATTACATAAGCTTTCTATAAAACATGTAGATATTTATAGGTTTTGGATGGGGATTTTCCCATTACTTTTTAATTGATAGTATTAATGTCTTTAATTGTAGAGTAATGAAATTATGCCATCCAGTATGATAATAACCAACAAACTTATGGAAATAAAAATGCGAGTTTATGTGCAGATAAGCATAAGGAAGTATGCATCAAAGAAAATATATAATACTAAAATAGCCTTAGCTGGAGCAACCTTGGGACATACGAAGACCTTTAAGACCAAAATTTTAGTGTAGTAATCTTAATATATATCAATTTTTATTTAATGTTTATACAGAGCGGTTCAAAAGTCACCCCCCCCCTCTTAACTTTTGAAGCAGTTGAGATATCGACTTCAAATTTGGAACTTTTAAATAAGACAACTTAAACCATCTTTTAGCATATATTTAATACTTTCAGCTCTTAAAATGTGGGCAGGGGGGCATCGGGGCACATTTTTTTAAATGGAAAGGGGGTCGTTTAAAACATCATTTTAAAGCTTATGAAATTCTCCATTTAACTCCATATTTTTAAATTAAAAAAAAATGGGTTTAAAATGGGGTTGAAAATGGGTATTAATGTCAAAATTCCTCTAAAAAAAACAAATAATTTTTTAAAAATGCCTAATTTCATCATAAAAAAATGTTAATTATACTTTTAAACTAATTTTAGTTGACATAAATAAAAATTTATAAAAAAACTTAAAAAAATCGAATGTTTTAGCACAAAAAATTGAAAAATGAAAACCTTAAAAAACGTTTTTAAAAAATTAAAAAATGTTAGTGTAAATAGAGAATTTTATAAGCTTTAAAATGATGTATCACACGACCCCCCTTTTCATTTAACAAAAATGTCCCCCATGCCCACATTTTAAGAGCTGAAAATATCAAATATATGCTAAAATATAGTTTAAGTTGTCTTATTTAAGAGTTCTAAATTTGAAGTCGATATCTCAACTCGTTCAAAAGTTAAAAGGGGGGGGGGGTGTGACTTTTGGACCGCACTGTATACATATTTCATATAGGATTAATCTTGGTATAAAGTAAAATGGATAGACGAGTAGTTAATTTTAAAAATTGTTTTAATAAATTAAGTATATAAATATATTAATAAATTTTATTATAAAAAAATTGTATGTAATATTTGGTAGAATAATATCAGAAACTAACATAGAGATTCTCTACTATGTAATATACAGAGTTGATACTTTCATTACAATAACAGGGTCGGACAAGAGTAATTTTAAATTATTTTTGTTGAGTTTCTTTAATACATACCTATGCCGAATAAGAAATAATAATGACCAAGTTGATACTTTCATTACAATAACAGGGTCAGACAACAGGAATATTAAATTATTTCTAATTTTTGGGCTGTTTGTTTAATACATATCTATGCCGAATAAGATTATGTCTGTATACAGACAATGCCGAATAAGAGAATAAGATTATGTCTGTATACAGACATATAATCTTATTCAGCATAAATATGTATTAAACAAACTGACCAAAAATTAGAAATAATTTAATATTCCTGTTGTCCAACCCTGTTATTGTATTGAAGGTATCAACTCTGGTCATTATAAATATGATTTATAATATATTATATCTTATACACTGTATGAGAAAATACAAATCGCACTTCACAGTGCGTAAACTAAATAGCACTCTGTATGGATATTTGCATATATATCTGAAGACTTGATAAATAATTTTTTTTGGTATACATTTTCTATTAAAAAAAAATGTATTAAGTTAAAAGAAATAGATGCCAGTAACCCTACAGAGTGCTATTTAGTTGAACTGTCAAAGTCAAATTATTTTAGAGAATTTTAATTTTACAAAATTATGGTATTTGCTGCTTAATAAACTTCTGGAATGTATTCACACAATGTGAAGAAAGTGCATGGAATGAACGGTATAAAACATAGAACAGAGGAACATTTTTTTTTAAATATTGGAATGGAATGAAATAGCATGTAGCACTAAAATTTTTTGTAATGTAACCAGTCTATTATGGTATAAAACACCTTCGAGGTCCCAGAATGACTATAAACAAATAAATAAAATAAATAAATAAATAAATAGTTTACGCACTGTGATGTCATATTCGTATTCTCATAAAACGGTGTATACATATGATTTATATATCAAATATTAAAAATATTCTTACACAAGTGTCTATCACAAAAGTTTTTGTCAAAAAACTCTTTGATCACAAAAGTGTCTGTCTAATCACAGTTTGTTTTACTAATAAGGGAAAATATAAATATCAATGATAAAAAAATAGTAAAATATTATAAACTGAATATAAATATACAACTGAACACTCCAATCCAATTCGGGTTTGCTCTAGGCTCTCTGGCCAGGTCATGTGGACTTCTAAATTCTGGTAACTTCCTTTCCGATATCTTTCCTCTTCTGATTTTCTGCAATTAAGTTTTTATTTTGAAAGAATTTGGTTATTTCTACTGCTATGGATTTATTGGGGTCACAAGCAGGGAATTTAGGCTAATAGGGGTTGGGCATGTCTTAGCTAGGGCCCCATAGAAGGATGAATATTGTTGGGAGTGTCTTGGGCATTCAAAAAGGATATGTTTGATGTCTTGTATATTTCCGCACCACACCATGGGTTTTCCTTTATGTTAATTTTAAACAAGTGGGAGTTGGTAAAGCAGTGTTTACCTCTCATATGACATATTTTTGTTCTTTTTTTACTGGTTACTCCTAAGTTATTAACCATGTTCTCTTTTTTAATTCTGTCCTTTCCCAGTACATGCGTCCTTTTAAGGGACTCCCTTAATTTGTCCCATACTGTCCCATTCTTTTTTCCACTTCATAAATAGGATTTCTTTTGTTTCTTGGTTGTAATCACGGAAATGCGTTTTGACTCGAACCACGAGATTTTCCAGGCTTAATTCGCTTTTCTGTCGGCTGCTCCATTTTTCGTAATTTTTGTATGTCCCGGAATCCACCAAAAGTTAACAAAACACATGAACAAAGCGAAAAAATCCACAAGCCAAACAGATTACTGAAAGGTAAACAAAAACGAAGAAGCGCCTAGTTATAGCTACCAGCACCCGAAATGCGCCTGCGTAGTAGAGGGCTAACCGTTTTTCAATATATTATTCTAAATCCAAACCAATTTTTTACAAAATAAAAACAGGCACAAAACCACCGTTAATCAACGCTAAAGTAAATTAACGTCCCGCAAACAACAGAAAACCAAAACAATCTCGGTGCGGGTAGCTATAATTAGGCGCTCGTAAAAACAATACAGAATAACCAACGTAAAAAAAATGACTAGATAAATACCACATAATACCAATAAAACTGTGGATGTTACTGTAAACAGAGAAACGAAAATTCGAGAGAGAGGAAGAGTCGCATGAGTTAGTCAAATTTTTTTGATCTTGCAATGGAATCCCCAATCTAGTATATGAGGTCTGTTGGATGCCCACGTCGCACATCCTTATTATCCGTAGCAAGATTATAAAATCAAATGAGAGAAAGGGAAAATGGTTCGCATTACCTCACTCTTCCCTATATTTTTTAAAACGCTGTCAGGGAGGTGGCTAAAGTGTTTTTTTGTTCAACATTTTTTCTGCTTTTTGTTTTGACACCCTCTATAAACATATGACCATTTTATCTAAAACAAAGGGTCATAAATTTATGATGTACCTATAACCTGTTTAGTTTAGTAGTAGTAAATTTTTTTGGGTTGGCCAAAGCCGGACAACTAGGCCATTTCTGGCCCTTTTTGTCACCTCAGGCAATCCCAGCCATTTACTAATTTAAGTCCTCCTTGAACCTGCCCGTCCTTTCAATAAAGGTCAGGATATTGGCCCAGGGGAGATCTCTTAGTTCCTCTTGGTTGAATCTTTGAGTTTCAAAGACTTGCAACCTGATCCTGTCGTATCTGACACACTCGGCTAAGTAATGAGAGGATGTTTCATCCTCTTCGCACTCTGGTCATAGCGGACTCTCTAGAATCCGCATTGTTGCCAGGTGCTTCCTTAGCCTGCTGTTTAGTTTAATTTTGAGTTTCTGAAAACTTTTCTCTTACCTACAGGCAATGACCTTTTACGGAATTTAAGGATCTAATAAAAGTATTTATAGATCTAATAAGAAAATATCATTAAAAAGTTTTTTTTTATTTTCTTATGTATATTTAAAGCTACAATTTATTAAATAAAAACCGTCTGCGGTATTCTTTTAAACGAGGATTTTTGCAGTCAGTAAAGTTTTACATAAATTCTCTCGAGAAATATTAAATCTGCCACATTTTCTCGCTAAATTGACACCAACTTGTAAATTTAGCTCAAAAGAATTGTAAAGTGTTATCTTGTTAACCCTGAGCCTTCCTGAAAGCCAATTAGGAGGTAACTAGGCTATAAAACCACGCGCAGCTATATAAACGAGGGTTTTTCATGTTACCCCAATCCAATATCTTATAATAGTTTTGAATGGACCGCTTTCCTTCTTTCTTACATTTTATGGATATTTACTGTTCTTCTACCCTCATATTTTTGCTAAAGAGAATATTTATAGAATATTCCTAAAGGGTCAGTTTATATAAAAATTTGTATTTTGTCGGTTATGATACAATTCGGTCTAACCGAAGTAAAGTTTATAATTAACTTAGTTTAAAAAGCTGCATCTTTTGCAAAGGATGAATTCAAATGAAATAAAAAATAATTTAAGAGAAAGTATAAAAAGAAAGTACCGTAAAACCTTGCCACTTTGCCCAGAGCGTAAAACTTTGCCCACCAAAATAGCCTTAAAAAACCGTTTAAGCCCGCAGGTTTTTACAAAAATACATGGGAATGTATATGTTGCACCTCTGGAAGAGAATCTTTTTTTAGTGTACCTGTGTGATATGTTATGTATAACTAAAAAGTAGAAAACAAGATAATTTTATATAAATTTTCAAAAACTAGCTTTTTTAAAGAAGGGTTTTGAAAACGTTCTTTAAATGATTAAAAATTCCAAAACATTTCTTTTAAAAATCTAGGTTTTGAAAATTTATAATTTATAATTACCTTGTTTGGACTTTTTAGTTATAACTACATAACATAAAATTAATAGAAGGGTTTTAACTTTAAAAACTTGTTTTTTATATAATTTTATTTTAGAAGGTTCATCATTTTCTTTAATAAAAACTTTACAATAGAACTTGACAATACAATTGACACGAATAAAGTAGCTTAGGACGCTATCAGGTGGATCGGTCTTCATAGAAATAAATGTCTTAGCCAACAATTCTACACATTTGTATATTTAAGCTACTTGATTTGTTATGAAATAATTATGAGTGCGGAAAAGCCCTTTCTTCCTTACGTATATGAGTGCGGAAAGAGACATCTTTCCGCACGCTTGTAGAAAAAAATATTTAACGCCTTCACATTATTACTGACAATTTCAACAATTACAAATTCAATTAACCTAAGAAAGTTATTTAATTATTTGTATTAAATGTGGGTTTGACCAAACTGCAATAAAATAACTGTAAGTATTATACTTTTTTCAAAGCTTTTCTTAAGAGTATTATAGGTTAACTTTAACCAAAATTAACAGGTTAAAGGACACTGACGCGTCAGTTAGGAAACTTGAACATAACGCTGTACGGTGTCAAAATTTGTATCAGTGCTCAAAACGGTACGCTGATCGGCGTTTAAAAACATGTTACATTGTAGTTTATATAAAACAACTATTTTATTTTAAAACTAAATAAATAGATGTTTGAAATAAGTAATCATAAAAAAATTAAAAATAAATTATAACGCAGGACTAAGTGCTCAGATTTAAAAAAATTAAGAGAAAAATAGATTAATATTGTTCACATTTTTAAAATGGTTTTACTAAAGTAACTAATTCAATTAATTCAGAACGAAGACTGCTAGTCTAAACTTCAAATTGCGAAGCATTGCATACCTTTAGCCTTTTGAGGATTTTTTTTTGTTATAGGTAATAGCAAAATATTAAAAAAAGCTTTTTATTATAAAACTAGATGAAACGTTGCAAACACCTTGTCAAAACAACGGCACTATTGTACACTAAAGCCATCCAGTTTGCAAATTTCAAACTAGGTGTTTTGTTTGATTTTAAATTCTGTATCTTTAAAACATTATATTCTAGCAAAAAAACTGTGTATAAAATTATTTATAGGGCTTAAAAAGAGCTTTTATTTAAAATATAAATTTTTGAAATCGGGTTATAAATATGTGAGATATGCTAAGAAAGGCTTTTACTGCTTTAAACGCCAATATCTCGAAAACAATGCGTTTTAGGAAAACATTGTTTATAAAATTTTTTGACCAATTTAAAATTATCTTTTATGTATGGCCTAAATTAACCAAATACAATAATAATTGCCTTAATTATAAACAAAAAATGCTAAAAATAGGAGTTTTACCCTATTTTTACCCCCTTACCCCCAATCGTTTACCCCCAAAATCTAATCAGATCTTCGGAATACGAAACAATATGCAAAAAACCGAAAGTCGATATCTCATGTAGAAATGGAGTTAGAGAGTTTACACCCAGACACAGACAGACAGACGGACGCAAATTTTTTTTTACTGATTTCGAATCAGAATGATCTAAAACGTCGAGAAATGTGAAAAAAACGTTGTCAAAGATTTTGACTTTTCGGTGAAGATTTTAATACATCGGCACTCTTAGTAGCACTAAGTGCCTATGTAACAAGTAAACAAGTAAAGATGTGTGTATCTTGGCCATTGGATATTGCTTGTGATTGGAGACAAAGCAAATGGCAACAGCTATGTCACTGAGCGTTAATAAATTCGGTGAATTTCATTTTGCGTAATTTATTTTTAACTGTAAACATATGTGCTTATGTCCCCCAAGAGGCTAAGGCATATTAAAGGTATACCCTTAAATTAATTTTACTGAAAACCATTATATTTTATCTTAAATTCATATCAATTTGTTTTCTAGGGCTTCTATAGGAATTGAAACATTTATTTTCATATTTTTTAGAGACTTTGAATAAATACTATATTTATATAAGGAATTTGTAATATATCTATAGATATATATATATATACCATATTCCACAGAATATTTAGGTTTTATCATATGGAGGGAAATCTCCTCTGGGAATTTTTGCCGTGGTATATTTTTCTGTGCCGCAACTATTGGTATCACAAAAATGAAGAATGAACCATCACCATCACCGGTGAACGCAACTTAGCTGGCAAATCAGGTCATCGAAATAATTCCTCTGAAGTTGGCATTTACTGGCGACTAGATCACGTCACATCCGCAAGAAATATGAAACGATACCCGGAACAGCAATGTTAGGGAAATTAAAAAAATATATATACAGTGTGTCTCAACGAAGCCGAGTCGGTCGATATATAGTAGTCTCCACTTTAGAGAAAAACTAACGGGAAAAGTTCTATGGTTTTAAAAAAGGCACATTCTAAAAATATTTTTAAATATACAGGATGGTCCTCCTAGGGTGGGTTACATCTGACTTAATTTTTAAATTAGTAAATATGAAACACTATACAAGTCAAAAAATATTCAACTATCAATAATAAATCAGCACAAGTTAAAAAGAAAAAAATACACACAACAGCAAACCAAACTAACCTCAAAATTTTATGTATGAAAAATTATCAAAATTTAATGTATGAAAAAAGTCCCATAGTGGAATGTTGCCTAACCCTATTTTAAAAATATCGTGCTTATTAAATAATTTTATATTACATTACATTTTTAGATTTTTGTTTAACCTCGTACTATTCTACTTAATTAAGCATCCCCTAAGTCCATTACTTGTGTGGGCTAGTAGTAGGGTGAACCACCGGCTTTAATTGACTTTCGAACCAATTTATAGGAAGTGTCCGCTTAACTTACGCCTTCGCCAAATTTCAATTAATAATTAACTAAAAGGCAAATCGGCACCGGTAAGAATCGAACTCACGCTATTTTGGATAGTAAACTCGTCAAGTACGACGCGGTAGTCCACTACACCAATCCTCCCATTATTATAATGATGAGCTTATTGCAACTCGTTTTGAATTTTTTTTGTTTATTTCAAAGGCCAATTAAAATTTATATGATTAAATTAATTAAATTTTATTCCTTTAAAGTAACAACGTGGATTACACCATTTTGACTTACATCTTCTATCTTTTGTTATCTTCCCAGTTATTTCACCTGCAAAAACATTGAAAAGCCAATATAGAGTATATAAATATGTGAATTCTAACAGATATAACGTTAAAATTCAAGATATCTTTGACATTACCTCTGTCACTTAAATCAACCCATGTATACCAACTTTAAAACAACAAATATAAATTGTTCCTCTGAGGCGTCTACTGCCGTATTGTTTTAAAAACTATTTTTTTACCTAATTTAAGCATTAAGGGGAGTTCTATGTTTCTAACAAACTTTTTTACATATATAATCTTTTTAAACTTTTGACTTAGCTTCTCGTCTATTTTTAGTCTGGCTTAATAAAGAAAAGTGTGTATAGATTTATTAACCTCAGTTTTGAAATATGTATTTTAAATTGTTTATTTTTTAATATCCTTTTGGAATATTTCGCCTATAAATTTAAATGCAAATGCATTTTAATTTAATTTAAGTAATGCCTTTGATATTGGTATTCAAATGACCCTTGACCGAATTTTTATTTATGTTGAGCCTTTATTCAATGAATATTATAATATACATATCATAATACACACGCAAATTTCAAATTTTCTGTAATAAAATAAGCAAATATTGTTAGTTGAGTTATAAAATGAAAACTATGAATATTAATATTCCTTTGGCTATATATTTTAATTGAATAGTTATTTATTATTTTTACGGGCTATAAATATTTGTTTTTAATATACTTAATTGCTTTATTTATTATTTTTTTAATAACTTTTATTAAAATAATAGTTTTTATAAAGGGCAGTTTAAATTTAATGTGAACTTCATTTCATTTAATATATTATCTGTATATTCCTTATTATATATTTTTATGCCCATTATAACTTTTTTATTTGATAAATCTATTATACCAATTTTTACCAAAATTACCCCCCGCCTCTCAGGGGTGGTTTTAAATTTTTTTATTCTAAGATTCAGTATAAGTAACCTCAAAAACCCTAATATAACAATTGTCACGATAATCACCCCCACCCATTAGGGTGGGGTTCTTTTTTTTTTCAAAATGGGCACTTATTATTATCTCATGAACCGTAAGAGTTATACAAAAAGTGCTTGGTGTTTTAATTTGCATATTTGCAAAGTATTATTATCACAGATTCTAAATGCGTAAAGGGTATTAGGCAAAGAATAACAAGGAAAAATAACTTTTAATTTAAAGAAATATTTACTGTACTCAACAAACATAAAGGTAATTATTGGGAAAAGCTTTTAGATGTTAAAAAAATGTTTGGTTTATTTAAATCAGGCATGAAAGCTTATAAATATTTTGGAAACAGTAAACTTATTTAAGAAGAGCCACACTTAAAATTTCTAGTGTAAAATTGACCAAGGAACAAGAATAGTTCTCCAGATTTGACCTACAACAAATATCTCCAAAAATATTGGCCAAAAACACCCAAAATTTTTGGCCAATATTTTTGGATATATTTGTCGTAGGTCAAATCTGTGACCATGTTCTTGTTCCTTGGTCATTTTTACACTAGGAAACCAGTTTTCAGCTACTTAGTGCAAAAAACCTCTGCATAATTAAAAATGCCCAAATTTAAGTAAGAAAAGTGAAAAAAAAACGAAAATGGCTACAGTTTAGTTAATAAATTTTTGCGGGACCTAATATTTTGGTTTTGACTACTCCATAGGTGAGTTACATGCCCAAAAAAAAAAAAAATCAGCCAAATCGGAGTGGGTCGATGTCAAGTGTGGCTCTTCTTAAATATTTTTACTCAAAGTGATAAGAAAATTATTTAGTATGCTTACTTGAAACTACTTTGAGTTGTTATAAAAAAGGCAAAGTGAATAGGAAGCCATTCTTACGTAATTTAATAAAGTTTAAAAGTTTGTATCTCCAAAACTTTATATTTTAGAAAAACACATATTTTATACTAATCAGCTCTTCAACACTGATAAAAGAGTTTATTTGCGTCAACTAAATATTTGGTTGGATATGGTCAATTAAATTATTTGGTTGGGACAAATAAATTTTATTTGAGTCAAATAAATATTTAGTTCATGTAAACAAATATTTTAATTGTAAAATGATTTATTAATGGTAATAAAATAATTTATTTGGCAGAAATAAAATTTATTTGACTCAAATAAATTTTATTTGTCACAACCAAATATTTAATTGGCCATATCCAACCAAATATTTAGTTGACGCAAATAAACAGTTTTATCAGTGAAGAGGTGATAATAAACAATATGCAAAAAACCGCTTGTCGATATCCTTTCTAAAATTGAGTTATTAAGTTTACAAATAGACAGACGGGCGCATGTTTTTTACCAATTTTGACTCAGTCTAAAACTTCAAGAAATGTGAAAAAAACTTGGACAAACATTTTGACTTGTCGGCGATGTGAAATATTGTTCAAGTAAAATAGTTATTATTGTTTGACACAAGGATGTGTAGCTATGGAAAATATGTAAGGAATGTGTGCCCCTCTCACTTGCACGCACACACGCACGCACGCTTATAAGCGTCATAAATGAAGTAAAGTAGCGCGCTCTCCGTTCTGTAATACCTCCCCTTTTCGTGTAAACTTTCTTACCGTGTGTATAACCGTTTTCCGGAAAACTTTCCCCTATATCAATTACACAAGTCTCTTCAAATATTGTAGTTGGACTTGATAATCTTATTCCCAAAACAAACAATTATTACCTTTATTAATCAAATGTAAACAAACGAAACTGTCCAGTTTCTGCTAACGAAGTTAAAAACTTGTGTTAACTATTTTGTTAGCAAAATAAAAAGAAAACAGACTGCAAGTGTGTTGCAAACTTGATGAAAGTTTACAATATTGTACTAAAAGTAAACAAGCTGGACGGTTAATATATAAGTTATATGATATAACTTTATATTTTGCTAGTATACCTTGGAGTCCAAAAGTCAACCTTCCTCTTAACTTTTAAATGAGTTGACATATCGACTTCAAATTTGAAACACATAGGAGGTAATTTTTTTAAATGAAAAGGGTGTCGTGTGACATATCATTTTAAAGCAAATAAAATTCTTTATTTGACCGTATATCTTTTTATTTTTTAAACTTTTTTAAAGCCGTTAGTTTTTAAATTTATGTCCTAAAAAATGCAAGGTTTTTTTTTGAAAATTATTATTTATAACATTTATAATTTGTTTGTTTTTTTACAATAATATAACATTGTATTAAAAAAAAAAAACAAGAAAACTAAAAGTAAAAGAAAATCATATTTCCTGTTTCGACTTTACATAAATTTGTATGCTATTTTTTGCTTTGTATGCTTTGCTTTTCTCAAAAATTCTTTGAGAAAGTAATAAAAATTAGATTAAATTAAGACACATTATATTTTTTCAGGATCGTAGAAAAAATAGTGTACATAACTCGTTGGAAAGTGTATTTCGTACACTCATGGGGTTTCCTCACTAGCCTGAAGGCTCGTTCGTAAACCTTCCCACTCGCGTGAAATATATCACTTTCCACACTAGTTATGTAATATACTATTGCAAAATTTTTCTTGGTGTATTAGTCGAATGTTAAGGGATAAAATTTATCTGCTTCAATCTAAGAACAGGTGTCTCTGTGCAGAGAGTTAAGGATTATGTCTCCAAAACATTAAACAAAACCTACACACAGGTGTTTATACCCTTAAATAGGTTAAGCAAATTTCTAAAACATAAAATACAAATATATCGTTCATTCTGTAAACCGCACTTGTCATGGAGTGTAATTATTTTCAAAGCAATCTTATACTGTTAAAAATTAGGATAAATGTAGAGAATTCATATTATTTAAACTGAATTTTTACTGTTTTATAAAAAAAATTAACTGAATCTTTTTTATCCTTTAGGGTATCCTTATTTGTTTTTAAATAAGTTATTTAATCCAAATTATGTATTTGCATTTAAATCGTTCCATATAAAAAGGGTATTAAAAGGGAAACACTGTAAGAAGTAAATTATTTATTCAGTTACAAATGGATAGGAAGTTATGATCCTGTACAAATGTACTTTAATTTTTTTTTAAATTATAGTTCTAATGTCACGTACTTTAATATTCAAGGACGGACATGAAATGTTGCGTATGTTTAACAAAAAATTAAAGTACACTTATATAGGATAACAACTTTCGATTTGCTATCCATTTGTAAATGAACATTCAGTTGACTTTACATTACATTACATTACATGTTTGTTTAACCTCGTACTATTCTACTTAATTAAGCATCCCCTAAGTCCAGTACTTGTGTGGGCTAGTAGTAGAGGGAACCACCGGCTTATACTGACTTTCGAACCAGTTTCTAGGGAGTGTCCGTTTCACTTATCGCCAAATTTCAATTATTAATTAACTGAAAAAGGCAAATCGGCGCCAGTGAGAATCGAACTCACGATAGTAGACTTGCTATGCATACGCGCTAGCCACTACGCTATGCCTCCCATTAATATTTTTTGGCAAAGTATATGGCACACAAGCCCTGTTGTTTCGTAACTTTTTCTGAAGGGGTTATTTTAAAGCCATTATGATAAGTAGTCTTTCTTTAATATTTGTATTTACCTTTAAATTTAAAATTATAGCGTATTTTTTATAATCGTTTTTCCGAAGGCTACGGATGACGTTAAATGGATTTTTTAACAAAAAATAACGGATTAAGTAGGAGGATATCTAAAATTAATTTACAAACTTACATACAAACATATTAACTTAAAATAAAGGACGATGGGAATTCTTTTAAACCAATATATTACAATCTGGCATTATTACTACAAATAACCAACCAAGATCATGTACCATAATATGGTTTTATAATGTTAGTGAACGTTCAAGTATTACGTAACGCAAATTGTACCAAAATTCATACACTTCATACCCCGGTTCTCGCGTTATTGTAGATTATAGAGAATAACGCGAGAACCAAGATATGAAGTGTATAAATTTTGGTACATTTTGCGTTACGTAATACTTGAACGTTCCCTTAAAGAGATATTGTTTAAATTTAAGATAAAAACGTAATTTTATTTTAAAATTAAATTTTAAAATTCCTTTAAATTAACCCTTGTACTTTACGATGACAATATACAAAGCGTGTCAAAAGGCAGCCCCCTCTTTAACTTTTCAACGGCTTAAGATATCAACTATAAATTTAAAATACCTAAATAACCCCAAATTTGTATGGTATATATTTAATATGCTTAGGGGCACAAGGGAGACAAAGGGCAAGGGTGACATTTTTTTAACAGAAAGGGAGGTCGTGTGGTACATCATTTTAAAGCTTATAAAATTCTCCATTCGACCATATAACTTTTATTTTTTTTACATTATTTTTAGGGCTTTCATTTTTAATTTTTTTTTGCTAAAAAATTCGATTTTTTAAGACCTGGGCACTGCCTATAAGGCAGTAATAATAACAGGAAACTAGAATAAGAGGATTTCATCGAATTTTACGTTTTTTATGTTTAAACATGAAATCAATTAAAATATAATTTTTTAAATATTTTGTAAACCCATAACGACCTCAAGCAAACTAGTTTTTTAACTAAATTACTTTTTTTTTTTTTTTAATGTTATAACAATAATTAAAGAAAAGTCTTTGGACTTTTAGCACAGAAGAGAAAATTAGAAAAAAATTAGAAAAAATGCAAATCCAGACTAAGACTTGACTTTTTCTTCTGATTTTCCCTTCTGTCACAATGCCACTAATATTTTTCTTTCATAATAATTATGAAAGAAATTGTGCTTATGTAGGCTTAGGTTCATTAAAATCAAAAACAAAAACAAAATAATAAAAAAAAATATTAAAAAAATTTTTTCAACATTTTTTTTTTTTTAAACGTTTCTGTCCAAACGCAAGACTTTTCTTGGAAAAAGTAAAATATTAGTGGCATTACTTATTATTTACGGAGATCAAAATTACTTCTTATTTTATTACAATATTTCTAGACTAAGAGCTGTAGCAAAAACTTTATTTCAAGAAAAGGTAATTTATTTTTTTTTTCAGCCGCAATTGAATAATGTGTAGTCCCTTTATTTACTGAGAGTTTCCTTAAATATTAAGACGCAGAAAACATGCAAATATTTATTTAAAGCATTATAGTTATATCTTCTATTATAATACTAAATAAAATCTGTTGGAATCAAAATGGGCGCGAAAAAAGAAACATGTATGAAAAATATTTTAGAAATATACAAACCAAAAAATTAAGGAACAAAAAATTTTTAATTTTTTTTAGTGTTTTTTTGAAGAGCTGTATCTGTAAAAAATGATCGTTTCAAGATGGAAAAAAAGCATTAGTTTCTAGTTTCGAGATCTTTTGGCACAAAATTTTTGTGAGCTATGGTTATTTCGCAATCATTAGAAATATCGCGAGGCAAAAATTTTATAATTTTTGTTTTAAGGGTGCATGGACTCGGGAACATTTTTCTAGTCAAACCAATAGAAAGGTTAGTTAGCGTGTTTATTCAGCTTCAATTTGGTTCTTTTTTTTGTCTCTACTTAAATTTTTTGCTGAGATCTCCGACTTTCAATGAAAAAGGATCCTTTTCTTTTTATTCATCAATATTTCAGGAACCAATGATCACACAGTAAGATTGAGGGCAGCTTTAAAAACATGAATAAATATCCTACAAGACCCCTCTATGATTTTTTCAGAAAAACAATTTTTTTCATCCTCAGCATTAATTTGGAAAAAGTACAAAAAAATTACTTTTTATAGTTTTTTACTAAATCTACCGCTCTACTTTACAAATGTTGATGAAAAGACTAATATTGCCAGGTTTTTTACATAGCTTAATATACGACCAACAGCCCTGTAAATTTTCAAATTAATCGATTAAACCGTTTTTCCGGACCGATTGATCAAAGTTTCACAAAACAATTAAAGGAATAAGTAGTCGCCTTCCTTACAAAGGGGCTTATCTCAAAAAATTGCTAAATTGAGTTGGGGTCTTGAGTGTCATCAAAACAGTAACCTGCAGCTACCCTGATTAATGATATCAAAAATCTCAAAAAATGAGATAAGCCCCTGTGCAAGGAAGGAGAGGAAGTGAATTTTCTTTTTCATTTTTTTTTCCAAAAATTGTATTAGGTATATTAAAATATAAACAGGGTCATAGAAAAGCAGAGAATATATTTCATCAAGAATTTCCTACCTAAATAATCAGCAGAAATGGAATAAACTCCTGCTAAGGTAGCGAAAAGTACGAAACGAATAAACACGCGTAATTTTGCCATAAGACCTAAAAGCCTGGCGCCGTCAGAATCCGCATGCCGACTAAAGACGCTCTCGTCGCGACGCTGATAAAACCACGATGCATGCATTTTAAGCGCTTGCGTAGCTCTAATGCAAGTTCGTGTTTTGACTTGCAGTCTGTCATCCCTTAAACATGGATGCAATTCCCATTAAACTTTAGAGTTCAAAGTTCTCGCTTTATTGTGATTTTCTTTGTCGTTTTCGTGTTAAACTCCTCGCAGTTTCATAATAGAGGATTATAATACGTTTACATCAAGCCCCGAAAAAAAAAAGTTGTCCAAAATCAAACGAACATAAGATTTAAGAAATTATATTTTTGATGATTCTTGCTCATATTGAAGGTAGTTTTAAATAAACTTAAGACGATATTATCTTTCCAAGTCATACAAATGACTTGTATACGTGTAATGTAATTGTTGTTGTTTGTTTTTAATTTTAATTATTAGCCTGTAGATGGCCCTACAAATGACTTGTATAAGTGTAATGTAATTGTTGTTGTTTGTTTTTAATTTTAATTATTAGCCTGAAGATGGCCCTACGTTAAAAGGGCAGAAACATGTCGCTATTATTTATATAATAAACTATTATTATTAATAATAAAACATTTTTGGAGAGATAATGTCTTCTTAAGTTTATTTATAAGATTTAAGGTTATGTATAAAATAGGATTTTCATTTAAATATTTTTTTATTTAGAAGGTGGTAATTTAATTAATAGCTTATCTAATTTATTTATTTTGTTCTGTTTTTAATTTTAATTTTCACAAAAATCACAAATCCAAATCTTTATTTTGCCTTCTTTTGGACTCATTTCATTACAGTAAGCATGCGGCTAAAGCCTTTCTTTCACACGATTTTGGAGTTACTACATGCAGGTCAATCCTGTTGCATTTTTTTTCTTGATAGGGCCCCACTCGGCCCCCAGCTACAAAAACATCATACCTATAGTTTTACGCATATATAATGGTTTTTCTGAACATCGCTGCGCCCTCTAGAATTTTGCTTTCCAAAAAAGGTATTATTTTAAGAAAAATTGACCATAGCGCCCCCTATGCATTAAAATCAAAACTTTTTTTTTATAAAATTATAGTCACTTATGAGGGTAAAGTGTTACCCAAATTTTAAATCAATATATCAAGTTTGGATAAGTAACCTAGGTCCAAATTTTAAGTATTTAGCTCAAAGCAATCGGGTTATTTCTAGACAGACAGACAGAAATTTATTTTTGACGGAAGTCATATGATAGGTCATATGCATGTTTTTGGATATAAAACGTCGAAAAGCTTAGAAAAAAAAAAACAATAAAAATGTTTCAACATTTTTTTTACTAATGCAAGTCACTCCTCTGAGAAATACTCTGACAATATCCATAAACTCATGAGGCCTCATGAGAGCATCATGTTATGATTTCCACGTTTTGTACTCATACGAACATCATGATGAGCACATCTCATGATTTTGTGATCATGTTATGAGTTTCTTATGAGTTTGTCATGAGGTGTATACATTTAACGTTAAATCATTAAATGATGTCATAATGACTTCCACGTGAAATAGCAAATGATGCCCGGGACCCAATTGAGAACGATTGCCGAATAGTACAGGTTTCTGTAATGTTTCAATTTCAGTGCACTTGACAGCGTTATGCTATAGGTGGCCCCACATGTTATTTCCTACCACTAACTAAACTTATTAAATTAATAAAGTCGCCTTCTAAGAATACTAGTATTAAAAGGCAGCTGTCTTTATAAGGATATACTACTAGTAGTAACTAGTAATTAACTTACTGCTAATTAGATACACATTATCGGATTGGTATGGTGAGCCGTAGATATCTGGAGGCTTTAGTCTAGAGGAACTAGTTCCTCCAGTCATCTTGGGGACATTTCCACTGGGAAGTTCCCAGTGGGTATCTCTTCGCGTTTTCAAGATATGAGCAAAAAGGTGTGTGTGTATGTGTAAGCAGGGTAATTTCCTTTCTTTTTTTTTAATTTCGCGGTCAATTTAAATTTCGCTGTTAATTTAAAGTTTGCGCATGAGCATTCCGTAGACCGCTGCTAGATCTTCATGACATGATCTCTTAATGACTTTACAATGAGGAGTCATCTGTATGCGTTCATGAACTCAGAGAAAATCATTAAATGATGTCATAATGACTTCCACGTGAAATAGCAAATGTTGTCCGCGTAAATACTTGCACCTGTGAGGAGTACGCTTTAGAATGCGAAGCATTATATATTTTACGGCGTTTTTATGGTAGAATGTCTCGCAATTGAAATCTATTTTTCTGCCCTTGCAAAGTACACACTTTATATATTTATTTCCAAGAAAACGTATACTTATATCTTTGAGAGTTTATTTCTTTGATCTTACCAGTTAGGGAAATGCAACTTCCTTTAAAATATACTTAAATACAAATGACATATTTTATAATAATTTGCTGCACTGATAATATAAGATCATTTTGATTTATTTTGATATTATCGGCACACTAAGGGGTATTTGACCCATAAACATGAACTAAATTCGATTTTTTAAATTCTAGGAAAGGATTATTGCTTGTGGTAGCCTTATAGATGTGGGATAATGGAGCTCTCTACAACTAGAATTATGAAACAAAAGACGTCTACCCTATCTCTATCTCATTTGTGCTACACTTTCCAGCCAACCAAATAAATACTGTATTTGTTTTTCATACAACAAAAACAGTATTTATTTGGTTGGCCGGAAAATGTAGCACTGAGCGGCACGAACGAACATAGCTAATGTGAATCTGTAGAATAAGATAATTCTACTAAAATTTAGATGGCGCCAGTAATTTCTTTAATAAAAATAATATAGTTACACTTTTCGCCCGGCCAAGTAAATATTGTATTTGTTCAACAAAGAACAAACAGAATTTGTTTGGTTGGGTGGAAGTGGGAGTGTATGTATGCCTTTTATCCTTTTTGGGTATAACTTTTGTCCCTGTCTAATCTAACGGGAGAAATCGCCATTAGACGCTATTTTGATTTTTCTTGGCCTGTCGTCGCTTATACAGTAATTCAAAGTTCATACGTCTTGAACGCCGTGAGTTTTAGGGAGATAAATTTTTCTGTTTATTAAAGGCATATCCACAGGCTCGCTTAAGAACGTAATACCTAACAATGCGATGCTGTGATTGGCTTGATGTACCGCCATGTATCTTGTAAGCCAATCACGGAACCGCATTCTTATATTTATATATTTATGTTCTTAAGTCGTAATTGTAACCTAAAAATTTGACGTTTTCCTTGTGTTCAATATAATTTACGTTTGTACAATATGTAGAATATGAGTGTATGAAGAATAAACCAAAAAAGTACCTTTTTCAATACTATTCAAAATAACATCAAGTATAACCATTTTTTTATTCAACTTTCTCTTCTTTTATTAGCTTTAACGACCGTCAATCATTGTCATAGACAAAAAAGGTCACAATATTTTATATGTTAAAAGGTACGAGTTTTTAACCAACGATGTAGCTTAAAAATCGCTAGAATTTTAAACTACTACTATCTTGCATAATTGGACGGACTATATATTTCAAGAACGCTTTGACATACAGAATTTGAAACACATTTTCTTTGCTATTTAAGAAACCTTTGTTCGAAATTTGAAGTCTCTGGGTCAATGCGTTCTTGAAATATCGTGATGTAAAGTTGTTTGGACTTTAAAGTTTGCAACTTGCTTGCGACTTTAATTTGACTATAGTTTATAAATTGGGTGTTAAAACTAAACAAATCTATTTTAATCAGAATACAAAATTACAGAATACGTTCGTGACACTTAAGGCGACGATTTGTATCACAAAATTGGTACATTCTGCCAGAGCTTCAGCAGTTAAATTTATTAGCTAATAAATAGGTAGCAGATTTTGCATCAAAGTTACATGTTTAACTGCTCGTAACATGTTAACATGTTTACGATATCATACTGGTATAGTAATTTCGTTATAAACTTTAGTTATCTACATATTAAAGATTTGAATACATTTAAAGATAAGACTTTCACGACTACCAGAAATTTTCAAATTTAATAAATAATATAAAATAGTATATTTTGTGACATTTTAAGACCAAAGTTTAATACATTCATATTTTTATATAAATTATATAATAACCAAAAGTTTTAATAAAAAACAATAATTTACATCCGATAATTTAATTTTTAACCTACTTCCAAAAAGGAGGAAGTTATCAATTCGACGTGTGACTTGTTTTTTTATGTTTGTCCCCTCATGCTCCCTTGTCCATATTTTAAGAGCTGAAATTATTAAATATATACTAAAAGATAGTTTAAGTTGTCTTATTTAAGAATTTTAAATTTGAAGTCGATATATTGCACTTTTTGAGGTTTCTGAAAGTGAATTTGATAATAAAAAGTTCATTTAACGCCCGGATTTGAAAAATGGGAAAGCGATTTTACAGAGTATAATTTTGAATTAATTTACAGCGCACTATAAACTTTTCCGGTCTTTTACATTAATTTACTGTCAAAAACATAATTATTTTGATTTAGGAAAATATTTATCAGAAATAAACATTTTTAATTGGGCCTGGTTGGGGTTCTTATAGTGGTAAAAATTAGATTAAATAAAAGTGAGTTATGAACTCTTAAATAGTAACACTTTTTAGGGGCATGTCCTGTGATTTTTTTAATGGATTTTGCTAGAAAACAGTTGCTTTTACGGTATTACACTAAAAAACTTTTCGTGTATTTTTACTTAAAGAATCCATAATTTGTAAAAATAATTCAACAAATTTACAAAGAAAAAAGTTTTGGAGCAAAATATGGTAAGCCAAGGCCATTTCGCACGCCTAGGCTCGCTTTCGGTAAAATATACAAACAAAAATAACTTAGAATTGACCTTAATAATACTAAACCATATGTAAAACCTTGTCCCTCTAGCTCAAAGGGCTCCAGAGATATTAAATAAATACCCCATTTTTGGTATCCCCTTTAATAGGCCATAACTCCCTTAGGAACGATTTTGAGGGTCTACATTTATATAAACTTTTTTAAATATTTTTTGATGTAGTATGTGTATCTTTAAGGATGGATGCAAGTTTTGGGACACCCTAACTAAAATTACTTATAAACTAAGGTATTATTACTTTATTTTACATTCAATTTGTAGTAGCTGCCCGTAAAAATATGTCCCTTCTACTCTTTCGTAGCGTCGTTCCAAACCATAACGAATCGAATTTATTTCGTTCTTTTTCTAGGTAAATTCATGATTCTTTTGTTTTGTCACGAACAAAAGCTGTTCCGCATTTAATTGAATATGCCATTAAAGGCAAATATCTGTTGAAATGAAGTTGACTTTTAACATGAAACCATTAACAGTTCCACTTTAAATTAAGTGCTTTATATATTAATATCACAGGCCCACAAAAAAAGATCAGTTACTAATAACGAGATTATATTTTTCCTATGTATTTTTGAGCTCTGGAAACTAATTTTTTAATCAAAAAAGTGCTAAAAGTATAGAAAAATCTGCGAACAGAATAAGAAAAATCTGCGAATAGAATACTTACCAGAATTAAACAAGTTAGGAATTGACAGTCTACAAAAATATACACATGTTTGACGAAAATATATACACTTGTGGAAAAAATTAATGGATCAAAAAAAATTCCAAATTTTTAGAGATTTTTTAAATGGCTGTATCTTTGTGAAAAATAGACGTATCAGAGTCATGAAAAAAGCAATTTGAAGCTTGAAGTCTCTAGTTTCGAGATTTTGTGACAAACAAATTTTTCAAGCAACAAGTATTGCGCAATCCTAATAAGTACCTTGAAGAAAAAAATTTCCAATTTTTTTTTTGTTATTTTTTTTTTTTGGTCCACGGATCGGATAGGTTGTTTATCCAGTTTTAATTTTTTTTTTGTAAGCTTTGATACAACATTTCTCGCTAAGCTATCGGACTTTGAATGGAAATGGATCATTTTGTCTTAGATCATCGATATCTCAGCAACCAATGGTCCCACAGAGAATTGAATATGGGTTTCAGAAACTTAAATAATGTCTACAAGGTTTGGCTATTTAAAAAAAAAACCATTCTTAACTTGATTTTGAAGGATCACGTTTTTTTCTCTAAAACGCGGATAATCTCTAAAAAAAACGGAAAAAATAAATTTCTCTCTACTTTTTTCACATTTTTATTGCAACCAACGTTTAAATTTATGACAAAAAAAAATCAAAATTAAAAAAAAAATAAAAAATTTTTTCGAATGTTTTTCAAAATTTTTTTTTTTTTATTCACTTTAGGAAATTTATCTAAACAATCTCTTATGATTTCCAACGCTATTTCGCTACTGCATTCCGTGATTCTGCTGACCAACTTTTAATTAAATTTAAAAAAAAAAGTTGATACCCCCAACTGAATTTCGACCTCAATTACACTTTTCAGAAATTATTTTGCGATACTTTTTTGAACTCACATTTTTTTTCAAAAGGACTCTTTTTCCATTTAATTTCTTATCATGTTCGGGAGAAAATGTTTCGCACCCGATTTCGCACAATGTTTGCGTTGACGACATGTTCACGTCGAACTTGGCGAACAATTCCTAGATCATCGCGGCTAGTAGTGACACGATGGCGACTTTGTCCAGGGCGACGATTGTATCCGTTCTTCTCCTGGCATAAGCACGAGATAGTACGGATTAGATAACACCTATCCGAATGGCAACATCTCTGTGATTGTAACCTTCTTCCATGAGACTCACTACAAGAGCAACTTGATAAGAAATTAACTGGAAAAAGAGTCTTTTAGAAAGAAACTGTTTGTTTGTGTGAGTTCAAAAAAAGTATCGCAAAATAATCTCTGTCTGATAAGTGGACTTGAGGTAGAAGTTCAGTTGGGGGTATCAACTTTTTTTTTAAATTTAATTAAAAGTTGGTCAGCAGAATCACGGAATGCAGTAGCGAAATCGCCTTGGAAATCATAAGAGATCGTTTAGATAAATTTCCTGAAATGAATAAAAAATATCTTTTTTTTGAAAAACATTAAAAAAAAGTTTAAATTTTTTTTTATGTTTTTTTATTATATTAATTATAATATTTCTTGTTCTTTTTTATTACCTTCGAAACGTTGGAACTGTTCATATATATTTATTTTTTTATTAAAGTGTTCTTAATAGCAAGATTTTTTCATTATTTTATGTTTTTTTCTTGTCGTGAAAATGTGAAAAAAGTCAAGATAATTTTTTTCCGCTTTTTTAGAGATTATCAGCGTTTAAGAGAAAAAAACGTGATCCTTTAATTTTTTCAAAAATTCAATCGAATCGAATTGAAACTTTGCAGGGTTTTTTGTGGGTATATTGAGCTGTAAAAGGCACACTTAACATAAGTCTTACTTCAGCGCTTGATTTTCCAAAAAACTTCCAAAAACACCATTTTTTCACGATTTTTCAAAATTATATTAAAATTGTATTTTTGTCAAAGATTAGCAAGTCCAAACCAAATTAAAGGTCTCTAGATTTATTCTAAGTGGATGAAAAGACTTTTCGCAGATTTCAGGATATAAAGTAAAGCGAATAGAATACATCCGCTATAAAATTATTTTGTTGTCTGACAACGGGTGTAATCCGGTATACTATTTTATAACTAACTAAAACTTTATAAATTGCATGAATGTGTTTACTCAATAACTATTTATTTTACTTAATTACCAAATATTATTAATCGAGATTGTCATTTGTGTTGCAATTAATAAACGAAATTTCTACCCTATTCATTCAGCTAATAGGCTATCAGCAAAACTTTATAAATCCTCGTTAAAGCAAACTTGTTCAGTGAATAATGAATGGTATTTGCAGAAAATTTGTTTATTTTAACAGATTTTGCGATGAATTAAGGTGGTGAAATGGGGTCCCCGGAAAATATATTTTTAACTTACCGAGTCAAACAAATTACATTTGTTACATTTAGATTGGTCTATTTTCACAGTTTTACACAATTATTCACTAGGCTAAGAGTAAAAAAAAAGACTTTAAAAACTTTATCTGACATATGTCAACACTAAAAAATCTCTTTAATTTTCATTTAATCAAAATTTCATTTCATAAATTCTCATTTCTTTAAAAAATTAGGTATCACATATTTTAAAGGCACTTTTTAAAGACTGTTCTCATCCCTTGGCCCCAGAATTATTGGGTATACCTGTGAAAATAGCTTAATCTGAATGTATTAAATGAAATGTATACGACTCGGCAAGTTAAAAATAGATTTTTTGGTAGCTCATTGTCATAGCTTTTGGAGCTTCTAGCGCCCAAAGGAACCGGATGTACTTTAAGACATATATAAAGTGTAGCCGGGAGCGGATAATGAAATAAAAATGTTCACCAGCTCTCCGACCATTTACTCTGTGTCGTAAACACAGCTGGAGGCTGTTAAACTGTTGGGCACTGGAATCTAGTGTAGTGATCTTTTTAATATGTTCATCTCAAGTAAACATATTAAAAAGATCAGGTGAATTTGACATAAATTTTGTATAATTTAAAAATAAATTAAAGCTAATTTTGGTAATTTAACAAAATGACGTTAACTAATCTATGGGCTTATAGTTAAAATTTACTTTTTAAAATTAAAACCAATCTTATCAATATCACAATTAAATACTGTATACGACGCACTTGTAGAATCACATTTGAGATATGGAATTCTTGGCTGGGGTGGAGTATATAATAACCATTTAAATGACTTGGAAACTGCACTTTTCCGATGAGCTTTTCCAACTATCAAGAAAGATGGATTGTAGACAATTGTATCACCTAAGTCTCTTGATTCATACACATGCTGAAAAAAAAGAATTTAAATTAGTAAATACAAGAAGAAATAAATACTTACCTATACCAAAGGTGCACAAAACTATTGGTCAACGTAACGTTAATTATCTGGGTCCTAAAGCTTATAACGACCTACCTGAAAATATAAAAAACATATTAGTTACTAAATCATTTAAAAAAACCTGCAAACATTATATATTACAACAACCTAGACAATATTCTAATAACCTAATAGATTTAAAAAATGCTTACCAATAAACAATTTCTAGTCAAACAATTGCACAAAAAATCTAAAATACTTATTAACAAATAGTCCTTAGTCACTCAACTTACTTAATCAACAAAATGTAGTACCTTTTAAGCCTTTTTATGTATTTAATTTTAATTTTATATGTAATTTTGATTTTTAATTTATTTATCTAGTTATGTATTTTTAAGTCTTATTTTATGTTAATTTAATTTTATTTGTATGTTTTAGTTTTTAATTTATTTATTTACTTTTTTGATTGTTTTTGTTTTGTATCTTTGTCTTTATTATTATGTTATACATTAGGTTAGTCTAGTTTTAGTTTTTAGTTTAATATATTATTTAAATTTTACACTGCACACACAAATAAGCTAGACTTATTTACGTGCATACTATGCATATTTATTGTAAAATAGGTTTATTACAATAAATATTATTATTATTATTATTATTATTATTAACTTAAACTGCTGCCAACAAATACTTCTTTTTTTTTTTTTTTAATTTCTTTATTAAACCCTAAAAGAATATAAAAACTCCATATCAGGTACATTGAAAATTGTAACAGTATACATATACATATATAAAAATAATATTTAAATAGTTCTAGTTCTAATAGAAATATAGTACTCCTTTACTGCATTTGAAAAAGATTTTACAGACTGTTTGTTTTTTATGGTTTCTGGTAATTCATTAAACCATGATAAAGCTGACTGTGTTATTCTCTTTCTTCCTGCATTAGTGGTGTTTGGAAGTATATAATATTGCTGGTTAGTTCTAGTATTGTAATTATGAATATCACAGTTTTGCAATAGGTTTATATTAGTGATAATATTGCTGTTTTTTATTTTATAAATTATTTTTACACTGTCCAGTTTAATAAGTTCATTGATTTGCAGTATTTTCAGTTCATCATAGAGATCTTCTGTTCTTGTTCGAAATGGCTTATTGAATAGAATCTTTAGTGCTTTATTTTGTGTAACTTGTAGGTCCTGTAGATCTGCTTGTCTTGCATGGCCCCAAAAAGCTGGTAGGTACATCAGATGTGAATTTATGTAGGCGTTGTAAATAGCATGTTTTGTTTTATTATTTAGAAGGTGCGAGTTTCGTCTCAAATAATAACATACATTGTTAATTTTTTGCTTTATTGTTCTAATATGTTCACTATAATTAAGGCAGCTATCAAAAGTCAGTCCAAGGTATTTAGCACTATTTACTTGCTCAAGCTTTGTATTATTAAGTTCTAAGTTAAAATTATCACAGTTAGTTTCATTATTAAAGACTAGATAGTTACACTTTTTTTCATTTAGTTTAATATTATTTTGCATAGTCCATGAGTTAATGGTGACTAGATCATTTTGTGCATGTTCAAATATATCTTGTTCACTCCCAGAGTAGAAGAGTCCAGTATCATCAGCAAATAGCACCATGCTTCCTTTTATATCACAATATGTAAGGTCATTGATATATATGAGGAAAAGAAGAGGTCCCAGCACAGAGCCCTGCGGCACACCATTTTTAATAGATTTGTAATCACTCTTTTTGTCACTAACATATGTGTATTGTTTACGATTTTCCAGATAACTAGTAAACATTTTAAGACTTTTTCCTTCGATACCAAGAGCTTTTAATTTAGTTAATAGGATTTTATGGTCCACCACATCAAAGGCCTTGCACAAGTCAAGGAATACGGCTAGTACTGTCTTCTTATCCCCAATATTTTTATAGATGAATTCGGTTAGGTTGGCAATAGCTGTTTGTGTGCTTTTCCTCTTTTGAAACCCATTTTGCTCTTTACTCAGAAAATTTATTTTATGCAAGAAATTAAGAAGCCTTCTGTGTAGAACTATTTCAAAAATTTTGGGTGCCCCGAGGGGGAGGTTGGCCGTCCCCCTGGCGTTTCAAATAATATATTATTTTGTTTTGTCTTTAACAATTCTAAAGTGATCCTTCAGATTAAAAAAAAATTGCCTGCGGTGCTGAAAATGGTTACAAAACTCAAGTCAATTAGAAACTTTAATTTAAAATATTTTATAATTATAATTTGCTTTAAAAATTTTTTTGGTAAATAATTTATAAAAGTTTTTCTGCTAAACCATAACATAATTACAGAGCCGAGCTCGAGTGCCGGCCATAAATTTTAATTAAAAGGTTTTAGAAAATGAGCTGTTTAGAAAATACGCGTCATTAAAAATTCTAAATATTTTTGCCTGCGTCGCTAAATTGCTTAACAGTTAGTTAATACTTACAATAAATGTATTTAATATATTCCATTCAATAACACTTTGCAACACCAAATATCTCGAGTATCCGAGCTAAACTCGAAAAATCCCGTCGGGGATTGTTTATGGGGGTTATTAGAAAACCATTTTTGTTATTACACTAGGTAACAAATAGCAAGTTTTTTGCCCCTATCGGAAAGTAAATTTTTCTTACTAATTCAAGGGCTAGAATCAGAATCTGATCATTAGTTTTTTTCAATTATGGCACCCAGTTATACTTACCCATGCGCAGTGTAGTAATAAAATTATTAATTATATTTCTAGTTAGTTCTAAACTATTACCAAGCAAGCGAAGTATATACATAAAATTATATATTTCTCGTTACACTGAAAGAAATTACATTGAAAAGGTGTAAAAAAATACACCCTATAAATGTGTAAATTTTACACCTTTATATAAATGTACATCAACATTGATGTGACACTACACAGGTGAGGTGATTTTGACCTAGAGTGTGTATTTTTACATCCATACCTTCTGCAACATTACACTCGGAGGTCAAGAAAGTGTATTTTTATAAAAATACCTTTAGCAACAATACACCCGAAGTGTAAAAATCACACTTCTGATGTACAAGCCAGCCAGCGATAGGCGGGCGTTAAGCTAGTCACGTGACTCGAGAAGCCAGAATTCTTGCTTCATCGAGTCTGGTGGCTGTCGACCATTATAATTGTTTATAAGAGGGTACATATAATTTTGTGTGTGCTAGATTTTTCAAAGAAATAATTGGTAAGTGTTGATTAAAAGTAAATATTTAAAAAGTGTGATTAATACAATATCCTTAAAACATACATTTTATAATATTTTACTTATTTAGGCGGTAACACTGGCCTGCAAATTTTGAGTTGTTAAGACTAGGGTATGTTTTCTGTTTCTATTTTATATTGGTACTTTTTGTAGCGCTGATTAAGAATAAACGTTTTATTTTTCTGTTGCGTAGTTTTTCCATAAAACACTATTCATAAATAGAAAAATAACAAAATGGTTATTCTATTTTTTTTTTTAATAAATTGAAGGGTTTTAGGTAAAAAGTATATTTACGCGTTGGTGTAAGCTTTACACACTGGATGTAAAAATATAATACACACCGCATTTATATTAACGCTTCGAGTGTAAATTCACATCAGCAGCAGCTGCAAGTAAATTACCTATGCACGTGGATGTAAAAATTTATCTCAGTGTAGCTTCGTCAATGTTTGCATAAACTAACCTTTACTTACTGAAGTATGAAGAAGAGGTACTACGAGTGATAAAAAATGTAAAAAGTATTATAAAATTTTCCGGCAATATTAATTCTTTTTTAATTTAGCTGAAAGCTTATCAAGATAAAATAAAAACGTAAACGTTTTGTTGAAAAAATAAAACGTAACGAAGCGTAACAACCAAAGTGCTTGCGTTGCTATTTAATAATAATATACTTACGCAAAAAAGAGCCTTATTGCTATAGAAGTAGTATACCTACCATATATGAATATACAGGGTGATTAATAACTGGCGTGCCAAAATCTATGTGGTCAGTACATATAAAAATATGAAAAAAAGTGTCTACAAAAGCAGATCCTGAAATTAGCCCTAAGGGAGGTACGACCCCTTAAAATTTTACAAAAAAATAAAGTTTTTAGTTAATAACTATTGTACCCTTTAAGCTAGAGTGACGAGGGTTTGCGTGTCTATCAGTATTAATAAGGGCAACTAGTTTATGTTAATTTACTATACTATTATGAGATATTAAAGGAAAAATTTATACCGTGGATGATGGTGTTGTTTTGGATTTATTGGAAGTTGTGTTATTTTTGAAAAATATGTCTTTTAGAGGTAATTTTTTATGCAAGTTTATGTCCGTGCGAGGTATTTTTTGCGAGGTAATGGACTTAAGTTTTTTGAGGCTAGGGTGTTTGAGGTAATTTTTTTCGAGGTAAAATTTTTTGAGGTAAATATTTTCGAGGTAAAAATTATCGAGGTAAAAATTGACGAAGTAAAATTTTTTGAGGTAATTTTTTTCGAGGTAGGTATCCCTACCCGTCCAATTATTTTTTAAATTTTCTTTGTACATTTTTTATTAGTTTTCTGAAAGACATTGCCTATTCGTTTGGACAATTTAAAACAAAAATAAAATTTGACCACCCCTAAAGACCAACTCAGGGCCTTTAAACCGTTTGTACACGTATTGCCAATTATATAATCGCAAAAAGGGGTTACATGCTGAATTGCACACAAAAGAGGTGAATAACTCAGTACTAAAGGCAATGATAAAATTAAGTTAATTTAATGATTATGGTTTTAACAAACATGTTTGAAATGCACTAGCCTACTGTGAACAAGTTTCCCATTAAGAGGGCCCTAGGGTTTAGAAAGCGTATTATAAGGTAAGCGAAGGTATTATGCCCATGCTAAGCAAATTATTCAAAATAACTCGTTTTTACATATGTTTATACAAAATATATATTTTTTCTACTACCCATTTAAGTTCTAGTTTATAAACCATTGCCTATAATTGTTGGCCTCAACAACCAATAAACTGAGAACTCATTATTTATTTACTGTTGTTAAGCGTTGTTTATCGACGTCTCATCATCAGTGTGACTCTCAGAGTGAAAGAGTAATATTATTATTAACAACCTGCCCAAATGAAGTGATAAGAAGCATTTTTATTGCCTCCGGTATATCATTAATGTGTGCTAAAAATAGGGGTGTTCCCATAACTGATAAAAAAGTCAGATTATATCAAGGTAATAATTTTTATTTCCATCTATCTGCTCAAATTTTTATGCGATATACTGCGGGTTCTTTTATAAACGTTTTCTTTTTTTTATTTTCCTAAAAATAAAAAATATGGACAATGAGTATCGTTTTATACGACTTAAATATTCGCCCTAAAATATAAAGCAATATATCCCTATATCTTTATGCAAAATCAACTATAACTATTTCTAGTTAACAACTATATGTATTTCATGAAATAGGGTGAGGAGTAGACTCGTAAAATTACAACGGTTTTGTAGGTAATCGACCAAACAAAGACATTACTATCATGTATCTACATAACACTTGAATAGCTTGTAAAACATTCTTTTTTCAAATAAAACGTATTACACTAGTTCACAAATTTCAACTTGTTTTACGTCTCCGACATTTTTCTATTATATTTTCCCTCCTGAGTAAAAACTTGTCAAGAAAAAATTGTTGAGCTGTTTTGGATATAATTGGTCCTTAACCCCTTTCACTCCAGCCGGTTTTTCAAGGTTTAGGTCCAAATTAAAATTTATATGGAAAATCCCGTATACGAATATCCACACGTGGATATTGTGGTAAATTTTACTATACATAAAAATATCCATACATTAAAGTTACATTTTCAGGTATAATATTTTGTATGGTTATTTGTTTCTATGTTTTTTCTATGATTTTTTCAAAAGAGTTATTTATTATTTTTTATTTGAGGATGGTTTTTTTTGTTGGAAAAAATAATGTTTTACTTATTTTTGTTATATTGCACCAAATAAAAAGTTTTATATTTAGTATTCTGTAATTTTAAATAATATAAATAGCACATACAAATTTAAAACAATTAATAAAAAATGTGTGATCATATTTTTTTCTACTTTTTTCTGTTGCGGTTATATATACCCCACGTTACTATTGCTGTAATATTTTTACACCTAACCGACACCGGGTTAACTAATAAAATGGTTCGTACCACAGAGTGTTTCGGCATAAAAAACGAACACTACGTCAGGAGGCCGTCAGTACGACGTCATGACGCATCAGTATGATACGTCCTGTACAGCGCTTTAAGAAACAAAGTAACATTTTAGTCCATTACAGTATTTTAGAATGGTAAGAATTTACAGACATAAATGTTCGTAAAAATGTTATGTTCATAGTAACTTCTTTCCTCTAGAATTTTTTTCTCGTAGGATTTGGATTTACATAGTGGGTAAAACTACGTCCTGTACAGCTCATTAAGAAACAAAGAAAAATTAAGGCCATTTTGAAAAATTACATTATTTTAGAATGGTAAGAATTTACAGACATAACATCTTTGTAAAAATATTATGTTCATAGTTACTTCTTTCGTCTAGAATTTTTTTCTCGTAGGATTTGGATTTATATAGTGGGTAAAACTACGTCCTGTACAGCTCTTTAAGAAACAAAGAAAAATTAAGGCCATTTTGAAAAATTACATTATTTTAGAATGGTAAGAATTTACAGACATAACATCTTTGTAAAAATATTATGTTCATAGTAACTTCTTTCGTCTAGAATTTTTTTTCTCGTAGGATTTGGATTTACATAGTGGGTAAAACTACGTCCTGTACAGCTCTTTAAGAAACAAAGAAAAATTAAGGCCATTTTGAAAAATTACATTATTTTAGAATGGTAAGAATTTACAGACATAACATCTTTGTAAAAATATTATGTTCATAGTAACTTCTTTCGTCTAGAATTTTTTTTCTCGTAGGATTTGGATTAACATAGCGGGTAAAACTACTATTAAATTGTCCAAAAAAACACGAACGCAAAATTCCTGTAAATTAGTGTTATTAGTAATACCTGGTTATTATTTATTTGATCTGATTATAATAATATAATGGTATATAAATAGATATACTTATATCAACGTATCAAATTTGTTTATTTATAGTAACTGTTATGGCCTATTTTTTTATTATTATATGGTTTTAGGAGGAAAGAATTTAAAAAAAGATTTCCTAATAATTCTTATGCATTTTAAGTTATTAGGTAATTGAAAATTTTGAATTGAAGTAGATTTTTAAAAACTTATTTATTTAAAACAACATTTAGCATAATTGTGGTTTTTATAACTATTTTTTAACAAACTCATTTTATTATTTAAAAGTTGGAATAACTTATTTTAAATTGCAATAAAAATAGTCAAACATACAAATAAATAAGAATTTACCTTTAGTTTTATGAGTTAATTTTGATGCAATAGCACGCAAAGTAATTTAACTAATTTAAAGAAACCATTATAGCGCATTAGTTTCTGACTATGTAAATCGAACAATCTCAGAAGTTTTAAAATAACAGGTTTATTAAGTTTTAAACTACTTTAATTTGCTCGAATAACGATAAAAAATTTAAAAGTTAAGTTTAAATTTCTTTAATAAGTACCATAAAATTTTTTCAGCTTGCTAATTACAGTAGATTACAAATTTCAGCTTTTTGTGCGCAGCTGTTTTAAACATTTTAGTCAGCCAGACTATCATAGCATAACGCACTAGAATATAAATAGTTGGTATTTCTGAAGTGGAAGCACCGATTGCAAGGGAGAGATGCAGTATTTGCCGGAAAACTTTCGACAATCAGAAAATTATTCAAAAATCTGTACGGTATATATATATATTTTTTACTTTTTTACATATAAGAACTTCAATAAAAATACTAATTTTGGCATATTTTTGCACGAAATTCTTTGTTTGGAATATTTACGGGAACTACGCTGTGCTAGCGCTGTAGCGTTGTAACCTTTTTCATAATCAAGCTGCAAAATGATTTCTCAGAATAAAAAAAAGAACCTAAAAAAATAAACAAAAAAAAAATTGCCAAAACTAATGTGAGGAAAATAAAGGGTTATTATATCCATATTGAAAGCAAAATTTTCACTTTTTTACCACTATATAGTACAATTTTTAAAAGTTTACCGCCATTTTGAACCAGCTATATTGGTTTGGACCAATAAATATAAAAATAAAAGTCCAAATCAACCTCAAAAACCCCTCCTCTAACAGTTTTAATGGGTTAAGCAAATGTAAGAAAAAAATATGTTGGCTATGAGTTAATTAACACGTTGCGATCAAATCCAAATATAAAGAACCCAAAAAACTTAAATTGGGTAATAAAAACAATCTTGTTTTAATTTTACCTATACCTTTACATAATAAAAAAACTACGGTAGACCGATAAAGTATCAAATTCGCGTGCCAAAAAAAACTGAGAAAACTGACAAAAAAACCGTGTACCACCAGTGGCGCACTTAGACTTTTGACTACAGTCCTCGGTGTAAACCGGTGGTACAATTTTACCGCAAGTGTTAATATTTTCCAGAAAAAAACTTTAGACATTCACCATTTTTCTCTTTATAAATTCTAAATAAGCAAAATAAAATACTTTCTCAAAAATTTTGAAATTTTTAAAATGGGAAAGCAACATGGATTTTATTAACACATTTCACTTAATTGTTTAAATTCTTAGTTACCTTTGGGTGAACAACTCATTACTCTTTTTACTCCATTTTTAACTCCATGGCAACTCCATTGAACAATCTTTGATGACAATTGACATGAAGTTAGCAACGGAGTTAAAAGATCGTTTAACCCGAACGCCTCTTTAGTGTAAATGTCTGGGTAAATCAACTTTAACTCGCATCGGTGCATGCGTTAAATAGTTATTGCTGGACAGAATAAAACAAACCTACAGGCCAAATTGAGAACCTCTCGCTTTTGGAAATGGAAAGTTAAAGTATAAACTTTTTTTATTTAATCTACTAGACACCTAAACGATTTAGTAAAATTACAATTTTTATTTCAATTTTCTTTGTTGTCTAGTCAGACATTAATTTAAACGTACTTTATTTTTGCTTGAATTTTTAACATTCAAATTGTGTTATATTTTACCAAGATTTTTAATTAAACTAATCTTCGCGGATTATACGAAAATGCATGTTTTAGATCTAATCTATTCTATAGAAAAGATTTGGAGTCTAAGTATAGGGTGCTTTTTTAATTCATCCCTTTCCTTATATATTTGCTTTCCCCGAAGTCTTGCATTAGGGAACGTTGAAGTATTACGTAACGCAAAATGTACCAAAATTCATACACTTCATACCTCGGTTCTCGCGTTATTCAAGGCTATAGACATTTCATATTTTGGCTACCCCCACTAACACACCCCCTATTAGTGGGGTAGCCAAAATATGAAATCTCTATAATCTATAATAACGCTAGAACCGGGGTATGAAGTGTATGCGAGGAATGTGGGCATTCTCACTTACACGCTTTATGACGCTTATGACGTAAAGAAGAGAGCGCCTGTGATACCTCCCCCGTTCGTCTTAGCCACTTACCCCTGTAGAGAACTATAATATGATATTGACTATTGGCTAAGAAATTATGGTATACTTTGTTTGGATTTATATAATGGATTTATCGAATAACACAAAACAAATAAAATCCTTATAAAGATAAATAGTCCAGTCAAATAATAAATGTAAATTGCAATAAATGTACACGGGCTGATATTTTAAAGGGTACTAGTGGATGGTAACAGAACAGTCCCATTAGTTTTTCAGCGGGTGATTTGCTTAACGGATGTTCGCTATCTTTAATTTTAGGGGTGATTTGCTTAATATGCATACGATAAAAATGCCTATAAGCAATTTTGTTAAGGAGGAAATTTGCAACATTTTTTATTTGGGTCATTTTTTTCATATATTAATGACAGTCGAGTTAATTCAAAAATAGCCATGTGGAAGGTGAAATTGGTTTTTTCCATTTTTCAGCCAAACTATTTATCGGAGGATAAAAGTGTTTATGAGCAAACTTGTAGCTCTTGAAATTTTCTATTAGTTTCATAGATTATAAATTTTCATAGGTACTTCGGTACGGTTACAGAGGGCACAACTCTACTGTAACCGAAACAAAACTTATGACAATGCATAATATATAAAAATTATAGAGAATTTCAAGAGCTACAAGTTTGCTCATAACCACTTTTACTCTCCGATGAATAATTTGGCTGAAAAATCCAAAAAAACAATTTCACCCCCAACGTGGCCATTTTTGAATATTTATAACTCGATTGTTATTAATATATTAAAAATATGATTCAAACAAAAGTTGTTGAAAATTTTTTTCTTAACAAGATTGGTTATATGCATTTTTATCGTAAGATGCATATTTAGCGAGATAACCGCACTCACCTCTCAAATTCAAGATTTCAAGTGGACATGCCTTACTCAAATCACCCGCTGAAAAACTAACAGGAGTGTTCTGTTACTATCCACTTCCACCTTTTAAAATATAAACCCGTGTAGATTTATTGCAATTTAAGATGGGAATTTTTCGCTATTGACTGGACTAAAAGTTAAGACTTTAGCTTTACCTTAAACTACAGATCACGTATCTTGTATCATTCTTTATGAAAAGTAATATGCCGTGCACATTTTCTATACATATTTATTTTATTTATATTTTTCTATGTATACTAATAAGTAAATAAAATCCCTTTTACTTTAGCCTTTTAAATAAAGGTCTCTAGTTTAATTTCATATAAAAAATATAAAAAACAGATCGACTGGATGACACAGTTTAGCATTATTGTATACACGGTAAAAATTAAACTGAATATTAAGTTAAGAACTTATTCCTATTTATATGTAAAACATAAAGTTATAAATTAATAACTTATTAATTTTTTAAAAAAGGATTCATCCTTTCATCATGATTTACTTTATTATTTGCTAAGTGGTAATTTTTCAAATACGATATTTCCTCTGTTTCTAGCAACATGAACTTATTTTTAATTTCATTGAAAGGAAAATAAAATTCTGGATTAGCACATGAACATTTTGATATTTTTCTTAAAACAAAATGACGGACTTGGATATCTAACCTAAAAAATTTCCAGTAAATACAAAAAAAATACGTATCCTTTTAATTTTTTTTCATATTAAAAGAAAAAAGTCCTAGCTTGCAATCAAATATTTATGAAATATACACTGATAACAGTTTATTTGTGTCAACAAAATATTTGGTTGGATATGGCTTATTAAATTATTTGGTTATGACAAATAAATTATATTTCTGTCAAATAAGCTATTTTGTCCCCATTAATAATATATTTTGAAATTAAAATATTTGTTTACACGAACGAATTATTTATTATATTTGACTCAAATATATAGTACCTAATCCTATATCCTATATCCAAATCCAAATCCTTTTTATCAGTGTACAGAAAAAAAATAATTAAAAATATAAATATAGTATATTTAATATATATTTTTTTTCGTAATTTTTCAGTTATAATATTAAGGTCACCTTTTTTTTTTCGATTAAAAAATGAGGTTAAAATATATTCGCCTTAATCTAGGTATACATTAACTAAAAACATTTTGTTTTTGATTGTATAGAATAACGGATGCAATAAAACCACTGGGATTGTCCTGGTTATAATCCTCTCATCACTGTAATATGACCATGCAATATTCATCACAATCTGCATATTATATCTTGCTTTTCATTTGATAGTATACTCTGCATTCTACATCAAAATGATGCCTTCATGGCAATCAATGCAGGGCCTTAACCGAAAAAATCCTTAGGGCTTAGCCCCAGGACCTGGGGCCCACGGTAAATTAGCGCCTTCGCCGTTTTTTTTTTTAATTTTCTATATATAATAAAAAGTTTTCACCATACTTACTATCATACTTATTAAGTAGTTAAGTGGTACTTTACCTTAAATTTAATAAAGTTTAGCGCCGTATGCAAATTTTTTTAATAAGGGCACAATTTTACAGAAAAAAGAACTGAAGATTTAAAAAGCTTTGACAATGCAGTTTGGCATATTTCCACGATTTTTGTTTACATAAGTATATCAATTAACTAACTCTTCTATTATTGAACAAAAAGTTTAAAATCTAGTCACCCAATTGCGTTGTACCTTTTAAAAAAGTATTTGAAAAAATAGATAACACAGCTCTAGAAAATAAAAAACATTTTAAGGTGCCTGGGTTCTGTCAACGGATTCTGACTCTACCTAATGTCCAGTTACTGGAACTAGTCTGTTAATAAAAGTTGAAAAATTGATCTGAAACTTGTTAAAATAGGCAATTAGAATTTTAAGTGGCTAATATGGCGTCGAAATTTTTAAAATTTCAATGTTGTTTGACGAAACTTAGAGATTAAGTACTTTTGAGATTGGTGAAATCGAATCCGATGTTACAAATTCAAATTTTAAAATTACTGTTTCGACGCTATATTGGATCAGTCATTTTGAATGTCTGAAGTTTGAACGGTGGATTCGGTTTCAGCGGCCTCAAAAGTACTTGATCTGTAATTTTCGACAAAAATTATTATTATTTTTTTAATTTTAACACCATATTCCTGAAATTCAAAGTTTTTCAAGGGTGGAAAAAATTTGTGACCCGATGGATCAATTCTGAGGTCAGATTCGGTTTCAGCAACCTTGAAAATATAAAGATGCATTGGTCACTTAACACTTAACTGCGTCAAAAGTCCAAACGAAATTTGACCAAAGTTAGAGAAATACGTTTTTTTTGTAAACAAAAAACCTAACCGATTTAAAAATTTAGTTTCAGGTAAAAATTTTTGTTCCATAAACTATTATTATGATAATAACTATATCTGTACGATAATTAGAAAATAGATTGATGAAATAAAAAAAAAAGAATAAAAAATAACTATATTAGTGAAATTATATATATTTTTAATTTAAGATATTATTTTTGATTAAATGTTATCTTCTTCTTTCAAAAATGGAGACCCACCACAAAACAATATTAAAATTTTAAAATATTTTGTGGTGATACGACAATTTATTTTAGAAGCTAAAGCATATATTCACCAAATGTCTGTTGGACACTAAAGTATAGTTGCTTTTAGATAAACAAATATGTAAAAATCCCAAAATGTCCGAAAATGGGGATACGACAAACCAATACTGGGGTGACGTTGTGTTATGCTTTTCAGCTTTATTACAGAAAAGGGTATAATCAGAGTTTGGATACTTAATCGGTGAAGAGGGCAAGTTCCGGTTGTCGGGATCGGATAAATATGGACGCGGCCGCTTTTACTATCCGCTTCATATTCTCTCCTGTATTATGCATGTAATACCGAAACCAACTTTGTAATAATATGTTACCACTAAATTATATAAAATCTAGTAAGTGTTGATTAAACGCTTAAACACTCATACACACCCAAACGATAATGGCTTTGTTGAAACATCATAAAGTCTGGCAGAATTATTGAGTATGCATATGCATGGTAACGAAACGCAGTTATAAATGAAACTGAATAAATTACACAGCCAGAAAAAAAGAAACAAAGGTCCGGAATGTTTTCGGAGAGCAATATATTCTATGGGAGATTTAGCTCAGTGGTCAATGGCATCGATATAGCCTAACACTGATCTAATGATCGTGAGTTCAAACCTCACTGGCGCCGATTGCCTTTTTCAGTTAATTAATAATTGAAATTTGGCGAAGGCGTACTCCCTAGATATATTGGTTCGAAAGTCAATTAAAGCCGGTGGTTCCCTCTACTACTAGCCCACACAAGTCCTGGACTTAGGGGATGCTTAATTAAGTAGAATAGTACGAGGTTAAAAACAAACATAAACATAAACATGTATTTTGAGGCGCTGATTCTAAATTTGGACTTTTTAAAAAAGCCCCTTATCTGTTAGTTTTCGAGATTTTTTAAAACTAATAGACAGCAGTCCAATATGTTAGGCAACATAAAAAGAAAATTCCCTAATAATATTATATTTGGATTTTATCACAGTGCAACAAAAATTGTGCATTATATGCAAAATTATTAAAGAATACATAAAACAGCTTATTAAATACAAAAACAAGTACAAAATCTTTACACACAACGGGGTATTTATTATCAATGACTGTCAAATTAAGGAGTAGGTCATAAGTTCCCTAGGAAACTTTAGACCTACTGTACACATAGCTATGTAAAAATTAAAAAAAAATTGTTTTTTACTTAAAAAAAAACAAATATCTTACCTTAATGTAATTTAAAATATAATCTAAAATGTTATTTTTGCCTAAAATAAGCATAATTTTATTTTAAAATAATAATAATTATACCTTTATCTCTTTCTGTAGAACTTCTCTCTTTATCTAATCTAAATAGACGGCAGTCCATTGGAGAAGGTGCTTTTTTGACTTTAAATTTGGATTCAACGCCTCAAAATACATAGAAATACAATGCAAGATTTTTTTTGTGTTGTGGCAAAACTGTTGCTACACACTGATAGAAGTGTTTCTTTGCATCAAACAAGATTTATTTGTAACAACTGAATCATATAGTCGTTTATGACCGATTAAATATTTATTTGTATGTACAGAATTATTTATTTGTGTAGGATTTGGTTATGAGAAATAAATTATTTAGTTTTGTAAGATTTGATTCTGATAACAAAATTATTTATTTTTGTAGGATTTGGTTCTAAGAACAAAATTATTTATTTTACTTAAAATGGGGATTTTTAGAGCTATTTTCTTACAGGAAAATTGTTTTCTCTTTTTTTATCGTTATTTAACTATTCAAAAGTAGCTTAAAAAAAATGTATGAATGGTTTACCTATATTATTCCAAGTATATACTTTTTTAAATAGTTAAATTAAATAAGAACAAAAAAAATAGAGAACATTTTTCCTGGGAGCATATAAAAAAAGGTACAGTTCTAAAATTACATACATAAATGACAATCTGGATTTGAAAAGAAATCTTAGTTATCTTAATAACACTAGGCAACAAATCACAACTTTTTTTTGCCCTGATCTGAAAGTAAATTTTTCTTACTACCTCAAGGGCGTAGAATCCGAATCTTTTATTGGAAAAATTCCAGCGTCTCACATTTTTGAGATATAAGTCCAGGAAATAATGACGGATTTTTTCAAAATCTTAAAAAAAAGTAGTAGGATTTTGAAAATTTTAGTGTATATTAAATAAAATACGAGGAATTCAAAAATCCGTATGCGAAGGACCTACTGTTAGAGAGAGTAAGTAAGCCAAAAAATAAATAAATAAATAAATAAAAAGCTTAAAATTAATGTGCACAGTTTACTTAATTGCCCAAAACTATCAAGTTTGTGTAAAAATTTCATAGGACTTAATTTGTAGCTTATAAGATTATCTACACATAGTTTTTTTATTTGGCTTAATTTGTTCATAAAAAGTAAATGAATGAAAAAAAAAATAAAATTAAATTAAAGCACACAGTGTAAATTTTTTTCCAAGCGCAAAAAATATATTTTTCTTATTAATTTATAGGCTCAGAATCCGAACTTGACCTTAAAAAAAATTCTACATGTGTTATTTTTTATATACTAGTGCAGGAAATTACGATAATAATTAATAATAATTTATAAAAAAAAAATATTGCGTATTTTTTGTTTTTTTTTAAATTGTTCTACATCATAAAAATGTTACTTGATTACATAAGGACCGTATTACCTAACATATTCCTAGTTCATTTTTGACCCCCTAGTGATGCTTTTTGACGTTTTTTAGCAGAAGTACGTGGCACTAAGGTAGTTCTCTTATACGGATGATCTCCTCACCCCCCACCCTACTTAGTTGTGTCAGAGGATTCATTTTTTTAATATTTTTTTCCCTAGTATCTCTATTTATTTTACCTATAAATTTAAAGTTTTTATAATCTAAGTTGGCTATTTTTTAACTAATATTGAGCTTTTAGAACAAAAGGCAGCTAAAATAATGATGTTTTACCACTTCATTTTATTTTTCTTAGAAACTTGTGGTAATAGAAACGTTCTAAAGCCAGATTCGGTCTCAGCGACCCAAAATTAGTTAAAAAATATATGTTCAATCGGAGAAGAAACCGTATTGCCTAGTGTAATTTTTACATTACATTACATTACATTTTTGTTTAACCTCGTACTATTCTACCTAATTAAGCCCCCCTAAGTCCAGGACTTGTGTGGGCTAGTAGTAGAGGGAACCACCGGCTTTAATTGACTTTCGAACCAATTTATAGGGAGTGTCCGCTTCACTTACGCCTTGGCCAAATTTCAATTATTAATTAACTGAAAAAGGCAAATCGGCGCCGGTGAGAATCGAACTCACGCTATTTGTGTAGTAAACTCATCAAGTACGACGCGGTAGTCCACTACACCAATCCTCCCATTTGACCAATATATTAATTATCTAATTAATTAATTATTAATAAAAAAGTGTCAGATTTATTTGTCATTTTACATTGGTTAAATTTTTAGTTTAGTTTAGTTAGTTTAGTTTAGTTTATTTGTTGAAAATTGTACATAAGCATGGAGTTCCCCAAATAAGATTTTGGCTTGTGCTAGGAGCTCTCCATTAATTTACAGATATAGTTGGACTCTAAAAAGTTACAGTTAGCTTTTATGTTTTTTTTGTTATTTTTTTAAGAAAAATACAACTCTATCTACGGTTTACACGTTAAAACTAAAATAGGCAGAAATTGTTTTGAAAAAAATTCTAATAAACATTTAATGCTTTTGTATTGCTGTTGAATCATAGATTTAAATTTCTGCCTGTTAGGCATAAATTTATTATTATTTCAGTTGGAACTAATATTGTTATTTGAATTTACATGAATATACCAAAGCTAGCTTGATAGTTGTATGTAGTACCTACCTATTTAGCTTCTGCGAATACAATAACTAGCCTGAAATATCATTGACCTGTCCCGCAGGCATACAGAGTAAACTGATCGGACTATTGTTCAGCTTTTACGAAATTACAACTAAGCTTTGTATCAATTCTATCAAATATATACATATTTGGTCCATTGGACTATGTACAAATGTCTTCGTCCAACGGACAAAATGATATACCAATTCGCTATGTAGCCCAGTCTGTGGGAAGATTTACCTGGAAATAATTCAGTAATATGTATTCAGCAATGATTCAACTGTTTACACAAGGTTATTCAGAAATAGGGTCATTAATTTATAGACATAAAATTACGAAGGAAGATTTATGTGATAAATGCAACATTCAAGATGATGTCATGCATAGATTACACTAGGCAACAAATCGGAACTTTTTTTTTTGCCCCGATCGGAAAGTAAATTTTTCTTACTAATTCGAGGGCGTAGAATCCGAATCTGACCTTAGAAAAATTCCAGCACCTAAAATTTTTGAGATATAAGTTCAGGTAATAATGACGTTTTTTTTTCAAAATTTTTAAAAAAAAGAGTAGAATTTTGAAAATTTTAGTGTATATTAAAAAAAATACGAGGAATTCAAAAATCTATATGTCAAGAACCTGCTGTCAGAGTAAAAAAAAAGGTTAAAATGAAAGTGCAGAGTTTACTTAATTGCTCATTTGTGGCAAAACTATCAATTTTTTTTTAAAACTTTATAGAACTTAATTTGTAGATTATAAAATTCTCTACAAAAATATTTATACAAATATTTTTTATTTTGCTTAGTTTGTTCCTAAAAAGTAAATAAACGAAAAAGATATAAAATTAAAGTACACAGTGTAAACTTTTTTTCCGAGCCCAAAAAATATATTTTTCTTATCAATTTAAAGGCGCAGAATCCAAATTTGACCTTAAAAAAAAAATCAGCACGTCTTATTTTTTAAATTTTAGTACATGCAATTATGCCAATTTAAAAATAATTTAAAAAACAAAATATTGTGTATTTTTTTTTGTTTTTTTAATGGTTCTACATCATAAAAATGTTACTTTATTACATAAGAACCATAATACGTAACATTTTTGTAGTTCATTTTTGACCCCTAGTAATGATGTTTGACAATTTTTAGCATGAGTACGTAACGATAAGCTTGTCCCCTTATGCACCCTTCTTCTTACCCTCCACCACTACTTAGTTTTGTCACAATATCCATTTTTTTTTTAATATTTTTTTTTCATAATATCCCTATTTATTCTACCTATGAATTTAAAGTTTCTATGTTTTAAGTTGGGTATTTTTTAACTAATATTGAGTCGCCGAATCTAAATTTGTCCTTGGAATATTTTTGTCTCCCATGATTTTAGAACAAAAGAGGGATAAAATAATGATTTTTTAACATTTTTATCTTATTTTTCTCAGAAAACTTAGGTAATAGAAATATTCTGAGGCCAGATTCGGTTTCAGCGACCCAAAATTAGTTAAAAAACATATGACTCCAATCGGGGCAAGAAACCGTGTTGCCTAGTGTTAGTGGCATGCAGTAAAAGTAGTAAAATTTTGCATTGGCTTAACTCTTTTTTGTCTCGAAAATTCAGAAAAAAAAGTCCGATCGAAAATAAAAATTTGCAAGAAATCTTAAAAGTAAATAAAAATCAATGATAAAAAAGACAAAAATGTGTGGCTATGGGTAATATTTGCAATTATTTATTGATACAGAAAAAAAAAGGTAATCTGGAAGAACTTAAAAAAATGATGATGATGTATTAGTTATAGGTATTTTTATTGTCCTAAGGTTCATTAAAATTAAAAAAAATCGATTAAAAAATTAAAATATTGAATATTTATGCACAAAATATTAAAAATTTAAATAAAAAAAAATCTTCAAAAAAATATTAAAAAATAAAAAGTTACACAGTTAAATAGAAAATTTTAAGCTCTTTAAAATGGCGTATAGCAAGAACTAGGGTGCCGTTTAAAATGTTATCCCCCATTGCCCCCCTGGTGCCGCCTTACAGAATAAAAAATTGAAAAATATGGAAACTGAGTTTTCATTTTTTGATAAAAATATTCCAAATTTGAAACTTATACCTCATTTCGTTCAAAAGTTACGGGGGGTGTACCATTTAAAAGAATAACCCACTAATAATAATAAGTACGAGATATTTTTATGGGGTCACTCCATTTGGTAGCAGATGCACACAAATTGAAAATTGATAATGTTTGAAGTTGTCAAAATAAGGTTATTAAATATAAAAAGTTTTCTAAAATATTTTTCTTTAACGAAAACATTAAATGTTAATATACTATCTAAAATAAAAATGGCAGATCGACATAAAAAAAGTATGAAAATTCCCACAAAATTAATAAAAATTTCACGATGGAGTCCAATTTTAGTTATATTAGGTCTTGTAGCCTGGTCTTACTATATTTTTGTGATACTGGTTTGTAACAATTTGGTAAAGGACACAGCTAAAAAGGTATTATATTTAATATTCTACCATCTTCTCCTCATTATGTTTGTATGGACATATTTAAAAAGTGTTCTTTCTAAAGCTGCAAAAGTTCCTCCAGAATTTTACATTCAAGAAGCTGAATTTGATGAAATCATGAACCCGCAATATTCCTCTGAAACGAGAAACGCAATGCTTAGTAGACTATTGGGAAATCTGCCAATATTAACAAGGGATTATGGTGGATACATAAGATTTTGTAAAAAGTGTAGACTTTTTAAACCAGACAGAACCCACCATTGTTCTATCTGTGGAATATGCGTCTTAAAAATGGATCACCACTGCCCTTGGATAAATAATTGTGCTTCATTTACTAATTATAAATGGTTTGTGCAATTTCTTGTATATTCTACGATATTTTGCTTTTATCTGTTATTTACCAACTTAGATTTTTTTATTGTATTTTGGAAGAGTCCAATATCAGGTGATAAAATTCCATTAATTGACCAAGCACAAATAATCCTCTTGGTCTTTGTTCCAACCATGTTTAACCTAATGCAAATTGTTTTATATTCTTATCATTTTTATTTAATAAGCAAAAATAGAACGACCCTGGAATCAAGTAGACCACCCTATTTTCGAGATGGAAGCCAAGACAGGCAAGGATTTAATGTTGGAATACGCAATAACCTAAAAGAAGTTTTTGGAAATAATTTATTTTCGTGGTTTCTACCAATTAATTCAAAGATGGGAGATGGAATTGTTTTTCCGGTTCGAAATCATCATACAGTTTAGGTTTACTACAGGATTTACTAATCGATTTGACCAACATAAAATACAGAAATATCTAGAACTTGTGAGAAGCATCATACACCCAGGTATTTTGAGTCTCTGAATCCAAACCCTGGGTTCCTTATTATTAAGCAAATTTTGTCCCCTACAATGAGGAATGAGTTTATTTTGTTTTGGACGTTATAAGGTTAACAGACTCCAGAATATAGTATGCTTTTACGGCATTGCTGTAAGATCTGTTATTGGTTGTTTTTTAAGGAATTACGCTTGGTTATCTAACATTTGAGTAAAAGCCCACTAGAAACCCTAATAATTATAAAAAACATGTTTTTTTTATGAAAACTTTTTATTCTAAAGCTCTTTTGTTTTGAGGTTAGGGCCAAAATTTCTTCGAGAAAGGCTAGATCCCGAATTTGGATTCAGCGCCCAAAATACTTGAAGGTATATCTTTTTAAGGTTTCTAAACATACTTTTTTCTGTGCCTTTGTAATACATAGTAAACCGGGTGTCACATCAGGGTCTTGACAAGCTATATTATTTGCTTTATTTAAAAATATAGAAATTTTTGCAAAGAATATTTTATTCACTTATCCAAAACTAACCCCTGCTACCCATCCCCTTGAAACCATCCCCAACTTCTGTACCTCTCCCAATTTTTTTCAAAGTATATGAAAGTACATTTTATCTTGAATTTAATTTAAAAATATTATAGGTGATATCTTTTATTTTAAGCTTCTGTTTTTCAAATAGCAACTCCCCCCTCCATGTTTATCAAAGAATATGAAAGTACATCTTATTTTGAATTCAACCATATATTATAAATTATAACTTTTTAAGTGGTATCTTTTATTTTAAGGGTCTTCAAATAACATTATTAATTATTAATAAGAGTGAAGAAAAAAATTGCAGGTGGTTACAGGAGAGTGGGTTGTTAAGGGTTGGTTTTGAATACATTAATCAGTTCTCTTTTAGGTATAATCTAACATAAGTTTTTGGATTTTTTTTTATGAAAAATGTAGCTTGTGATCCGATGGGGTTGTACTTTGGATCCCCTAAAAAAATAAGATATCACTTTAAAACATGGTTGAATTTAAAATGAAATGTGCTTTCATATTCTTTATTAAAAATAGTGGGTGCTATTTAAAAAAGAAAAGTTAGGGGAGGTTCCAAGAGGGTGAGTAAGTAAGGGGTAGTTTTGTATTTGTCAGTAAACTCTACTTTCTTTGTATCTTTTTAAATAACGGAGATATAGCCCATCAAAAAACTGATGGAACATTATTATTATTAGTAAATTATGGTTCCTTTTCCCTTTCCCTGTATAAGTAAACTATACGAAATATAATAAATGAAAAACTATAACCGTATTTTAAGGTTTCTAAACATACTTTTTTCATCAAAAAACTGATGGGACATTATTATTATTAGTAAATTATGGTTCCTTTTCCCTTTCCCTGTATAAGTAAACTATACGAAATATAATAAATGAAAAACTATAACCGTATTTTAATTTTTTAATAACTTCCTTCAAATTCTTTGGTTTTAATCGGTGTCCTTGCTTTTTGGTAAACCCTGGAGAGCTACGTTTTTATATCGTGGGTTTACAAGCAAAAGGCACTAAGTCAATTTAGTTGCATCAAACTACTTATTTTTGTTAATCAACAAATGAGACATCATTAATAATTAATTATTCATTATGTCCAAACATATAGTTAAAGTAGTTTTTTTTTTCAAAAATAATTATTACAAAAGTTAAAAAATTAAACTAAATGCTAAATTTGTCAATATTTCAAAACCATGTTTTATGACTTGGAGCTCTTTGCTTGTAAGCCCATGATGTATTTATAACCCCCCCCCCCCCCCTGTAACTCTATTTTCCTGTACCATTAACATGAGCGTTACGTAATACTTGAACATTCCCTTACCACGTGAACATTTTTTTAAGTAGACTCTTTTTTTTTCATAATTCGTCGAGAAATGTCAAAATAGTAATAGAATTTTATTGCGTCTGTGGGTGTCTCGGTCTGTATATAAGGTTCAAATTTTTAATGGGGTTATGGATTTAAAAAGTGTTAATTTAGTTTTTTTTTGTATTATTTGTTTTAAAAAACCATGTGTATCTTGGACTTTAAAAGTTAGCAATTAAAAAACATTTCCGATGCAGATGTTTTATTAAAACTTTTTTTTGTAGTTGATTTATAAGCTCTATTAGAATGAACTAATTTAAATAACAATTAAAAACTTTAAGTATTTTATATTGTATATTATTACGCTAAATAAATTTTCAATATAAAAATTATGAATTTGTTAAACACAAAATATATGATTTGAAACTGGATACACAACACCATCCCCCGAATATGTTTCAATAGGAAAAAACCACAAAACTGGTTTATTCCCAAAAACTTCTGCCAAATTATTTCGAAGTCCAAGATTAAATCCATTTTTGTCTTTTCCTGCATTTCGAAAATGCGGTTTTCTGCCTGATTCAATGCTTGTTCTGTTTTTGGTAATTAAATAAACATGATTAACAAATAAAATAAACACCAAAAGAAAGTATACTCCGGGAATAATGAATAAAAGTACGATTTGTAATTGGTCAATTATTGGCATCCCTATTTCTTCCTTCTTCCACATTATCAGAATAAATGATTTGTAGCTAGTTAACATAAGATAGGAACAATATATCATAGCGTATATCATAAATTGCACAAAAAACTTGTAATTTGTAAAGGAAGCACAATTATTTATCCAAGCACAGTGGTGGTCCATTTTTAAAATACATATTCCACAAACTGAACAATGATGTGCTCTGTCTGGCTTAATAATTTTACATTTTTCACAAAACCTGGCGTATCCATCATTATCTGTTGTTAAAATAGGCAATTTTATGGATAATTTTGTAAGCAGTTCAAGTTTCATCAGAAAAGTACACTCAGGTTTCTCAAAAAAATCTTCTTCTAAAATGTTAAATATTTTGGGCGCTTTTGCAGGTTTTGTCAAAACACTCTTATAGTAAGTCCATAAAAACATGTATAGTAAAATATGGTAGATGGTTAGATATACTGTTAGTTCAAAAGTACTTTTTACAGTGCCCAGGCATAACAGTATTACAAAAATGTAATAGGACCATGTTACAAATCCCAATATGCCCAACACAGGTATCCATCTTATAATTTTATAGAAATATTTACACGTAGATTTTATTGTACTTTTATCTGGAATTTTCATTTTAAAAAAATAGTATAAATTTTAAAAAGTTACATTAATCATAATCTGACAGTGACAGAGGTTTTAGGAATTCTAAAAACACGTTCTCAGAACTTAGACTTGCTTCCAGCAGTACGACTGCCGCGAAATGCCAGCGGCCTTGATTTGGATTATTAATTTTTAACCCGACTTCCAAAAAGGAGGAGGTTATCAATTCGACTTGTGACTTTGTTTTTTTTTTAGTCTAATCTCTTAAGAAAAATACTATTTTAATTTTTTTTCCAACACTACACACAAACCTATCTGCAACTCTACATTTAGTGTGATGAAAATCGTACTTTGATCCGTAAGTCTTTTATAATAGGAATAATACCTATGGCTTTTTGTGAATATATTGATGCCTAACATAAACCAAATTTTATTATCGAAACTATAACATACTAGTATGAAGAACAGCATACTACACACATTTTATTATTTAACTACAACAAACAATGACGTCTCACTTACTATTCTTAGTAACCATGTACCCCTAGGTGGTTTGCTCGCATAGTAATTATTTCTATCTTTTTCTATCACATTTCTGTCCTTTCCAAATTATATTTTTTCGACGAAGAAGAGGTTAGTGTTTTTGTGGAAGCCGGACTTATGTACAAGATTGTTTTGCCACTTTTGCAAGAATTTCGGCAAGAATGAATTCTATTGATATTATTTTAAACAATCGTTAGATATTATTCGTGGATAATATAGACACGATAAACGAGTTAAATAAAAGTAAGTAATTTATAAACTTTATGCAAAAATGTTCTTGCAAAGTTAGGACAAGCCTAATTTTTTCCTTTTAGACCTCATTTTTGGTTCTCAATTTCAAATATCGCAAAATAAACAACCCAATCAACTTTTTAACCTCGAAAAAGATTTTACTTTTACTTTACCAACTAACTATGACGTCATTTAAACAACACTCTTCAAACCATACTAGTATGTTATAGTTAAGAGAATACAATTTATATATATGTAGTATGCTGTACTGATAAGTGAAAATACCTTACCCCTACGATGGTTTTTTTTACCCCTCTTTTCTCTAATCTAAAATCGTGCTTATTGTTTGCTTTTTAATTTATAAAATATAATTTATTTGTGGATTAATACGTTATAATTAAGTGGTATGTGTATTAAGTATAAATTATATTCTCTTCCTAAATATCAATTCGTGATACTAGGTTAGGTACCGGTGCTTTTTTTTCAAATTTTACTCATATTAATCCCAATTTTTGGAAAATGCAACTCCTGCTAAAGCAGTCGTTGCATTTTCGTCATTGGGATTAATATTCGTAAAATTTATGTAAAAAACCACCGATACCTAACCTAGTATCACTTATGATATTACCCCTGATAATAAAATTTGGTTATAGTTTATTTTGCTAAGTTGATTACTTGTCATAAAACTGTTTAAAATTCAACTGTCACTTCTCGTTTTTTCTTTGAAAGTTTTGACGCTGTCAAATTAAGATTTATGGGTTAATTTTTTATATAAATTATTTCTAAAATGAAAATTTCAAATGAAACTAGTGAATATCTGACTAAAATTATACGATGGTTTCCTGTGTTGATTGTACTGGGATTTATGGTGCCATCTTATTACATTTTCGTTATACTTTTTTGTCTGGGTGTTGTGGAAAATAATTTCAAAATGGTTTTATATCTAATATTCTACCATATTCTTTTATATATGTTTTTATGGACTTTTTATAAATGCATTGTAACAAAGCCTGCAAAAGTTCCCAGGAAATTTAAAATTTTAGAAGAAGATTTTTTGAAGATAATAAATCAAAGTTCTCTTGAAATGAAAAATGCAATGCTTAAAAAAATATCAAGAAATTTACCCATATTAACAACAGATAATGGATATGTTCGTTTTTGTGAAAAATGTAAAATTATTAAGCCAGACAGAGCTCATCATTGTTCTGTCTGTGGAATATGCGTTTTGAAAATGGACCATCATTGTATCTGGATAAACAATTGTGCTTCATTAACAAACATGAAGTTTTTTGTGCAGTTTATGGTATATGCCCTAATATATAACTTATACCTTTTTTTTACTAGCTTCAAGTATTTGATTGAATTGTTTATGGGCAATCCATTATCTCTTCCGGTCGTCGAACAAGTACAAATTTATCTTGTACCAATTATGTCAAGTCTTTTCGTTATTATGCTTACTTATTTAGTTATTTATCAGTTTTATATAATTATCAAAAACAGAACAACACTTGAAGTGTTTAGAATGCCATATTTTACCGATGGAGGAAGATATAATAATGGATACAATATTGGACTAAGCTATAATTTGAAGGAAGTTTTTGGAAATAAACCCATTTTTTGGCTTTTGCCCATAGAAGCTAAAGGACATTTCGGCGATGGTGCTTCGTTTTTGGTAGCAAAAAAGCATGTAACGTTTTATTCATAATTTGAAATAATTTATCTTTGTAACATTTTTATTATGTTTTATATTATAGTATTTTTTGCTACTCAGCGTTTAACTAAAGAACCTGGCACCCAAATAGGGGGGTCAGTCAAATTGCCTCAAATTTTGATATTTTGTAATTTCGGGGGTAAAAATTCAATTAGCTAAATTTCAGCCAAATTAAATGACCAATTTTGGAGAAAAGCCCTTTTTATTAAGGTTATTTTTTTACTTACGTAAATATCAACTTAATTAGTCATTTTAGGTCTATTATACTCTATTAATTAAGGAACAGGCATTATAAATATTATATAATAGTAGAGGAAATGCGCCTAATTTCGGATGGTTTCCAAATTTCGGATAGTAGTGTATTTAAGATACTGTCTGCAAAGGTAAATAGAAACCTACTTTTATGTGAAGCCAAAAGTCAAACTAAATCCGTCCTGTAATATGATAACGGTAGAGCTTCTCCCCTTTAAATGGCAGCACAAATCGTTTATATTGCAAATGGCAGTTTTGTGCTCAGTTGCATTATTATGCTTGTTTATTTTATAAATAATCGTTATAAAAGTTTGTGATTCTGTCTTGGGTAAGTTATGATGTTAGTTAAATTGATCCACTATACATAATTAAGCAATTTGAAAACGTAAACATTCTACAAATTTCTAATCTAAAAAGCATAAAGTTGCCTAATTTCGGATAGACCATTTTTGTGCATTTTATTCCCAATTTCGGATATCCGCAAGGTAATTATTATTCAGGATAACCAACCATTAACTATTTTTTTTATAATGATACAACAAACTAAGATAAAAAATTTTGAAAAAACGAAAATTACCTAAGATACTAAGATATTCGAAATTGGGAATCTAAAATTATAGTTCCTATAGTATTTCGTAGAAAATCGCTTAATGATTAAATTACGTCTTAAATGTGAAGGAATAACAAGAAACATAAGCAATGGAATCCAGATCTACTCTTGAAAAAATTTTTTCGGATATGTCCGAAATTAGGAGCCCTTTTTCAAATGCACAAAAATGCGCTGATTTTTTTTAACCGTGTTTTTTGGAAAAAATAAACTGTAATAAAATTGCTTTTATAATAAATCATGGTTCGCTATAATAAGTTGTATCTGGTTAAATAAAAAAATATCAAAAAGTTATACCGAGTATTAAATATTGAATACATTGTAAATGGTATCCGAAATTAGGCGACTTTCCTCTAATTATATACCAAGGTAGAGAGATATTTTTTATAGCCGAGCGTATTAATCTGCGTAGAAGCGAGGCAGCCAGGGGTTTAAGAGTGCTATAATGGTCTTCTCTACCGTAGTTTATGTATTAGTTTTTTTACTACTTGCACTATTTAACTATTTTTATTCAAATAATAAAGTAAATTATTAACAGAAATGATATTTCGTGAAATTTTCATAAAAATCAAGTAGCCTTGATCAATGACATTTGCTCAAATAAATACTTTGAACTGAAGTTTCACATTCTGTCATATTTTTTTTACTTTTAATTTTTTTAATGTAAATTTAATTTATTAATATTTTTACCATTCACACTAGTTTTTATATTTAATTAGAGGAAAGGAAGCAACTATGGGCTACCCATTTTATTTTTTCTTGTAAAAAAATAATTAAAAGTTTAGTTCCAATACAAAACGTACCCAACGATAGCTATATTAATTAGTCACAACCTGTTATAAATTCATATTGATTAAAACAAATAATAAATTTATTATTTAGTAAATAGTGAGAAGGTGCACTTTTGTGTCGATTTGAAATTGGCCCTAAATATGGGCTGCCCCCAAAATTGTGTAATAAATATTAGATTTGAAGTGGCAATCAATCTTATTGGTCGCAATAAGTTAAAAGTATAAAAGTTATATCTAAAATGAAATAATAAATCAAATAACTCCTAATATAGAACGTGGTATATTAAACATTTTTAAAGCTTTGAAGGTACCCATCTCGAACTGCCTCATCGCTATTATAGCGCGTTCCATATCGCCCTTGTTCCATTTTCTTCTATTCTTGGCTGTTGCTGATCTTTTCTTGGCCTCCTAGAAAAATGCTAGGCTTAAATACATAGTTCTATATAGCCCATAATAGAAACACAGGGATGGCCCATATTGCAAAAATACTCCGTGTATACAACAAAAGAGGTTATAAAGAACTTTCACTTTCGGGTTTAGACCGTGTTAATGGATTTTCACTTTCCGACGTTTCGTCTCTTACTACTAGAGACATCTTCAGGGATTAATCTGAAACTAAGTTTCGAATCAACTTGTGTCACTATTTATGACGAGTTGTGGTTATTCACCCGTGACGAGGTTTTTCCTATCAAAGACTTCCATATTGCAGGTAAGTGGTAACCAGTGTCCCGATTGATATTGTTAGGATGCTTAATGATTTCTATCGATTCCCGTATCTTCCTTGGCATTTTTCTGTTTTCTGTTAATATTTGTTTTGTTTCAGACAAATTGATTTTATGACCTGTTTCATGTACATGTTCGGCTACTGCCGATAAGGAAATTTGTTTCTTTCTTATATTGCGCCGCAATGGGATCCCCATTATCACCCCCTGCGGCCAATGCTTTCATGGAATACTTCGAGAAAAAAGCTATTGAGTCATTTCCATTAAAACCTAAAATTTGGCGCAGATACGTAGACGATGTCTATGCTATTTGGCCCCATGGCATGGAAAGCCTTCAAGGTTTTCTAAATCACCTCAATTCCCAACATAAATCTATACGTTTTACGATGGAAATTGAGAACAACGGATCACTTCCCTTTTTGGACGTTTTGGTTTACAAAACGGAAAATGGCTCAATAGAACATTCGGTATACAGGAAGAAAACCCACACTGACAGATACCTAAACGCATTTTCACATCACCATCCCTCTCAAAAACGATCGGTAGTTAATTCACTTGTTCATAGGGCTTTCATGATTTCAGACAAAAATTCCCTAGACACAGAACTCCTTAAACTAACCAAAGCCTTGACCATGAACGGTTATACCAAAAAAGACATTAATAAGACCATATACAAATACAGAAATCCCAGACCCAAACAACAGGACAATAGTGACTATGACAGACAGACACAAGTTATACTTCCCTATGTAAGCGGTATCACGGATAAAATAGGTAAACTTTTGAAGAAGTCAAATATTAAGCCTATATTTCGGTCCAACCAAAAATTAGGTCAATGTTTGACTTCAACAAAAGACAAAATACCCCTGAGTTCAGAAGGCGTATATAAAATACCCTGCTCCTGTGGTACGGTTTACATAGGTGAAACTAAGAGAAAAATTTCTACAAGACTTCAAGAGCATGAGCGCAATATAAGAAAGAAACAAATTTCCTTATCGGCAGTAGCCGAACATGTACATGAAACAGGTCATAAAATCAATTTGTCTGAAACAAAACAAATATTAACAGAAAACAGAAAAATGCCAAGGAAGATACGGGAATCGATAGAAATCATTAAGCATCCTAACAATATCAATCGGGACACTGGTTACCACTTACCTGCAATATGGAAGTCTTTGATAGGAAAAACCTCGTCACGGGTGAATAACCACAACTCGTCATAAATAGTGACACAAGTTGATTCGAAACTTAGTTTCAGATTAATCCCTGAAGATGTCTCTAGTAGTAAGAGACGAAACGTCGGAAAGTGAAAATCATTAACACGGTCTAAACCCGAAAGTGAAAGTTCTTTATATCTTAATGGCCGTGAAAGCTTAAAATCTAAAAGAGGTTATGTCTAAAACTCAGGAATTAGAAGAAAACTAATAAGCACACATCAAAGTCCGATTATGTGGCTTTAATTTGTTGCAGAAATGGTTTTGAAAACGTTGTTATCTATCAGGTAACGGAATTTATAAAATAACCTAAAAAAGTTCTGTGGCTTGCTGAAAAGGACGGAAAATAAAAATAAATTCTCAAACGTCAACGAATGTATGAATTAATTAATGAATATTTACTGTGGAAGTTTAACTTCGCCATTTACGATTTGCGATAGTCGGATGCATAGAACTGCATCGGATAGCTGAAAAACCCACCTAGCCCATATTACAAGACCTAGCCCACATTTGCTACCCTTCCTCTATTATATTGTTTTGATAAATTTGCCTTGAAGAAGATCCAACAATAAGGGGCGAAAGGTTGGCTTTATAATTTTGAGTTTTTTCACTGTGTTCTTAAAAGCAAGATTAAAATCAATTGCAGATTTTTTGTGGAGCAGCGGTTACTAACCAAGTTAGGGGAATATGTATAAAGAGTAACATACTGGTTAACCGGCATTATCACAAAAATTTGACTAATATATAATATATTATGCATTTTTACATAGTTTATAAGAGATTATCAGTAAGTAATAAAAGTGGGTAGGCTCCAACGCATGAGAAGTAGGTCCAATGGGCCTTTTCGTCTACTCCTAGAAAACCTACCCAACCTACTTCCTAGCCTCTATTCAACTTTTATACATAACATATTTTCGTGTAAAACAGATTAATCGTTTTTTGTCGTTATTATTATAGCTATCGGAAAAAAAAAATTGTCAGTTAGTAACCATCCAAAAGGCTATAACTTTACACAAACAAAAGAGTTTTTCACTGTTCTTAAAAGCAAGATTAAAATCAATATTTAATACATAAAGAACAAGAAAAATAATTTAAATAATTTATTATGTGAAACTAAAACATGCTGTAATAAGTTTAGTGACATTTTACATCATTTATTGTGTGATTTTTATCTGTGTAGAATACAAATAGTTTGATATAATATTCTAACCTATTATTACAAATGGCCAGTCGTATAATACAGTGTAATTTAAATCTTGATAATATTACTCTAATATCGATTAAGCAGGGATTTATAAAGGAAAGAAAATAGTAGACGGAAAAGTTAGCCTTATTTATGGTTTTGTTCGAAAACAAATGCTGGAATATACATGTTTAAGTCACATTAATGTCGTCGACGGTCCCGGTCGAGGTATCATTAAGACGAATGGCGTGTAACCTAAAATCACGAACATATTCCGCCAGAATATTTAGCTTTGGTAAGAATATTGCGATATAAACATCAATATTCAACCTATTCGAACACTTATTATGTTCCCCATAGCGTGCATGCGCTAGAAGAGTATGATTTTCCAAAATCTTCAAGAAACGTCCTAGACGAAAAATTCTGTCTATCCGTCCGTCTGTCCGTCCGATGTCACGATTTTTGTGGACACAATACTCCACAACGAATTACACAGGCCCTCAAAAAAAAATTTTTTTCTGAGTCTTGGATTCCAATATGATACTCCTATGTATTTTTTCCCGCTAAAACTGAATCCGTAACCCGTTTAACCCCTACACGTCAGGATTTTGACGTAACCTCAAAAAACACCCGAAAAACTACTAAAACCTCTAAAATCATCTATGCCATACCACTGTCACCCCCCTGTCCCCAAATTGCTAATTCTAAAAGCCCAGAAACCCATAATCCCCTAACCTCATGATACCATAGCCGCATAACCTCCAAACCCCGTAACCTCATTAAGTAGAAAAATCTAGTTTGGGAAAACAGAAAACATTCTTCAGTTTTTGTTTGTGGAACATAGTCATAGGTAAGTAACTCTATAACCCCAAAATCCCCAACACTATAATCTCAAAATCCCTTCACTTCGTAACCCCATATTCTATATCCCCTTAATCCCGTTATCCTATTCTGTGGAGAAGTCCGGTTAAAAAAATAATGAAGTAGACCTTGACTCATGACTTCACTCAAAAAACTCTTATGATTTTGAGAACCGGATTTCTCCACAGAATAGGATGATGGGGTTACGAGGTTATAATATATGGGGTTACGGACTGAAGGGGTTAGGAGGTGTGATGGGATTTTAGGTTTATACAGTTACTTATTCATAACTATATTCTACAAGAAAATTTCACGTAATTGTTCTGTTTTCCCGACCCAGATTTTTCTACTTAATTAGGTTACGGGGTTTTGAGGTTATGGAGTAATGGTATTTCGAGGTGAGGGGATTATGGGGTTACGAAATTACGAATTTGGATGAAGCGGGTGAAAGTGGTATGGAGTAGATGATTTTAGCGGTTGCAGTAGTTTTTCGGGTGTTTTTTGAGGTTATGTCAAAATCCTGACGTGTAGGGGTTAAACGGGTTACGGATTCGATTTCAGCGGGAAAAAATACATAGGAATATCATATTGGAATCCTAGACTCACAAAAAAAAAAATTGTGGGCTTGTGTTATCCGTTCTACTTGAAATTTTCAAGAAAAGTCAAATTTTATTGTTGTTAAAAATAAGCCCCTAAAAAAATTATTGAGGGTTAATAAATAAATAAAAAAACTCTTTTTCTAAAAAGTTTTTAATTTATTTAAAAATTAAATTAAATAAAAACAAGTGTTTTGTAATTTTTAATTTTTTGATTTTCGGCAACATTTCCAAAAGCCTTCTTTTAAAAATCTCGTAAATTTGTATAAAAATATTGTTTTCTACTTTTTAGTTATAGGTACGTAATATGTACTTAATTAAACTATTTTAACTTAAAAAACTTGTTTTTATTTAATTTAATTTTCAAGTTTTTTAGTTATGTTTGTAAGACTTATACGCGTATGGGGGGTGATGGGGAGACGAGGGGGGGCGTAAAATTATTGTAAAATTTTATTATCACTAAGTGAGTATGCAATCTAATTTTAGTTTTAAATTATCTCAAGAAAATTCGAATTAAAGGGATCCGGTCAGTTATGTTTAATAAAATGTGAGAAAGTTTGGTATAAAATTCAATTCAAGTACCCCTAGTTAACACTTTGTTTAAGGGGAGATTTAGCTTCGAGAACAATAAATTTTGCTTTTCGCACAAGTTCATGAGCAGACAAAAATTTTGAGCCCTTATACATTACATTTTATCAATTTCAATCGAAGTTACAGATGTCTGAAAAAGAGGCTAATTTTGAGGTCACTCTTTCTTTTCACGATTTTTGAACAAAATAATGAATTTTTAGAAAAAAACAAAATCGCATAGAATTGGTTAAAATTAAATTCTCGTTATATGTATATTCTCATTAGTATTTTACAAATTATAGCCAAGACAGCTGGTTTGAGTTATTAAAGTCACGAACGGTCTTTTTATTGACATATAAAAAGTTTTCTAATTAGAACTTTAACTCAGCATGCATGTCTTGTGTGATTGTTTTATAACTTTTTATATTTCTTTTATTTTGCAAATCAAAGAATATAGATAAGCAAATTTGGTTTAATGGCTTTATAATATATATTTGTTTATTACAATTTCTATAGTGTATTAATTTTTTTATATGAAAATAAAGTCATTAACCCTTTGTTAATGTTCTAGAAAAAAAAAGAGATTTTCATTATATTTTCTGGAATAAAAATTTCTTTTTCTATAAAAATAAAACATTTTAGATTTAAAGCTTTCACGGCCACTAAGATATAAAGAACTTTCATTTTCAGGTTTTTCGTCATATTATATTTTACTTTTTTTTGTTTAACCTCGTACTATTCTACTTCCCCTAAGTCCAGGACTTGTGTGGGCTAGTAGTAGAGGGAACCACCTGCTTTAATTGACTTTCGAACCAATTTATAGGGAGTGTCCACTTCACTTACGCCTTCGCCAAATTTAAATTATTAATTAAATGAAAAAGACAAATCGGCGCCGGTGGGAATCGAACTCAGGCTTTTTGGGTAGTGAACTAGTCAAGTAGGACGCGGTAGACCTATGGATTGTACGTTAAATAATGAAAAAATCTATTGCTTTCCCATTTTGAACATTTTCAAAATTTCGGAAAGCCTTGTATTCGTGCAAAAATTTTCAAATTTTTTTTTTGCGAATTTTTGCGTTTTATGACGTTTTATGTCGATATAAATCAATTTCAAGCAAAAAAAAATTGTCGGTCGATCGGTCGGTCGATCGGTCGATCGGTCTGTCCGGGAAATCTTGTAAGCACGATAACTTAAGAACGCTTTAAGCTAGAGACTTGAATTTTGGCATACAGGTATGTTACCAAAAGTTCTCGCTCGGGATTGTTTTTGGTGAGCATTGGCGTGCGGCAAGGGCAAATGGGTAAATGGGCAAATGGGGAAAAATAATTTTTTTTTAGAAAAAATTTAAAATTGCTATATAGAGGTTTGTAAGGTTGCTGAAATTGAATCTGATAATAAAATTTCTCTAACTCCACCCCCGAGGGGGTGAGGGGGTAAATATTTTGAAATGTTTTCCAAATTTTCCTGAAAATTTGTAGATGGGGTTTTTGAGGTTGATAAAAATGAATCTTGAAATATATTTTTTAAACCCACCCCCTTAGGGGTGGGGGGTGATTTTTGTAAAAATTGGTATATTGACGTTTGAGGTTGCTGGAAGTAAATCTGATAATAAAAATGGTCAAACTCTACCCCTACCCCCAGGGGGTTTTCAAGGTTGCTGAAACTAAATATGATAACACTGCTCAGTAAAAGAGCTTTCCCATTTTTCACCTCCGCGCCTGAAATTGATTTTTATTATCACATTTTTTGCTTTCCCATTTTGAAAATTTTCAAAATTTCGGAAAGCCTTGTATTCGTGCAAAAATTTTCAATTTTTTTTTTGCGAATTTTTGCGTTTTATGACGTTTTATGTCGATATAAATAAATTTCAAGCAAAAAAACAAAATTGTCGGTCGATCGGTCGTTCGGTCGATCGGTCGATCGGTCTGTCCGGGAAATCTTGTAAGCACGATAACTTAAGAACGCTTTAAGCTAGAGACTTGAATTTTGGCATATAGGTATGTTACCAAAAGTTCTCGCTCGGGATTGTTTTTGGTGAACATTGGCGTGCGGCAAAGTAGGCAAATGGGGAAAAATACATTTTTTTTAGAAAAAATTTAAAATTGCTATATAGAGGTTTTTAAGGTTGCTGAAATTGAATCTGATAATAAAATTTCTCTAACTCCACCCCCGAGGGGGTTAGGGGGTAAATATTTTGAAATGTTTTCCAAATTTTCATGAAAATTTGTAGATGGGGTTTTTGAGGTTGATAAAAATGAATCTTGAAATATATTTTTTGAGACCCACCCCCTTAGGGGTGCGGGGTGATTTTTGTGAAAATTGGTATACTGACGTTTTTGAGGTTGCTGTAAGTGAATCTGATAATAAAAATAGTCTAACTCTACCCCTACCCCCAGGGGGTGGGGGGTGATTTTGTGAAAGTTGGTATATAGGGGTTTTCAAGGTTGCTGAAACTAAATATGATAATAAAACACTGCTCAGTAAAAGAGCTTTCCCATTTTTCACCTCCGAGCGTGAAATTGATTTTTATTATCACATTTTTTTTCCTAATTTCACCCCTGAGGGGTGGGGAGTAGTTTTCGTGAAAACTGGAGTATTGGGGTTTTTGAGGTAGCTGAAAGTGAATCTGATAATAAAAATATTCTAAATCCACCCCCTGAGGGGTGAGGGGTAGTTTTCGTGAAAATTGGTATATTGGGGTTTTTGAGGTTGTTGAAAGGGAATCTGATTATAACAAAATTCTAACTTCACCCCCAAAGGGGCAGAGGGTAGTTTTCGTGAAAATTGGTATATTCGTTAAACACTCACATATATTTATTCCAGTTGAGAATTTAAATAAAATCATACATTTAAATTTCCGTAATTATTACGGGATCATGGATAGTATTCTTTTCATTTTCAATTATCTCTTTCAAGTCAAGCGAAACTAATAGAAGTAAAATCTGCTGTTATTCTGAAACGATTTATAGGTAAAAAGCATTCGAAATTCGATGTTTGACAACATATGCCAGAAAAGGTCTTTTGATTCTAAAAACTACACTTTTTGTTCATGTTTCGCCGGCAAAAAGTTCGACTTTGTGGCCCTAGCGCCAAAATTTTTTTCGGTCCGCTATCTACTAAAAAACAATCAGTTTTAAAATATAGACCTTTCCTAAAAGATATATAAAGTGACCTGCTATTTTGAATTTTTTTAGTTATTTATGTACCAAGGCACACCGGTCTGGAAACAATTTTTAGCTCATCTTTCATATAACCCAAGTTTTTTTTTCACAATTTAATTATTTAGAGCTTTGGCTTCTTTTTAAGGCCAAATTAAAAAAATTCTATGGATGCCTTTTTGAGAAAAACGATTTTCTTTAGAAATTATTTAAGATGTTCAGATTTTACGTCAAAAAGTGAGAAAAAAGTTTTTATAGATGCTTGAGCTAAATTGCTTTTTAAGGAAGCAAGCCTACTTTTAAAGGGCATTTTTAGAATATTTATCACTTCATATCTTAGAATCGGTTTAACTTATTAACATGAAATTTTCACTGAACTGTAAAACCAATAAATATAAACATTTAACGTTTTATTAAAGTTAAGTTTTTGACCAGGGGCGTAGATAATGGGTGCCTCATAATTTATATGTAAAACTGTAAGTCCTCCCCTGGTTAAACATTTAATTTTTTTATGTCATAAAATGATAATGTTTATTGGTTGCATACTAGAGTAAAAATTTCAAGTAAATAAGTTGAACCCTTCCTGAGTTATGAAGTGAATAATATTCTAAAAATGCCCCTTAAACGTGTTCTAGCTCCCCTAAGAAGCCATTTAACACAAACATTCATAGAGACTTTTTGTCTCACTTTTTGACGTTAAATCTGATTATATAAAAAAAATATTTTTTTTTGAAATATGTCATATTTTTCTTGTTAAAACAAATGAAAATCATTTTTCTCAAAAGAGCATGGATATTTTTTTTAAAATTATTATTAAAAACATGGCAAAGCTCTAAATAATTAAATTATGAAAAAAAACTAGGGTTATATGAAAGTTAATCTAAAAACTGTTTCCAGACAGGTATTAATTAGATGTTTATGCCCCGAGGGTTTGTAAGCTCATCGCCCTTGGTACTCGTAAACAAAACTAATATTAGTAATATTAAAATATTGACTCTTTTAGAACAGACAAATAAAATATTTAAAAGTTCAAAAATTGGGTTTTTGTATGTTCATATTTCAATATGTTTTTCTGGACACCCTGTATAGTATTAAAAAAATATAACTATGAAACTTTAATATAAAAACTTAAAATAATGGTTTGGACTTACCTACTTAAATTTTATTAACCGACTTCCAAAAAAGGAGGAGGTTATCAATTCGACTTGTGACTTTGTTTTTTTTTATGTTTGTTCCCGCATAACTTTGGAACGGATGAACAGAATTTGATAAAACCATTTGCAAATTAAAGAGGACATTCATGAGGTGGACCCGTTTTAATTTGATGCTCGGATAATTTCGGGCAAGCCGGATAATTAAGATAAATCTAATCGTTTTAACGCAATTTCACTTAAAACCGGCGTAGTTTGGTTCTAATACCAACCAATTTTTTAGAAAATGATCGGACAACTCGGATAAGCCGGATAACTTGATTAAGGGGTCATTCAAATATTACGGCATCTTTTAAATGCCGCTAAACTTGATTCTGTGGACCTGTATATTAAAACACCAAGAGAAAATTATAAAAATTTTGATTATACCATAAAGCGTTATTTGATTATTACTTAACGCTTAAATTTATCTACAAGTTCTGTGTCTCTAGAAATTAAAAAATAAAAACTTTTCGCAAAAAAAAATGAACCGATTTTTTCCTCTAAAAAGTAAAAAATAACAATAAGTCGGTGCCAATTTCACAGCAAACAATTTAACAACAAAAATAATTGTTAGTATTTAATTTAGGGACTGTTAAAATTGGCACCGGCTTATTTTTTATTTTTTACTTTTTAGAGACAAAAGTCGGTTCATTTTTTTTTTTTTTTTGAGAACAGTCTTTATAAATTTTATAAATTTTAACAGAAAACCAAGGTTATTTTTCGATCTGAGTACATATTTATAGGTAAAAAGCGGTCGAAATTCAATATTTTTGGGGGTAACAGAATTAATTTACTGCCTCAATTTACATGGTATATGTTATAAATCATAATACTGATTTAGGGCTGTATCAGACAATACGCTTTTGTAAATAGATTTATATAATTTCCTGTGTGTGTTGCTCCTGTCCCGAATAGAAATTATAACAGGATAAACGTTGACATTATTATAGGAAATCTAGTCATGCAGTTAACTTTATGTGCAAGAAATATGTATGCTATGTAGACAAAAGTGAAAATAGTATTATCGCGAGAATACAATTTATATATATGTAGTATGCTGTACTGATAAGTGAAAATACCTTACCCCTACGATGGTTTTTTTACCCCTCTTTTCTATAATCTAAAATCGTGCTTATTGTTTGCTTTTTAATTTAAAAATATAATTTATTTGTGGATTAATACGTTATAATTAAGTGGTATGTGTATTAAGTATAAATTATATTCTCTTCCTAAATATCAATTCGTGATACTAGGTTAGGTACCGGTGCTTTTTTTTTCAAATTTTACTCATATTAATCCCAATTTTTGGAAAATGCAACTCCTGCTAAAGCAGTCGTTGCATTTTCGTCATTGGGATTAATATTCGTAAAATTTATGTAAAAAACCACCGATACCTAACCTAGTATCACTTATGATATTACCCCTGAGAATACAATTTATATATATATGTAGTATGCTGTACTGATAAGTGAAAATACCTTACCCCTACGATGGTTTTTTTATCCCTCTTTTCTCTAATCTAAAATAGTGCTTATCGTTTGCTTTTTAATTTATCAAATATAATTTATTGGTGGATTAATACGTTATAATTAAGAGGTATGTGTATTAAATATAAATTATATTCTCTCCCTAAATATCAATGCGTGATACTAGGTTAGGTACCGGTGCTTTTTTTTTCAAATTTTACTTATATTAATCCCAATTTTTGGAAAATGAAACTCCTGCTAAAGCAGTAGTTGCATTTTCGTCATTGGGATTAGTATTAGTAAAATTTATGTAAAAAACCACCAATACTTATCCTAGTATCACTTATGATATTACACCTGATTATTTTTTAACATTTTTATCAACCAATCATTTAACAATATTTCAATATTTCTGGCCACGTGTTTGTTTCTTTCCAATCATATTATAGCTATATTGGGAATTTTCTACTGTAGAAAATTCTAGTGAGAATCGCTGTAGTATTTTTTTTTCAGTATTTCTCTTTTACAACAAGATTTCATACCTAAAACTAATTAATAATTAAATATGAATATATTACTATTTATAATTATTGTTATTAATTTATTATTTACCAAAAAATACCTCAAAATATTTTTTTATAAAATATAATGACAGTTTTATAGGTTGACTTTAATGAACATGCTTGCAAGCCTAGCGCAGTACCGCACTAGTCAGTACTGCAGTAAGTGACTAAATTATTGACAGAACTATAATTTGCAAATTTCAAATTGCAATTTAAAAATGGACAAAAAGGTTCTAGTTTAGCAGTTGAGAATGTAATTAAATTAATCAAATCAAAGAATATGCCCGTAAAAATATTAAGATAAGTAATAAAACAATTTATATCAATTTGTGATGAAAAAAATATAAGAGTTGATTTGACATATTATAAATCGTTAAAAAATAATCTTCCGAATTACACATGATTCTTTGAATTATCGGGAAAAATTCACAGTTTTCATTCAAATTTGCTACCAAAGAAAAAAAATTACTACTACTAATGGCTGTTTTCATGGAGATTTGTCAAAATGCATTTTCTTAAAAAGTTTTTTTCCACAAATTATGTAACAATATTTGTATTTTTCTAAGAAAGATATTGATTTTTGGCCGCTTTGATCCACTGTGCGTCACGACGCGTCGGTTCGAAAAGTAGTGAATTTGCCTATTATATTTTCTCAATTTTAGTTTTTGACCAAAATTTTTGCTATTTTTGCCTTTGAGCAGCAGGATGAAGATTATGTTTACAAAAACATTACCGTCAAACAATTTGTAAGCTTTATAAAGGATTAAACTACCTTTTATTTTGCTTGGTAAGCAAAGTATTAAGACTTTTTGCTAACATACACGAAATAAATCAAAATTGCAATTGATGTAATATAATGTATAATTAAAATCGTGATTAATGACGGATACCTAAAGCTGGACGATATGAGATGAAAGTGTGCAGGTACAGTGTGCAGGTCTGCACTACTCCAAGGACAAATATATACAGGACTCCTTAAAATTAAGTGTTTGCTAGGGTCATTTTGAGGTGGCAAAGTTCAAATTATTATTTCATCACTAGGAACTTTATTCTGTAATAGGTATTTTGGCGCCCTGAATCAGATCTCGGGGTCAGTTTTGCCCCCTCACGTCAGGAAAACGAGATTTCAGGTCATTTGAGGTCAAAATGGTGATTTTTTGGGAGCGGCCCCGGGACAATATCTCAAGCGACCTGTTAACTTCACGGGTAACTGTGTAGGTCTTGAATACTTTCTGAACGTTGAGATGTTGTCCCGGCGCCGATCCCAAAAAATCACCATTTTGACCTCCAAATGACCTTGAAATCTCGTTTTCCTGACGTGATGGGGCAAAACTGACTCCGGGATCTGATTCAAAATACCTAGGAATACCATGGTCCGGTCAAATAGTCCTGACTTTTTTTTTGTAAACCTGTGTAATTATAATTTGTTAAAGTACAAGTTTTTATATAGAGAATGTCAAAAGTCCGCCCCCCTTTAAGTTTTAAATGGCTTAAGATATCAACTTGAAATTTGAAACACGCAAATAACATAACCCAAATATTTTTTTGGTATATATTTGATATGCTCAGGGGGCACAATGGAAAAAGGGGAGCAAGGGCAAACATTTTTTAAATTGAACACATAACTTTAAAGCTTATAAAATGTTCTATTCGCCCATATATTGTTTTATTTTTTCGGAGCAATTTTTAATAGGGTTAAAAATTTCATTAAAAAAATCAAACAGTTTTTGAAAAATTGTATATTTCATGATGAAAATACGTTAATTATATCTTCTTAATCTTAAAAAACTGAATTTTTTACAAAAAAAAATTAAAAATGAAAACCTTAAAAAAATGTTTAAAAAGTTAAAAAATATATGGTCGAATAGAGAATTTTATGAGTTTTAAAATGATATATCACACAACTTCCCTTTCTATTTAAAGAAAGGTCCCCTTGTCCCCCTGCCACCATTGTACCCTCCCCTCCCCCAACATAAAATATATACCAAAAAAATACTTATTTATTTACCTTTGACATGCACCGTATACGGAACCCCTAACAGCTTTAGGTTATTGGATACAAGTGTGCGAATTTGGAAGAAAATCTTTCAATTCGAACACAACAATAGGTCTGAAAGATGTACGTCTGCAAAAACGGGTTAACATTAAGCAACATTTAGTACTATATATAGTACTGAAAAAAAGTTGGACCATTTTTCTGTGTTGTCTTTAATCGCTTAATCTAAATATATGATTATTATTCCAGTGTAATCTCGTGCAATAATCTTTCTAAAATAAATTTCAAATTTATGTTAAAAGGATTCTAATTTTATCCACAAATGCGCAATATAAATTTTACTAAACTTTACTGAAACTAACTTTTTTTCTCAAGAAATGGTTAAACTTCTATAATTTGCGCTACTTTGAATATGTAGTGTGCAATATTATTACTAAACTTCCCACACATGACCTCATTTTCAATTCGTGTCCATTATTTCTAGAATTTATCTTCGTTTCACGAAATCTGATTTTATTTATTTAGAACTCTTATTTCTGGTCAAATAGCTTTTTGATAACATTTTACACGCCACAAATATGAACACGATTGGACTTTTTGAATTGAAACAATTGCTCCTAAAGGCTTGTGACCATAGAGAAGAAAAGAGGACTAAAAGTCCAGCCTGCGGAAGATTATTTTGTGACATAACGGGGCAGGGAAATCACGTAACGCAATATATTTGACCTTGCGCAGTACGCATCTCTATCAGCTGTGATATGCTGTCGGTCCTAAAACAATTCATCACCCCAGTATTCATTTGTCTTATCTCCAAAAATCCCCCAGTAAAAATCTCAAAATGTCCGAAAATAGAGATATGGCAAACCAATACTGGGGGTGACGAATTATTAGTAGTTTGTTTATACTGTCAGTACTGTCAGATTGTCGTTTGTTTCTCTTCATTTTTCGACTTCTACTGTGTTTTAATTGTTTTTTTTTTGCTGCATTTGTTTATAACTTTAAACTTGACCTGTATTGTTGCTTTATGAATAATAATAATAATAAACGTTTATTGTATAAAAGATTACAAATCTTGTTACAAGAAGTTTGAATATATAAAAAAAAATACAAGAGAAGAGAAAAAAAAAATACACTAAATACTAAACCCTAACTATTTAAGTAATTTGATGGATATTCATAGATAATTTAATAAAAAGAAAAAGCAGAAATTTTTAATACAAAAAAAAAGTTAATTAAAAGAAGAAACGATAATACCAATATTTAAAGGTTAAAGACAAAAAGCATTATTCGTTAGTTATAAAGGAACGGAGCTTTAATAAGTTTCCGATAAAACTGTGCAGCATTTTTATTTTAGTTACATTAAGAAAGTTAAGTGCAAAGACTAGACCGTCTAGGTTAATAAGGCTATCAATGTAAGGTGCACGCAACGGTTTGTACATGGGGCATTTAAAGAAAATATGATCTAAAGTCTCAAACTCGTTTAAGTTGCAAATAGTACATACTTCTTTAGGGTTGATTTTGTAAAAGCTGCCATTGAATGAGAAGGAGGTAGAAAAGCTTGTAGCCATACGTAATTGCATTATTATACGAATGATAGAGATATTATCTCGACAGTATAAATAATTTTGAGGTTCCAGATTAATTCTAAACTTTTGATAAATAGTTGAATTTTTGGAAAAAAATAATGAATTTATGTCATCTCTATGTAGAAATTCGCGAAATTTGTTAAGTAAAATTGGTCTATTGTATTTTATTTTTCTTACTGTTAAATTAGTCAGAAAGTTAGATTCATCAATTTTTTCCAGCATACATTGAAACTGTGCCAACCAGTTATATTTTGTATTACCATTGTTTAAGTTTTGTAAGCGGTTAAAACAAAGCTTGGGGTATCTATGAGCGGGCATTCTAATAAGCTTTTCAATCCAATTAAGGCACATTTTAAAAATCAAGAAAGAAACTTTAACGGACCCAGTTTCGAGTCGTATCATATAATCCGGGGTGTTGCGGGGGAGTAAAAATAATCTTTTAAAAAAGGCCAACTGAACACGCTCAATTTCATTAAAGAAACGTAACGCCCAAACTGGAGAACTATAAAGCAAAGTAGATAGGACTATAGATTCATAAAGTTTAATTCGGGATTGCCAGCTGTTGATTTTTGAGTTTGACAAAAGGGACATAACGGTACCGATTGATTTTTTTGTTTTATTGCATGCTTCTTTGGTCATTTCAGCGAATAGCCCTGACTGAGAGAATGTAACACCCAGGTAAACGTACTTGTTTACTACTTCAATATTTTCGCCGTCATATTTAAAGTTTAAGTCACGTGAATACCTAAAGCCACCCTTGGTAAAACAGATTATTTTCGTTTTTTTAATGTTAATTTTAAGGCCATTTTCATTTGCATACTGAGAGAGAATTTTGAGTTTACGTGAAATATCAATGGGCGATTCCCCAAAAATGACCAAATCATCAGCGTATAAAAGCATAAGTATGTCCACAAGACCATCCACATTAACACCCAAGGCTCCATTTTCCCTAAAATATTTTTCTATGTCAGAAATAAACAATGCAAAAAGAATGGGGCTTAATGGTTCACCCTGTAGAACTCCCTCAGAAATGTTGTAGGGTTTTGAATAGCCTTCAGCAGTTTTTATTTGTGCAATTGCTTTGTCATACAACATTTTGAGGATCCTGATTATTTTCGAACTTACTCCAAGAGAGTGTAATTTTTTCCATAACAGATGGTGGTTAATACAGTCAAACGCACGTTTGAAATCTACAAAAATCGCATAAAGTTTTCTACCTTTCAACCGTAGACAGATATTAATGAGGGAATTAAGAGTAAATAGATTATCCAAGCAACCCCGGTTTTGTCTAAAGCCTGCCTGACATTCCGGTATAACATTAAATGTATCGGACCACTCTGTAAGCCTTTGTAAAATTATTTGAGAGAATATTTTTTCCATACAGTTTAGTAGAGCTATACCGCGGTAATTAGCAGGATCCTCAACTGGACCTTTTTTGTGAAGCATAAGAAGTGAAATTTCCGACCAAGTATGGGGAATGATTTCTTTGTCAAATATATTGTTATATAAATTCAGTAGGTAGCATAACCAGTTTTCTGGTAGATACTTAAAAAACTCAAATGGAATATTGTCCTTACCTGGACTTTTACCATTTTTGCATTTATTAAGACTGGACTTTAGTTCATTTAAAGTTATACGCGAAGTTAGTAATGACGAACCGGCGTCAGAATATAAAAATTGTGACTCGTTATGCACAGTGTAAATTGAGTCATAAAAGGACTCCCAGTCAAGCAAGGATAAACTAGCAGGTTTATTATTTGAGCGTAAATTTTTAATTAATTTCCAAAATTCTGATTGATTTTTAGTTGCACTAAGCCTGAGAGTTAAGTTAATTGTATGAGCCTCCTTTTTAAGTTTTAAAATACGCCTGTACTGTTTTTTAAGGCTCAGATAAATTACAAGTAAGTCCTGCGAGAAGTTATTTTTTTTACAGTTTTTTAAAGCATTTTTGGCAGCTTTTTTCGCTAGTAAGCACTCATGATCAAACCAGATATGGTTAAAGGAAGTAAGTTTCTTTGTAGAATTTAAATTTAAGCGCAAATCTTTGGCACAGTCAGTGATAGAACTGAGTAAGTTTAAATAAGAAGCGGAGATATCGTTTTCTCTGTAGTTAAATATATTATCGGAGTGTAACATTTTGCTGTAAAATTCGTCGTGTTTACTAGTGTTCCAGCGAAAGATGTCTGTACTATTCGCTACAGCTTTTTTATTATCTGGCAAAATATCTACGGCTGAGTCAAAAGTTAATAGAACAGGAAAGTGATGTGAAGGTGAAAACGAGTTAAGGACTTCAAGATCGCGCACCTTATGCAAATAATCGTTGTTGCACCAAACGAGGTCTATAACGCTCTTACCTAGGGTACTTACGTAAGTAAAATTCGCAGTATTGTTGCTTTATGAAGAGCAGGGTCAATTCCTGGTGTACTCAAAGTAGGTGAACAAAATCCTGAAATTCAAACACACCTCGAAAAATTCTTATAAAATAATTTAAAAAACTATTTCGACGTTTCTTCGTAGATATTTATTATTTTTTGTTGCATTTTTTACAATTTTTATTTGATACATAAAACTAAGGTTAAAAAATACTTGTCAAAAACAACAATAATAGTGCGCATGTGCAAGTTTATCTCAGATGAGCAAGGCACATTTATCACACTTTTCCTTAACGGCTTTGGAGGTCTTTCCTTGTCTATGCTTGTGACACATAGAATAGAAATTCTATAACTAGTATGGAATAGGCAATATTCAGCGAGAGCGGAAAGTTTGTCATACGAGCCTGCAGGCGTGTATGACGGTCCCTCGACTTCGGAATGAATATTCGATACGTGTTATAGACTATGATTTTTCTTCGACTGCAAATATGAAACAGTGGATGGCTTTAAACTGAGGACAAAGTTGAAGACAATCTTCCTTTTCATTAGACATTGAAAATGCAGTAAAAAACACATATTTTTAAATTAATAAGTTATAATAATATTCAATAATTTCATTAAATTTTACCACCTATTTACAAATTATAATGCAAAATTAAAGCTTATTTCAGATTATTGTGACAGATATCATTGTTAAATAACTAAATAACTAAATTAATTAAAACCTGATCAAATATTAAGAAAAACTAATAAACTCTATGTAATTTTAACGCAAAACTTTATATTGCATTTAATTATTCAATATTTTATTGCAAAATATATAAGTATTTTTTGCCAATTTTGCTTTACCTTATAGGTAAGTGATGACACCACATGTGCTCATTCTAACACTTGATATGTTATAGTCATACCGCATCTAGAGCTTTCTAGCCATTTGGATTTTTCTAGTTTTCCAGTTTTTTTTTTACTTTTTTTTCGTGCTATATTTCTAACAGTTCCAGTTAAAGCTCAAAAATTTATACGAAATTTTTTGTAGAGATTACTTGAGCTTTTTTTTGGTAAGCATAGAAAGTTTTTCCGTACTACGACAATTACTGAGTCGTAGATAAAAAAATCTTTACCAAAATTTTGAAAATTTTTAAAATAAGGAAGCAAAATATGATTTTGGCCACTTTTTGATACCCTTTTGGTCAATTTACTGATACATTTTTGTAGTTTTCCTTATAAGTTTATGCTATGTTTCCAAGGCAGACTAACATCTCTACTCTACATTTCTCTACTCCCTAACATCCCTACTCCATAACATCCCTACTCCACAACAACTCTACTCCGTAACATCTCTACTCCATAACATCTCTACTCCGTAACAACTCTACTCCGCACTATATGCACTCGATTAGCCACTTGTCTTAACTCAAATGAATATTTGTCATGCTAAGTCACTGTCAAATATGAATTTAATTTATTAATTACTTACTTATTAGTGCATATTAAGAGTACGCGGTCATTGTGGCTTTTAAAATAATTCATTTATAATTGTTCTAGATTTGAATTTAAAGATAAACGTTTTCTACGAAATAAATAAAATAATCTAGAAGAAGAAGATTCTTTGTTCTTTGAACTGCTCATTTATTATTAAGTGGCTAATAAAGTCCTTATAGTGTGGAGTAGAGTTGTTACGGAGTAGAGATGTTATGGAGTAGAGATGTTACGGAGTAGAGTTGTTGTGGAATAGGGATGTTATGGAGTAGGGATGTTAGGGAGTAGAGAAATTTAGAGTAGAGATGTTAGTCTGCCGTTTCCAATGCATTTATATTTTTTCACAATGTTAACTCTCTAGTTTCAAAAACAAAGGGGGACAAGAATACACTTTTTTGAAAAATTGATTTGTGAGGTGTATCACCCTGTACATGTGCTAGACTGTTTTTTTGAAACAGCGCTGAAGCGGAACTAAAGACGGCAAAAAAAATTTGCCGAAAAGATTCTTGTTTGTCATTTGGCATAATAAATTAGTCATATATGAAATATATATGCAGAAATTTCAGACCATGGAGGTAACCTTACACAATGTATAATTTATCGATGCCTTAGATGCGTATATGTTTCACAAGTGAACCTAGTGACTTCCAAAGTCAGAGTGAGGTAAGGGTTTTTACTTCACTAGTAGATTACCGTTCACTCACCTTCTCTAAATAAAGGGAATTTGTATAGATGTGTTGGATAAAAGAATTTACGTAATTTATAGACAGCCCCCTTTATCCACTGGTAGCTACTATAGTATTAAAATATATCCAATTGGTAGAATAATTAATATCTGCTGCTGCCAAATTGCCATAAACAAATTTAATTTGTCTGACCTGCAATACTTTGTTTATGTATTCAATTTATCACTATAACGATATGATAAAGTGGCTTTTGACTCTGACTATTAATATAAATATATTGATATACGTCAATTAATTACTATAGGCTATTATGCCTCTCACTTAAACGCATCCTGCCTTATGACGCTTTAATCGTAAAACTGAGAGCGCGCTGGCCTATAAAAATCCGTGTACCCACTGGGTGTCCCAACTCCATTTACCCAGTGATTTTTTCGAAAACTAAAAGAGATAATCAAGTTCTGCGAAAACCATCTTAAATTAGACCACAATCTTTTAGCATATATTTGATATTTCAGCTCTTGAAATGTGGGCAGGGGGGCATGGAGGGAATTTTTTTTTAATGAGAAGGGGTGTCGTCTGATACGTCATTTTAAAGAAAATAAAATTTTCCATTGGACTTTATATTTTTTAATTTTTTTTAAGGTTTTGATTTTTTAACTTTTTGTGCTAAAAAATGTGATTTTTTAAGTTTTTTTTTTGTAAATTTGTATTTATGTCAATTAAAATTAGTTTAAAGGTATAATTTGCCTTTTTTCATTATGAAATTAGTAATTTTTAAAAAATTGTTTGATTTTTTAGAGAAATTTTAACAAAAATACCCATTCAACAATATTTTAAACCCAAAAAAAAAAATAAAAATATATAGTTAAATGGATTTTATAAGCTGTCCCTCTAAGCCCCTTGTCCACATTTCAAGAGCATAAAGTATCAAACATATGCTAAAATATAGTTTAAGTTGTCTTATTTATGAGGGTTTTCTCAGAACTTGATTATCTCTTTCAGTTTACGAGAAAATCGCTGGGTAAATAGAGTTGGGACACCCGGTATATGTTGTAAATTATATTTCATAATTTAATTTTATATTTTAACCCATTAAGGACTACCGTCAAAATATTTATACAGATTTACAGATTTTTGTAATGAGTATTTTAAAATGCATGTAGTTTTCAATTTATTTATTTATGGCTTAAAATGTTTTTTTATTTCTAGCGAGTGAAATATTTACATTTTACTAATAATCTCGTTTAACAAGCGAAAACGTAATTTTTTTGCATTTTTTTTTAGTAAAAATAACTTATTTGAACTAATAATAGTAATATCTGATAAAAATTTCTTATACACATCAGAGCAAAAAAATCGAACCACCTAAAAAAATGCCATTTTTAAAATTCAAATATTTCGAAAACTACCTAATGGATTTGGCTGATTCTTTTTTTGTTTTAAAGCTTAAAAACATTATCTACTTTTGTTTTTATTTAGAATGATCAAGAAAAGTATTTAGGTATTAACAGCAACAAAAAATGTACAACTATATTTTTTGCCCCATCTTCTAGGACTTGCATATTACGCCACTGCAACTGTTTAAACATTTTAGACTACAAATTTTAAACTTTTTAGCGATATCATTATACATTTAAAAATATTGTCACATTATACTTTTATTTTAATCTGAAATTGTGTATATTTTGCAATTTAAATTTATTATTTGACTGGACTAATACTCAATTTTTTCTTATTACTAATAACACTAGGCAACACGGTTTCTTGCCCCGATTGGAGTCATATGTTTTTTAACTAATTTTGGGTCGCTGAAACCGAATCTGGCCTCAGAATATTTCTATTACCTAAGTTTTCTGAGAAAAATAGGATAAAAATGTTAAAAAAATCATTATTTTATCCCTCTTTTGTTCTAAAATCATGGGAGACAAAAATATTCCAAGGACAAATTTGGATTCAGCGACTCAATATTAGTTAAAAAATACCCAACTTAAAACATATAAACTTTAAATTCATAGGTAGAATAAATAGGGATATTATGAAAAAAAATATTTAAAAAAAAAATGGATAATGTGACAAAACTAAGTAGGGGTGGAGGTAAGAAGAAGGGTGCATAAGGGGACAAGCTTATCGCCACGTACTCATGCTAAAAATTGTCAAATATCATTACTAGAGGGTCAAAAAAAAATGTTACGTATTATGGTTCTTATGTAATAAAGTAACATTTTTATGATGTAGAACCATTAAAAAAACAAAAAAAAATACACAATATTTTGTTTTATAAATTATTTTTAAATTGGCCTAATTGAATGTACTAAAATTTAAAAAATAATGCTGAATTTTTTTTAAGGTCAAATTTGGATTCTATGCCTTTAAATTGATAAGAAAAATATATTTTTTGGGCTCGGGAAAAAAGTTTACACTGTGTACTTTAATTTTATATCTTTTTCATTTATTTACTTTTTAGGAACAAACTAAGCAAAATAAAAAAAATATTTGTTTAAATATTTTTGTAGAGAATTTTATAATCTACAAATTAAGTTCTATAAAGTTTTTAAAAAAATTTGATAGTTTTGCCACAAATGAGCAATTAAGTAAACTCTGCACTTTCATTTTAACCTTTTTATTTTTTTTTTCGCGTACTTACTCTGACAGTAGGTTCTTGACATATAGATTTTTGAATTCCTCTTATTTTTTTTAATATACACTAAAATTTTCAAAATTCTACTCTTTTTTTAAAGATTGTGAAAAAAAACGTCATTATTACCTGAACTCATATCTCAAAAATTTTAGGTGCTGAAATTTTTCTAAGGTCAGATTCGGTTTCTACGCCCTAGAATTAGTAAGAAAAATTTACTTTCCGATCGGGGTAAAAAAAAAAGTTGAAATTTGTAGCCTAGTATAATTAGTTTCTGTTTTAACCTTAACAAAATACCGCGCCTATACATTAATTTTTGTAGAGATGCTTTTAGCTCCATTTCCGGTTATAGAATTATCTTGTATGTTTAATGGACATTGTCTATCACGATAAACAGCTAACTACTATTATTAACAGCTAGAGAATTGCAATGTAATAGATATCTGTCAAGATAATTAACACTAACATTTAAACTAACTGAATATTCATTTTGTGGTATTAGTTTAGCTTTGTTAACCCTTAACTGCTGTTGTGATATTTTTGCTACATACATTACGTTGTGGGGTTTCAGCGGACCCCATTTTATTTTCACATATAAGTTTGAATGGAAAGATAATTAAAGCAATATTATTGTAAAAAATAATTTATTTGTAGTATCTTAATCTTAAAAACCACCAAAAATAAAAACAAAATAAATTTTAACAAAAAAAATAAACAACATTCAAAGAGTTAACTAAAAACCCGAACTATTTAAATGCTTTGGTATTTTAGTCAAATATAAAAACTGAGTAAAGAAACTTAAGTTTTTTTATCACTTTTCTTAAGAAAAAGTATAAAACAAAAATAAAAATAAGATAAACATAACAATTTAAAAAAAACTCTGGATTTTCACAAAAAGTTAATTTTAAGAAATTTCAGTCTTTCATACACTCTTGACAGACATTGCGACGGCACTTTGTTCAAATATGTTGCTCCCAAATGATACAAACTATATTACTTTTTATGTTTTTTGATCTAAGACACAAATATCATGGTTTGCGACCAACATTTTCTACTCTGGGTTCTTGATGAGAAACAGGTTTCTTCAAAATCCTTCCTATTGTAAATCTTAACTGTCTTGGTAATATAGAGACTACAAAATTATTATATCTTTAGTATCATGTGTTTAGTATCATGTTCACTTTGTAATTCACTATTATCCAAGTCAGGATCTTCAGCTTCGCTGTTTTTTTTCTTCGTCTATTTCTCGAAACCACTGTTCTACTGTGGTCTCAAAATCTGAATCTGTATCTCTAACATTCATTTAGACGTTGAAGCCATTTTTAAAACCCATAAAATGACCAATATTTTAAAATTTAAACAAATATATATGTTCAATAAACTTACGTTAATTACGTTGTGGGGTATGAACAGACCCCAAGTGTTGTTTTCTGACGTAACTAACAGAGCGACCGCGATACAAGCACCACTCCATGTTACGCTATACTGACATGAAGGTACCGGGAGTCTCAACTCAGATCGGTCGCTTACCAACATGTGGTGAGGAAAATTAACTTCGCTGGGGTCCGCTCAGACCCCACAACAGCAGTTAAGGGTTAATGAATCAGTGATATCTGCATATTAAAAAAAAATGAGCTCTGCAAGTTTATTTGATAAATAAGCCGAGAAGATATGTAATGTTTTGCATTCCATAGTATAATCTCAGTGAAAAATGGCTTTTTCTCTTAAAAAATATCATTTTCTTAAACGCGTTTAAAAATTAGTATGACCTAAATTGTCAAAACTATTTAAAACGCAAATTAAAACAAAATAATAAAATAATATAAAAAACTAGTTTTTAAAGTTAAAACCCTTCTACTAAATACGTATAGTGCAGTCAAATAACGAAAAATTCCTATGTTAAATTGCAATAAATGTAAACGGGCTGATATTTTAAAGTCGAGTGCTGTTATCTCGCTAAATATGCATCCTATTATAAAAATGCATATATCCATTTTTGTTAAGGAAAACAATTCCAACAATTTTTGTAAAAATAATTTTTTTATTATATTAATAACAATCGAGTTATAAATTTTCACAAATAACCATGTGGGGGGTGAAATTGGTTTTTTCGATTTTTCAGCCTAACTATTCATCGAAGGATAAAAGTGGTTATAAAAAAACTTGTAGATCTTAAAATTCTCTATAAGTTTTATATATTATGCATTTTGATAATTATTTTGTTACGGTTACCTCTGTAACCGTACCAGTGAAAATGTATAATATATCAAACTTATAGAGAATTTCAAGAGGTACAAGTTTGTTCATAACTACTTTTATCGTCCGATGAATAATTTGGCTGAAAATGGAAAAAAAACAATTTCACCTCCAACATGGCCAAATTTTTTATTTTAAATTGAAAACAGTTTATTAGATTAAAATTTCACAACAATTCAAGGAACCTAAAGTTTTTACAAACCTAAAAGCCTTTGGTTCACTTGATACCTTAACAAATGCTCTGCATATTTTAGTTCGCAGGATAATACTGCTCTTTATAAAAATTTCAAATGAATCAAAATATTTGCCGAATGAAAAAACTTTAGGTGGTGTCACAATGTCACAGCCTCCAATAGCCCATTATGGGCGGGCGTTATACCAATAATCCAATAGGTTAATAACAAATGTGTTTTTAAGTATACACGGTGTATTTGAAATAGGGTAGGAATTTTTAACAGGTGATTCTACATCATAAAATATGACAAAAAGTTCCTATAAACATATGTCTAAAAATGCGTCATAAGGGAGCTACGCCCCTTTGAAAGTGGCTAAAAAAATCGGTTTTTATTTAATAACTCAGGAACCCTTTGAGATATATCAACGAGGTTTTGCACGTCAACTAATTCTACCAAGGCCCGTTTTTATGTGTTATTTTCATGTACTTATTTCAACCAGAGGTATGCGAAACGGGGGGGGCTTATCAGTTTTTTGTCCTGAACATTTTTCTGTGTAACTTTTTTGGTTTTCGACATTTTAGTATTTAATTTTTCGTCCTCGAACCGTGTAATTTCACCTTCAAATGAACTTTTCTCGAAAACGGTTAATCCTACAGTATTACAATTTCAAAGGGGCGCAGCTCCCTAATGACGCATTTTTAGACATATGTTTATAGGAACTTTTTGTCATTTTTTATCATGTAGAATCACCTGTTAAAATTTCCTACCCTATTTCAAATACACCCTGTAGACATTCAACATTCAACAAAATATATTTTCTCAATTTTTCGGAAAATATTGGACAATTTTTTTCAAAATTGGTCCTTATAATAAAAGTATTTCCTTAAAAAAAATCGTCAATTCTTGTTTGCAGATTTTATCGATTTTTAAACCCTACATAACTTTGTTGTTTTTGGGGGATTATTTTTAAAAACATCTTCGTCTCATAGAACTTAATGTTTCCTAAAAATTTCTAGTAGATTGGAAAATTCATTTATTGTGCTAGCAAAACATATGACATCAGACGAACCGATGGACGGACGGACAGACTAATGGATTAATATACAGAGCGGTCCAAAAGTCACCCCCCCCCTCTTAACTTTTGAACCAGTTGAGATATCGACTTCAAATTTGGAACTTTTAAATAAGACAACTATCTTTTAGCATATATTTAATACTTTCAGCTTTTAAAATGTGGGCATGGGGGCACATTTTTTTAAATGGAAAGGGGGGCAGTGTAATACATCATTTTAAAGCTTATATAATTCTCCATTTAACTCCATATTTTTAAATTAAAAAAAAAAAATGGGTTTAAAATGGGGTTGAAAATGGGTAATAATGTCAAAATTCCTCTAAAAAAAAACAAATAATTTTTTAAAAATGCCTAATTTCATCATAAAAAAATTTTAATTATACTTTTAAACTAATTTTAGTTGACATAAATAAAAATTTAAAAAAAAACTTAAAAAATAGAATGTTTTAGCACCAAAAATTGAAAAATTAAAACCTTAAAAAACATTTTTAAAAAATTTAAAAATATTAGTTTAAATAGAGAATTTTATAAGCTTTAAAATAATGTATCACACGACCCCCCTTTCTATTTAAAAAAATATCTCCCCATGCCCCCCTGCCCACATGTTAAGAGCTGAAAATATCAAATATATGCTAAAAGATAGTTTAAGTTGTCTTATTTAAGAGTTCTAAATTTGAAGTCGATATCTCAACTCGTTCAAAAGTTAAAAGGGGGGTGACTTTTGGACCACACTGTATTAATTTCATTTGTGTAATTCTAGTGCATTTAGTACAATGAATGTAAATTAATTCCACTTTTTAAATCAAAGTCAATGTAAATACACATTCTATGTATTGTATTTTCATTCTAAATTGTATTTTCTTTCTAAATTGTTTTAAGCTTAGTAATACTGTGCCTCGAGAAGCTCTAATTAAGTAACATTACCTATATGTAATTAAATAAATCACCAAACAAACAGCGGAAATTCAATAAAATTAAACCTGGCTTCTTTTTATTTACTTTGGTGTGTGTTTGGTTAAGTTATACCAATATACGAAAATTAAACTGTTAGCGTGTCGTAGTAGTTATAGTTAAACCTATTTATACAAAAAACAAAACTTTATTACAGTTATATAAAGTTTATTTTAAGCCTCCAAGCAACTAAATGTTGAGGAAAACTTTTAACATCATTCGCATGTTTTGTAAATTGATTTTTCTTATTTTGCGTTCAAAATGATTTCATTTTAACACCCGAAGTAGTGTCAAAAAGAACCTCTTTTTTTGTTTTAAAACTTTGACTATAGTGATATTAACAAAATTACACTGACAGAATTATAGCGTTATTAATACAACAACATACCCAGCAAACCATCGTATGATAATCGGCATAAACTGTTCATTATTTGCGTCTTTTAAGCAAAAAAAGTTAGTTTTCAGTGTCATATTTTATATTTATAACAATGAGTGTTGAAGATACAAAGTAAGTAATTACGTTTTTTTCATAAAATATTAATTTATCAACGATTTAACTTGCATTTAGGTATACCTACACTGATATAAATGTTGTTGTAATATAGGCGCCAACTTTATTTTGTAATTTGTTATAACATGAATATATTATACGATACAACAACCAGTTGTAGAATTAAGACGTAAACAATATAAAATTGTAATAAATACAACAACAAATGTTATCTTATGTCATAGTTAGTACTATACTCTAGTACAATTTGTGGTTGGCGCATATATAACACTATGTGGTTGTATTAATAACGCTGTGATTCTATCAGTGTACAGACCCTGGGCCCAGGGTTTAGTTTATTTGCGAGTTTATTCGCCAAGAACTTGCAGCTTCGAACAAAATATATTTAACTTTCCAGTAGAACCACGGTCTCTATGTTAGTATGACAACATATTGTATATAATACACACATTGAAGTAAGCCACAATGGTGGCGATATAAATAAAAAATATGTATTAAGAAATACCATTCAGTATTAAAAGTCTAGCGAAATTTTCTGAGTGTATCTCCCTTCTTATTCCTAAATATAGTACATTTAAATTAAGTTATATTCAAATCGCCAGGTTCTGGACTCAGTTACTTTGGGTAAGATCTCTTAATTTTCCTACTCCATAACTTCCCTACTCCATAATATCCCTACTCTATAACAACCCTACTCCGTAACATCCCTACTACATAACATCTCTACTCCTCAACAACTTACTCCGTACTATATGCACTCAATTAGCCACCTTATAATAAATGAGTGGTTTGGACTATATACAGAACAAGAAACTCTCTTTTTCTATATAATTTTATATTATTCCTAGAAAGTTCTGGTCTATACGTAAAATTCTAAAATAATCGCAAATTTGTTATTTTAATAGTATGTTGGCCCGCCTTATCATAACGTGTATTAATAAATGAGTAATTAATACACTAAATACATATACGACAATGACTTACCATTACAAATATTTTTTTGAGTTATGTCAAGTGGCTAATCAAGCCCTAGTGCGGAGTAGAGTTGTTGGGGAGTAGAGATGTAATCGAGTAGGGATATTACGGAGTAGGGTTATTGTAGAGTAGATATGTTATGGAGTAGGGATTTTAAGGAGTAGAGAAATTAAGAGTAGGGATGTTAGTCTGCCGTTACTTTGAGGGCTAGAGTCCCCGAAAAGTGTTGAAACCCTAAAAATCTATTTAACTAAAAATTGTCAGTCGGTCGGCTGGTCGATCGGTCTGTCCGGGAAATCTTTTGTGCTCGCTTTAAGCTAGAGACTCGGTACTTGGCATACAGGTATGTTACCAAAATTTCTGACCCGATATAGTTTTTGGTGAACACCAGGGTGCAGCAAGGGAGGCAAATGGGGAAAAATACATTTTTTTACAAAAAAAAATCTATATAGGGGTTTTTAATTTTGCCGAAACAAATTTCTAGGACGATTTTTGAATTTTTTTGAAAAATCGAACGTGCAGTATATATTTAGTATACAGGGTGTATTTGAAATAGTGTAGGAAATTTGAACAGGTGATTCTACATGATAAAATATGACAAAAAGTTCCTATAAACATATGTCTAAAAATGCATCATAAGGGAGCTACGCCCCTTTGAAATTGGCTAAAAAAATCGGTTTTTATTTAATAACTCAGGAACCCTTTGAGATATATTAACGAGGTTTTGCACGTGAATTAATCCTAATAAGGCCCATCTTTGTATGTCTATTTCACGTACTTATTTAAACCAGGGGTGTGCGAAACGGGGGGGCCTTATCAGTTTTTTCTCCAAAACTTTTTTCTGTGTAACTTTTTTGCAATTTTATTTTCGAAATATGATTCCTCAGGTCAAAATACATAAAAAAGGTACTCTTGTTGTAATACTGTAGGATTAACCGTTTTCGAGAAAAGTTCATTTGAAGGTGAAATTTCACGGTTCGAGGACGAAAAATTAAATACTAAAATGTCGAAAATCAAAATTTTAATGTTGCAATGTTATTCTACATCAAAAACTAAGAAAAAAAGTTTCCATACATGTAGGTCGAAAAAACGCTTTTAAAGCTACCATAGCCCTTTAAAAATGGTGCATATTTAGGAGACCATAGCTCCATTAGGATTGATTTTCGGAAGTACCTGTATATGACGTTTTTTTCTTAGTTTTTAATGTACATTCGCCCTGCATCATTAAAATTTTGGTTTTCAACATTTTAGTATTTAATTTTTCGTCCTCGAACCGTGGAATTTCACCTTCAAATTAATTTTTCTCGAAAACGGTTAATCCTACAGTATTACAACAAGAGTACCTTTTTTATGTATTTTGACCTGAGGAATCATATTTCAAAAATAAAATTGCAAAAAAGTTACACAGAAAAAAGTTTGGGACAAAAAACTGATAATCTCTCCCGTTTAGCACACCCCTGGTTGAAATAAGTACATGAAAATAACACATAAAAACGGGCCTTGGTAGGATTAGTTGACGTGCAAAACCTTGTTGATATATCTCAAAGGGTTCCTGAGTTATTAAATAAAAACCGATTTTTTTAGCCACTTTCAAAGGGGCGTAGCTCCCTTATGACGCATTTTTAGACATATATTTATAGGAACTTTTTGTCATATTTTATCATGTAGAATCACCTGTTCAAATTTCCTACGCTATTTCAAATACACCGTGTATATTCTAGAGCAGGCGCTTTGAATAATGTAATAATGCTTGCGCCTTCGCCATAATTGTAAATATCAAACCAAAATAGCATTATATTGGAAAAATGCTATTTATAATATTACTACTCCCTTTATATCCACTTAGTTAATAGTTTTATAGATTTAGATAAAACAATATGTTTTTAGTTAATATTTAAAGACTAAAACCAGTGTAATAGTTAGGGACAAGAATGTCCCTCATTGTCGCCAAGCGTTTTCTTCGTGAGAGACAAGATTGTCCCTCGCGGGGCTCAACGTATTAAAAACTCTCTTTTTTTGTGTAATTTTAACAGATACTGTATTTTTTATTGGTTCAGTCTGTATATGAATCAATACAGTATAATAAGGTTCTTTCTGAGAATCGACAACCGTGAACGTATGTCGTTAACATGCAATACCCTTAATAATAGGTAACACTTTCTAGCTGCAACTTTATCGTATTATGTTAATGCGAGCTCATAGTACGTTAATAATAGCCAATTACATATCGTACTCAGAAATCTATATTTTGCTTATATATATTTATAAATATACATAAATATATAAATTTAAATTGGCCAGAAACTAAATTTAGCATAATCGTAATTTCGAATAAAAATACAACTTTGCTGCAAGGAGAAATAATAATAAGATACATGTTTTGCGCTATTTATGGTTTACAAGCCATATTTGCCCAAACTGGGTAATACTCAGGTTATTTTATAGGTTTTTTATAGAGCACTAAATAGGTCTCGATTCGCTCACCGCAGTAATGAGAAGAATCTAGCACATACGCAGTGGTTTACTTATTTATGTTTTGACGGATGTCAAAAGTGGCCTCCGTTTAGGCAGTTGCAGTTTTATGAAATAGTTTAATTTGAGTGGGGTTAAGGTGCGCATCAGGTCCACAAAAATGAACTATATTTTTGCACTGATTTCTGGTTTTATTACTAAAACTTACTGTCTTAAATATAATTAGGTGCGGAAAATCCAGTTTTTTTGTTAATATATAGCAAAAGATTATTCTAATACTCACGAATTTCTGTTTGATTTTTTTAATGGAGGCGTTGGTTTACGTTAACAATGGTTTGGTTTGGTAGTTTGCTGGTTTGGTGTTTTTTTTTAATGGGAGGCATTTTTCAGATACGATATTTCAGAATTTAGAAGGCGATATATTTTAAGAATCAAATGTTAATTAATGAATATTCCGCAATTTTTTTTACGAAAATACTATTAAAAGCGAGTACTTTTAGCCAATTAAAAAAAACTGTTAGCTCGCAAAGAAAAAAGTAAATATTTTGTAAAATTCTGCAAAAGAATTTTACATAACCTTAAAATAATTTTTGGCATACGTCAAAACAAAAATAAGAAAATCAGTGCACATGCGCTGGATTCTTCTCATTACTGCGGTGAGTGAATCGTAATAGGTTGGTTTGTTAGGCTATGTGGGTAGCTTGCTAAGTTCCGCAGAAACCTACTGACATAGCCACCAACATAAATTTAGGTCTTCAATACCAACCCAAAAAAAAATTCCCCAATAATATTATATTTGGATTTTATCACAGTGCAACAAAGAATGTGAATTATATGCAAAATTATTAAAGAATATATAAAACAGCTTATTAAACACAAAAACAACTACAAAATCTTCACACAGAACGGGGTATTTATTATCAATGACTGTCAAATTAAGGAGTAGGTCAAAAGTTCCCTAGGAAATTTTAGATCTACTGTACACATAGCTGTTTAAAAATTAAAAAAATAGCTTTTTACTTAAAAAAAAAACAAATATCTTACCTTCATGTAATTTAAAGTATAATCTAAAATGTTATTTTTACCTAAAATATGCATAATTTTATTTTAAAACAATAGTAATTATACTTTTATCTCGTTCTGTAGAATTTCTCTCTTTATCTTATCTAACTAGGCAGCAGTCCATTTAAACCACAAGAAATTTTCCTAGCAAGAGTAAATTTTATTGCAACTGGAAAAACATTGCTAAAATCAAGTCTGCTATACACCAAAAATTTGCGCCAAATGTTGACATTATAGCATATTACGCACCGAGTACGCGAACCTGGTTTTCAGTGCACGAGAGTGATTATTTTTTTACGAGGAGTAACCGTAGAATAGGGGAGTGTGAGGCTCTGGGCAGGCTCAGACAAGACGTCTTCGGAGTGGTAACACTAGCTAAGGAAGAGATGAGCCTCCTAGCCTGGTCAGATGTTATGAACTTCATCAGAAGGTCTGGCAGATTCAGGAAGAGGGAGGATAGGCAGCAGGTTGGGTAGGTAATCTTGGGGCAGACAAAAAGGGCCATTGGGCCTACTTGTCAGGCGTCGGAGCCTACCCACCTTTTACTACTACTACTACTACCGAGTAAAAAGAGCTTTCGAAGTGCACCAATGAAATAGGTTTTCGTCGGGGTGCGTATACTATTGTTCTTACGACCTAACACCTAAAAATCCAAAAATACGCAATAATTGTCAATTTGAGGTTGTGTTTTACGTTTACTTATTTTTTGACGCTAGATATGTAAAATCAGCTGATTGTCACTTTCCAGCCGTTGTCACAGGCAACGGGTGAAAAAATGGCACTAACAACTATAATAAAGCATTTATTCCGGCATATAAGCCATATCACATAGGAATATTAGAAAAAAAAAATAAAAATAAAACATACACAAAAATATATACATAAAAAAAAGGTTGGGTTTACAGTCATTATAACAAAAAACAAAGACGTCGCCAACTTCCAAAAATAGTAGAGGTCCAGAAAACATCTGATGACACTACAGCTCTTAACAGATTGTTCTGGGTGCAGGAAAGGCGCTCTACAAAGCTGGCAAGCTTTTTTCTCCGAAGAGCGTCCAAGGTGTTAATTCGGGCTGTAGCAAACATTTCAGAGGCACTATTATACCGCGGAAGTCTGTGAATAATGCGATAGGCATTATTATAGCAAACGCGTAACGTACGCCAAGAAGCCACAGTGTGGTTGCACCAGAGTTCTCCTGAGTACAGGTCGTAACAGAAAGTCTTGAACAAAAGGTTTTTAACTTCTACAGAACACTTGCTGAATTTTCTTGCGATCATATTAGCACGAACACACAAGTTTTTATAGTGACGTTGAATTTCAGAGTTATCACACAGTGTATTGTCTATTATATGACCGAGATATTTAAGTTTAGATACCTGCTCGATAGGGGTATTATTAAGGGAAATTGAGGGAACAATCAGATCCCTATACACTGGGGGTTTAAAAACCATTAGTTTACTTTTGTCCGTGTTGTATTTAAGAAATGTTTTTAACGCGAATTCTTCACACCTACGAAGAAGTAACCGGAGGCCTTCTAAAGAAGGACATAGTAGCACCATGTCATCCGCATATGAAATACAGTTAACTTTGATACTACCACAGAAACAACCAGCGGCAACTGCCAACAGGATATAGTGAAGTTCGTCAATATACGCATTGAAAAAATCAGGAGCTAGAAGGCTTCCTTGGCGTACACCATTTCGCAGTAAGAAGCTAGAAGATTTGGTAGAACCCCACAGGATGAAGGCAGTCGCATTGAAGTTCCAGTTCTGAATCAGTCGGCATATGTAGCAGGGTACTTTCCGTTTCAAGAGAGCTTTTATTAAGGTAGGGTGATGAACTCTGTCAAAAGCCTTACTCAAATCCAAGAATAAAGCATACACTGGCGTGTTTTTCCTTATATTGTGGCTGACAGTTTCTTTCAGAAGGTAGATAGCTTCAGCAGTCCCCACATTGCTTTTAAACCCGAACTGGTTATCAGAGGTTTTTAGGCAATTCTTACATCTGCTAAGAACTATGTAACTATAGTTGTGTATACAAAACTATAGTCCAGGGACCCCAGGGGGCAGGATGTAATTATTTTTAAATGTTTACATTTCTTTATGAAAGTTGCTGTATAAGGGGTACAGCAACACGTTTTCAATGAGTTTTTAAATACGCTGCTCATGGAATATAGGTGTATGGCTGGACCATAGTTGTCTAGTTTCGAAATAAAAAAAAATCAAAATTCGTTCGAGACAAAAAATTCTTGGATATAAATTTGTGACATGAAAAAATAAGAAACTTTTTTTTTTTGAAATATCCGTCAGTCCGTCTGTCTCTCTGAAATCACGATTTTTGTTAACACGATAACTCAAGAACGAATAATCCGATCGACTTGAAATTTTCAGGAAAAATCAAGTTCTACGAGGGGAAGATCCGTATTGTTTTTGAAAGTAATCCCCCTAAAAACATAGTTATGGGGGGTTAAACTTTTAAAAAAATCGAAAAAAGCTAAAAGAAAATTCCGATGAATGTAACTTTTTCGGGAAAAATTACTTTTATTATAATGATCAATTCCACCAATTTTATTTGAAGTTTAGGGGTTAGGTCTTAGGAAAAATAGTATACGCATCTCGACTCAAACTATTTCAGTGCACATCGAGTGTTCTGCTGCGCCTCGTAAAAGCACTCCCGTGCACTAAAAACTAGGTTCGCGTACTCCGTGAGCAATATACCATTAAATTTTGCAGGCCTTGTTACTTCGTAGTTTATAACTGCTTAAAGTTAATAAATAAATAAATAAATAAATAAATAAATAAATAAATAAATAAATAAATAAATAAATAAATAAATAAATAAATAAATAAATAAATAAATAAATAAATAAATAAATAAATAAATAAATAAATAAATAAATAAATAAATAAATAAATAAATAAATAAATAAATAAATAAATAAATAAATAAATAAATAAATAAATAAATAAATAAATAAATAAATAAATAAATAAATAAATAAATAAATAAATAAATAAATAAATAAATAAATAAATAAATAAATAAATAAATAAATAAATAAATAAATAAATAAATAAATAAATAAATAAATAAATAAATAAATAAATAAATAAATAAATAAATAAATAAATAAATAAATAAATAAATAAATAAATAAATAAATAAATAAATAAATAAATAAATAAATAAATAAATAAATAAATAAATAAATAAATAAATAAATAAATAAATAAATAAATAAATAAATACAAAAACAAAAATTTAGATACATAGTATAGCCGTTCTTGAATTTTGGCCAATTTTACCGCTCTCCCGGCCCATAGTGCGCGGGAGCCTCTGGGTACCTTTTCTTATAGCTTCATTAGTTATTTTCTGTTACTTACTCCTATGAATAATTTATTAATTTTAAAATAGTAAATTAAAACGGAATCTATTTAAATATTTATAAATAGCTCATTCATAACATGCTTTAAATAATTATTAACAGGGTGTTTACGGTCTTTTAGAATAAATTTTAAGGGACGATAGTCCATAAAAAAAATAATTTTTCTCTATATATCCCTGGTAAAATATTAATATTAAAAGAGTTAATAATTAAAACAAAAATTAATAAAAATGGTTTTATGGTCACTGTTTTATTATAGGCTGACTGTGCGATACCTTCACATATTAGTAGTAATAGTAGTAGTAGTAAATTTTTGGGTTGGCCAAAGCCGGACAACTAGGCCATTTCTGGCCCTTTTTGTCACCCCAGGCAATCCCAGCCATTTACTAATTTGAGTCCTCCTTAAACCTGCACGTCCTTTCAATAAAGGTCAGGATATTGGCCCAGGGGAGATCTCTTAGTTCCTCTTGGTTGAGTCTTTGAGTTTCAAAGACTTGCAACCTGATCCTGTCGTATCTGACGCACTCGGCTAAGTAATGAGAGGATGTTTCATCCTCTCCGCACTCTGGGCATAGCGGACTCTCTAGAATCCGCATTGTTGCCAGGTGCTTCCTTAGCCTGCAGTGGCCCGTGAGGACCCCTACAAGTTGTCTGAGTGCAGTTCTTCCTTTTTCCAGCAACCAGTCGGTCTTTGATTTGCTTGGGCCAGCCAGGAAGTCCCTAGCTTGCCGGCAACCGTCGACCGCCCTCCATTGCTCCTTTAGCTTGGTATAAGCCCACTCGTCGAGAGCGGTCTTTACCTGCTTTCTTGTAACCCCCAATATAGGTTCCGGCCCGGTGCAGGCCATCCCTGATCCGAGTCTTGTAAGTTCATCTGCCTTCTCGTTTCCGGGAATTCCACTATGACCCGGTACCCATACCAGTTGAACGTTTTTGGTCCTTGCTAACTCATTCACATATTACTAAAGGTAAATTTTTGCTCCATATATGCCCTTTTGAATAAAGTATATAAATTTATTACTTACAAGTTAATAAGGACCTAAATTTCACCGTGTTTACGCGTGTTATTAGACGAAATCCGATGTCGGAAGTCCGAGATAAAAAACACAAGTTCAGTAGCTACCTCAATACTATTATATACAATGAAATAAGTTTTTATAGTTTGCTTAAACACATTTTGCATTAACACATAGAAGACACTTATTAGTACCTTCATATTTTCACGTTAAACATTTAAATCCCAGAATACCTAGCAGTTCTTTCGGGTTCAACCGTGAAATATGTGTAAAACGTAATTTTTCTCGTTTTTATTTTTTAAGTACTTTCTTTGCTTTTTTGTTTTAAAATTATGTTAACATACCTACCCTTAAAATTTGTGCCAGAAGACCGTAAACACCCTGTATGCATTATTAGAGCTTTTCAAAATAAAGCATCTATGAAAAAGATTGCATATTACTTTATAGAGGGATGTAGGAATGTATCCGCGTAATAGTATAATAACTATTTAGAAATCTGCTTTTGTTTGTTTCTCCTGATAAAAGAATTCTGGAAATTAAGTCAAATCCTTTTTTATTTTCTTTAAAAAATGATTCTGTTAACCGTGGCGAATATTACCGCCGCTACAAACGAGATGGCGCACCTTGGCCCATGGCGTAATAGTGCTCTCAGTGGAGTTTACGTCTAAGGAATAATACAGGCTTTCATCCCTTTTACATCTTAAATATCGTCTTTTCTGGATAGATGGCTCCCCTATGTTATTTGAGTACTTTTCACAAATATTGAACATTTATGTCCTTATTTAATTACAGGGTGTCGCAAAAAAATGTTACCACATTTTGATTGTTTATAAAGTGTTTATTAATAATAATCCGTTTATTTATTGTACTTCAAAAATGCTCTTGACCGAGGTCAACACTGTAAAAACTGCATGTAAAATAATGTAAAAATACATGAATTTACATAGTACGGAATAGTAAATTTACTATTCTGGACTATGCATAATTCATAAATTTATGTAAACTAATGTATAATAATGTAAAAGAATCTAAAAGCATGTAAAAGAATGTAAAAGAATGTAAAAGAATGTAAAATAATGTAAAAGAATGTAAAAGAATGTAAAATAATGTAAAAGAATGTAAAAGAATGTAAAAGAATTTAAAAGAATGTAAAATAATGTAAAAAATATATTTGCATTGATTTACATATTTTTACATGATTTTACAATGTCGGACTATGTTATTTTAAGACGCGCGTGCGCTTTGGACAATAACCAAGAAGGCGTCGCATCAGGAGACGGACCGTTTAATATTGTTATTGTTAGAGAGATAGCGACGCATGCTGCTAGGTTGAAGTGTTAAGAGTGTAAAAAAGGTAAATATTATTTATGTACGATATTTAAATGCTTCATTTATGGCCTAAAATTTACATTCATTATAAATTACGATCATTATCAACCAATAGATCTTTAAAGAAAGATGTAAGAAGTTTATACTCGTATTAAGGGTGCAAATCGTTTGGTTTATTAAACCAAATGAACTTTACGCTACGATATTTCAAAAAAAGCTTTGACACAGAGACTTGTAATTTGGAACAAACATTTTCTAAGTAGTAAATATTTTTTTTTTCAAATTTCAAGTCTCTATGTCAAAGCGTTCTTGAAATATCGTAGTGTTTAAGTTGTTTTAAAAGCACTTTTAATATGACTGTATGTTAATTTTTCAAAAAAATATTAAACACACCATAAGTATTGTAGGCAAATATAAAAAAAAATCGTTCAAGCTGATCGTTTTTTTTTACGTTTGTTTTTATAATTAATTGTACCAGGCTCATAGGACGTAGCTGGATAGAAGTAAATACAAGTATATATAGGAAAATTATTCATTATAAAAACTACATATTACCATTCTGGACTATGTAATTTTTACTGTTCCGGTCTATGCAAAACATTACCATTACGGACTATGTAATTTTTACCATTCCGGTCTATGGCAACATATTACCATTTAAGGACTATGTAATTTAATGTAATTTATTTTTACCGTGTAGTGGCACAAAATGTTACTTACACTTAATTGCATCTTTTTTGAAAACGGTTGCTCCTACAGTGTTACACTATATTACATTTTTTATGTATTTTTACTGAAGGAACCTATATTTGTTAAAATCCAACAAAAAAAAAATACACATAAAAAAGTTTGTGGCAAAAATGTGTTAAGCCCACATATTTTGTCCTTCTAGGCACGTCTGTGGATAAATTCAAAAAAATGAATTAACATACTTATTGCCCCTATTAAGTATACAAGCAAAAGCTCGTCGTTCTAGCTTAAAGGGTACAAGAGTTATTAATTAAAAACTTTATTTTTATTACAATTTTAAGGAGCCGTAGCTCCCTTAGGACTTATTTCCGGACGAACCTTTATAGAAACTTTTTTTCATATTTGTTAACGTCGAATCACCTCTTAAATTTCTCCAACTTATTTCTGAATAGCCCTGTATATAATATTATAGTATTAAAATAATCCTCTGTAAATTTGTTTTTGGTATCGGACTCCCCCTTCTATTTTTTACAATTTTTGTTTTTTTTTTGCTCCCCCTATAACTTTTTTTATTTTTTAATCTATTTTTTTTTCAAAATTGTTAGAAATTTATCCTTGTAATAAAAGTTATTTTTCCTGAAAAAATTACGCCAACGTATTCTTTCAGCTCTCAGAAGCCTATTATTTTAATATTTTAGGGAAAAATCTCTATATTTTTGGCCTAAGAAAACAATAATTTAATTTTGAGGAGAAATCTAAGAATAAAACACGTTTTACCATACTTATGTAAAAAATATATTTTAGCCGTAAGGCCGGTGTCTGGAGGTCTGGAAAAAGATCACAATTTGACGTCTTCGCAGTTATTGACTAGATTACATTACCATTTTTATTCTATAAAATAGAATCTTTATTTTTTTATTTCTACCCTGTCATTATTACCAAAATACTTAGGTGTGGTGCACAAATTACGAGATTTTTAGGGGGACAGGGGGTCTCGGAAAATGTTACGTTAGATTTTTCCCTACACTTGAATCTATTTTTAAAATCCTTCTATTCACTTCACTCTTATATGGGTATTTCTATAAAAATCGGTTAACTTTATGTTATGCATATATACAGAGCGGGCCAAAAGTCACCCACCACCTCTTAACTTTTGAACCAGTTTGGATATCAACTTCAAATTTGGAACTTTTAAATAAAACAACTTAAACTACTTGGGAAATATCTGCAGGTCTTGGGTATACCTGTTCTAGATATTGTAGCCTTTTGCGAGCAATGGCTTCGCAGAAGCACATAATGTGTTCGGCCGTTTCTGGTGCTTCTGAGCATAGACGGCAAATGTCGATTTCAGATTTTCCCATTTTTTTAAGATGATAACTTAACGGGCAGTGTCCGTTTAACAGCCCTGTATAGGTCTTTAGGTCCACCTTGCTGAAAGGTAGATACAACCTTTTTTAAAACACTTTAAAAACTTTAAACTTTAGTAGGACAAGTCCTCGTCAATAATACGTCAATTTAGCCACGTCAAAAATGTCAACTACTAGGTCCAGTCTCCCCTACTTTTAGGTTAAAATAAGACATTAAGGCCAAAAAATAATAATGACTATAAATTAGTACCCAATCATCACAATTAAGTTGATTAATAAATAAAGAAAAAGATCTGCCAAAGCACCAAAGCTTCGAATCTGCGGTTATTAAAAGCTTAAAGAGGGGAAAATTAATGCAAATTAAAACATATAAATTCATTAATGACGTTAATTATAAATAGGTCCTAAATATATTAAATGCTTCGTAATCCACAGTATACTCCATAGCATAATGCCTTTTTTATCAATAGAAAATAAGGTTCTTTCGAAACATTGGTCGTGTTAAAAAAATGGCCGATAGCATCGGCCTATAAAAAAAGTTATTTTTATTATTATTTTATTTTTGTACGATAGGTCAGTTTGTTTTTTTTTTTTTTTAAGTTTAACCCATAATAACTTTTTTAATTTTTGAAGATATTCTTTCCGATAGGCATGCCTAGGCATCTTCCTCTCATAGAACTTGAATTTTCCTGAAAATTTTGAGTCACACGGATAATTCGTTCTTGAGTTATTGTGCTTACAAAAAACATGACATCGGACGGAAGGACACATTAGTCATATTTGTATCCAAGAATTTTTTTATATAAGGCTTTCTTTTTAGCGATTTTGGAAGATCGAAACTACAGTATTATACAGGGTGTTTCATAATTATTGTGACAAACTGATAGGGGTTGTAGAGGCTATCAAAATAAGCAAGTTTGCCTTATAAACTCCTATCTGGAAATTTGCCATTTGGGCTCCAGGAAGAAAAAAAAAGAAAGGGTGATTAAACACTTAATACCTGTTTTTTAACTTTCATATTACAGAAAAAATATGTTTTTTAAATATTTTGATTTTTTTTATTTTTTAACCCCTTTAAAGGGGTTAAAAAATTAAAAAATTGGATTTTATAAAAATCCACCCCCACAAAGGGGGTTAAACTATCCTCAGACACCAAAAAAAGTAGTGTATGCACATATATTGAAGGACGTGGAAGACATTTTGAGCAATTTTTGTAAGCTGTATCAATAAATTGGTAAAAATTGCTGTTTTTCTTTTTTTCTTCCTGGAGCCCAAACGGCAAATTTCCGGATAGGGGTTTATAAGGCAAACTTGCTTATTTTAATATTCTCTACAATCCCTATCAGTTTGTCACAATAATTATGAAACACCCTGTATGTAGTACGCGTTTACGCGCTGTAAATAGTATAATAAGGTGGCAACCCTTGCTTTTGACTGGCAAGATATAATTATAATCAGCTGGGAGACACTTGTTGAAAGCGAGAAAACCACTTAATCATGCAGTAGAGTGGCCCTTTACCGAAGTTAATGTTTAACTAACCTTAAACCTGAACGGGTTAAAAGGTAATTTCATTTTACAACCATGACTATAGGTTAAACAAAACAATTAACCTAAAATGTTTTTCATACCAAGTTGGACCAACATAGAAATAAATTGGTCAAGTACGACTCGTACTCTATGAGTATTACGCTCATTGGGGGTTTCGAACCTACACTGATAGAAAAATCTAAAAATATTGATACAAAATTCAGTGGTCTCAACAATACAATTTTTAGGATTATTCTAAAACAGTATAACTTTATATTTTAATTTAATGATGTTTAATGATTTGATTGTATTTAAAAAAACAATCAAATCATATATAACACATCTAACCAATCAGGGAGCCTTAGTGCCTATTCACAGACTCACATAAAAACATAAAACATAACAATGCGATGCCGTGATTGGCTTGATGTGCCGCCATGTATCTTGTAAGCCACTCACGGCATCGCATTCTTATGTTTTACGTTCTTATGCAAGCTTCTGGATAGGCCTTTAACTGAGAGATAACTGAGAATAATTCAAGTACTTAGTTGCATAGAAAGTAGCTATAGTCGCTGTCATTTCTGTATACCTCACACCAAATGTAACAAGTGTAGAATGATGCATATTCCGAACGAGTAGATGCTTGTCACCCAAGCCGCGACAGCGGCGAGGCGGACGGTCCACGAGTGAGGAATAGCCATTCTACACTTGTTTCAGACTATACTCTTTCTACGACTAAAGTTTTATATAAAGTTTATAATAATATATAATAACCAAAAGTTTTAATAAAAAAAAGTCATAGAAAAAATTATTTTTCTACGACTGCTTAGAATTTAAGCAAATATACACACATTTCAAACACAGAATGAATCCATTCTAGCTCTAGATATGGTATGAATATTCCGTATCAAGTGTTAGAATGAACACATGTAGTGCCATATCTTGTTTATGAAAGTAAAGAAAACTGTAGCAAAATTAGCAAAAATATATACATTTTACCATGAAACATTGAATAATTTAATGCAATTTAAAGTTTTGCGTTAAAATTACATAAAGTTTATTAGTTTTTCTTAATATTTGACCAGTTTTTTATCAATTTAGTTCAAAAAGTCCAAACTGCCCCATCTATTGTTAAATATTTAAACCCGATATCTGGCACAACAATTTGACATAACCATCAATTTTTGCAGTATAATTTGTAAATATGTGCTTAAATTGATAAAATTATTAAATAACATTAATTGCTTTATTTAAAAATATGTGTTTCGTTGCATTTACAATGTCGAGTCACAAAAAACATTGTTTTTAACCTTGTCCGCAGTTTAAAGCCATACAGTGTTTCATATTTGCAGTCGAAGAAAAAGTATAGTCTACAACACGTATGGAATAGTCATTCCGCGCTCGCGGGACCGTCATACTCGCCTGCCGGCTCGTATGACAAACTTTCCGCTCGCGCGGAATATTGTCTATTCCATACCAGTTATAGAAAATACTATACATTTTAATGGGAACATTTCTGCTAAAATATAATTTTAATACAATGTCATTAATGATTAAATATGTCCGGTGTATAAATTTTAAATTAATCGTTACCCATATCAATATTTATTGATATCTATATCAACGTTTAAAACTTTCATATCTGCAAAATCAAATATATCTAGTGTATGACAATATTAGGATTGGAATACATTTTGATGTTTTATTACCGGATTTATCTAGTCATTCCATATTTGCAAAACATATGGCTTTTACGTATTAAATGGCTACGAAATTGATATTTATTATACTCGTTTCGAAATCATGTTATTATATTCGATAGAAATTATTTCCTTACAGGATATCTTGACAATTTGTACAAGAGCATACCGGGTGAGTTTCAGTCCATGGACGCCCCCTAAAATTAGGTTGATTTCAATCCGATCAAAGCAAGTTTTTTATAGCATACATTTCTCAACAATGGCTACAAAATGACATAAAAAATTATTTTTTTGCACTTTCGGTTTCGTCGGAAACTAAGTCAAATTATTTTTATTTTTTTAAATGAGACACCCCGTATATTTTTGGATTTTTGGATCCCAAAAACAAATTTACATACAAATAATTTAAAACTTTTTTTTTTTAGTACTTTTTTTATTTTACTTTCCCCAAGAAAAGTCTTGCATTATTAAAAAAAAAATCGAAAAATTTTTATTGCTTTTTTTACGATTCGTGTTATATCCAAAAAATATGATTTCCGTCAAAAAAAAATCTGTCTGAATCGTATATAATGGAATGCATATCTTTACGGCTTGTTTTATTATTATTTATTTATTTTTAGGCAGAAAGACTTTAGTTTAGATATATTCCATTCGGTATATTTTGATTAAACCTATAAAAAAAAGTTAAGAAATAAGCTAAGAAATAGGTTTTTCTACGACTGCTTTAGAATGTAAGCAAATACACACACTTTTCAAACACAGAATGAATCCATTCTAGCTCTATATACGGTATGAATATTCCGTATCAAGTGTTAGAATGAGCACATGAAGTGCCATCTCTTGTTTATAAAAGTAAAGAAAACTGTAGCAAAATTAACAAAAATATATATATATTTTCCCATGAAATATTGAATAATTTAATGTAATTTAAAGTTGTGCGTTAAAGTTACATAAAGTTTATTAGTTTTTCTTAATATTTGACCAGTTTTTTATCAATTTAGTTCAAAATATTAAAACCTTATATCTGTCACAACAATCTGACATAACCTTCAATTTTTGCATTATAATTTGTAAATATGTGCTAAAACTAAATAAAAATCTTTTTTAAGTACTTATTTGATAAAATTATTAAATAACATTAATTGCTTTATTTAAAAATATGTGTTTAGTTGCATTTACAATATCGAGTTACAAAAAAACATGTTTTTTAACCTTGTCCGCAGTTCAAAGCCTTACAGTGTTTCATATTTGCAGTCGAAGAAAAAGTATAGTCTACAACACGTATGGAATAGTCATTCCGGGCTCGCGGGACCGTCATACTCGCCCGGCTCGTTTGCGCGGAATATTGTCTATTCCATACTAGTTATAGAATATACTATTCTATAATTTCATAAACATATATTTCTGTCTCCTTCTTTTAACAGATGTGCAATGAACCAAATTAGATGTGTAATAACAAGAAATCCTAGTGGGTATTTAATAAATTTACGGTTATTGGCTAAATTTCTTACAATTGTACAATAAAACCTAGATTTGCTGTGACCTAAAAACTATAGCCATATAAAACGAGCTGTAAAATAATAAATGCTTCGCATGTGCAAATGATTGACATATTTATACCAATATGAGCCACTATTAAGATAGGAAAGACGCCTAATTTCGGATGGTTTCCTAATTTCGGATATGTTGGATCCTGGGGTCTCAAAATGACAATTTGAGATAAGAAAATGCGTGAAATATAGAGATTGGACACCTTGATGTTAGATTTTCTGGTGATGTCTGAGCTCAGAAGTGGTGATGGATAGGCCCTGTCTCTATATTCAATAACGCGAAAATGTTGTTTTGAAGTGGAACTGTATATCATAAATGGTATCTATAATCTCCCATTGCATGGCGAGTGACCGAAACAGCAATGACCGGCGGCGATACGATGTACGTGCTGCGTACCGAACTAATTACTACTACTATCTGCAGAGGTAAACAAAAACCTACTTCTATGTGAAGCTAAAAGTCAAACTAAACTCGTCCTATAATATGGTAAAGGTGGAGCTTCTCCCCGTTAAACGGCAGCAAAAATCATTTAAATTGCAATTGGCAAAATTATGGATCCTATAGTATTCGTAAAAAATTGCTTAATGATTAAATTCCAGATTAAATTACTTCTTATTTGCAAAACAAAATATCAAGGAACAACAAGAAACAAAAGCAATGATATCCGGATCTACGTTGAAAAAAAAAATCGGATATTTCCGAAATTAGGAACCCTTTTTCAAATTCAAAAAGTTTTTTGAAAATTCTATAGTGCTATACTGTAATACCAATAAAATTGAATTTTTGAGTTGAAAAATTTGTAAATATATTTATGAACTCTTCTAGCTGCCAGGCTGTGAGTGGTGTAATAAAATAAACGTAAAAAGAAAATAAATGGTCTTAAAATTTAACTAGCAAATAACTGTAGATAACAGACAGGCATACTTTAAATGCTATGATATTTTATTTAAAGAATTATAGAATTATTTTCAAATTAAATTTTTAGATTTGAAGAATAGTTAACCCTTTTTCTCAAATATATAGACCTATACTACCTATACGTACCACGGTGGGCTTTAAGCTTACGGAGATGAAAAAATCGAACATCCCATAACTGACAACGGGATATTGTTTCTAATGCTTTCAAAATTACATGTTCGTTGAGAACAAAATCGTAGGTGTAGCCGTTTTTTATTCCATCATAAATTAGTATATTAGTATATATGTGACCCAAAAAAACTTTCAAGTTAAAAAGTTTGGAGGTCTCACCCCTTAAATTTGTTTATTGGGGTAAGAGTTTCACCCATAATTTTTTTCAAAATTATTGAAAAATCTAGAGGTCGCTCACAGCCATTTTTCAAAAGATATAACGCCTTATATAGAAGTTCCCTCTGAAGTTCCCTTATTTTGAGTCCTACCCTGTCACTAAAAACCGAATTTATCTCTCAAAAATGTTAAAAAAATGTATATATTATTTTTTCTGGATACCCTGTATATCCTTTAAAAAAAATAGTTGTTTTTATGTGAGGACATATTGGGCTACACCCACAATGTTTGAAGACCATGAAAAAAATTTTTTTGTGCCTGTAATTAGACCTAAAATCAAGCAATGCTGTGAATTTTCAGCTTCGCCATTTTGAAAGAAAAATTCATATTTTTTTTTGAGGTTAGCAATTTACTATCCCTTTATACCGTTTCGTGTTAAAAAAATTTAAATAAAAAATCCTTGGGCTTTATAAATAAATAAAAAAAGCTAAGCAAACATATTTTTTAAAAAATCGGTGTGAGCGACCTCTAGATTTTTTAAAAATTTTGAAAAAAATTAGGGGTGCAACTCTTACCCCAATAAACAAATTTAAGGGGTGAGACCTCCAATCTTTTAATTTGAATTTTTTTTGGGTCACATATATAGTAATATACTAATTTTTGATGGAAAAAACGGCTACACCTACGATTTTGCTCTCAACGAACATGTAATTCTGAATGCATTAGAAACAATATCCCGTTGTCAGTTATGGGGTGTTCGATTTTTTTATCTCCGTAAGCTTAAAGCCCACCGTGGTACCTGTACGTTCAAGATGGAGATCTCCTGCGTAAGAGATACAATTTCGGTCATATTAAGGCCTATTTAGAAGCTTGCATAAGAACATTAAACATAAGAATGCGATACCGTGATTGGCTTACAAGATATATGGCGGCACATCAAGCCAATCACGGCATCGCATTCTTATATATTACGAGACTGGATATATATGCCCTTACACCCAATTCCTAGGTCCATTATGTTAAAGAAAATATAAAATCCCAAAGGGTCGTATAAAAACAAGAATTAGTTTTTATTTCAAATTTTCGTGACTTACCAACCCAAACCAAGAGTTAATCCTGTTAGTAGGAGTTCTACATATTATGAAACCATCAACATTAAAATCTGTGGTGGTCGGTTTCCGAAGATAACACAGGACCACAAAATGTTTCTGTCGGTTGTAGTGGATCAGAAGTGGTTTTCTAGGTGTATGTTTGGTGGCTGTACATCCGTCGTCCGTTTTGGCTCATAATGTTAGGATTTTTTTTAAATACGAAAAAATTTAAATTTAAAATAAAATGAGTACAATTTGTTGTTGTAAATTGAACAACTGCACTCGTTTGTAAATACCGAACGCGTTTACTTGTTTGTTGTTTTATTATACAGTGCGGTCCACAAGTCACCCCCCCCCCTCTTACCTTTTGAACGAGTTAAGATATCGATTTAAAATTTAGAACTCTTAAATAAGACAACTTAAACTTTAAGCATATATTTGATACTTTTATCTCTTAAAATGTGGGCAGGGGGGCATGGGGGGAAATTTTTTTAAATGGAAAAGGGGGTCGTGTGATACATCATTTTAAAGCCTTTAAAATTCTCTATATAACCATACATTTTTAATTTTTTTAAACATGTTTTTTAAGGTTTTGATTTTTCAGTTTTTTGTGCTAAAAAAATAAATTTTTAAGTTTTTTTTTTTGTTAACATTTATTTATGTCAACTAAAATTAGTTGAAAAGTATATTTTTAGAGAAATTTTGACAAAAATACCCATTTTCAACCCTATTTTAAACTCAAAAAAAAATGTTTAAAAAAAATAAAAAATATACAGTTAAATGGAGAATTTTATAAGCTTTAAAATGATGTATCACACAACCCACCTTACCATTTAAAAAAATGTCTCCCCATGCCCCCCTGCCCACATTTTAAGAGCTAAAAGTATCAAATATATGCTTAAAGATAGTTTAAGTTGTCTTATTTAAGAGTTCTAAATTTGAAGTCGATATCTGAACTCGTTCAAAAGTTAAGAGGGGGGGGTAACTTTTGGACCGCTCTGTATGCAATATACATGTATATATGTATAGTGGTTTGCGCGTATAGAACTATTTTTTGTTCTGTTGTATAACCTAATTACGCTATTAATTACGACAGTGTTCTATCAGTGTATAACTCTACAAAATATTTATATATTGTCATATTCATGTGGAAATAAAGCAAACTTTGGTTTAATTTATACAAAGGATGAAAGTTTCCAACTTATACATTGTATGCAATCACAAAAACCACTTAAACTTTGAGTAACTATGTTAAGCAATTTTTTGTTTAAAATTTTCGGAAGTGTTTTATATATTGTTTGATACTGTCTAATCTAAAAAGTCAAATCGTTCAAGATTCAGGCTTCTTGTCACGGAATTAGACCAAACTTGGAATAGTTGTAAACATCTAATTATATAAGGGTATTTTAAGGTAACTATAGATCCAAATATAGATACAAATAATGCATTACTAATATACAAAACAAAATAGATTTACATACATTTATTTATTTGCTAAATAATTTCCTGTTTCGTTGGTAATACTACTAAAAAAGAACTAATCATACAAACCAGCAGTTAGTTATACCATAATCCTTCTTCGTTTTTTACGACAACCCATAGTAAAACAAACTGCCTTTTGTGGTTTCTAAGTTATTAAATGATGATCATACGCCTATTCTAGGTATACTTAACAATTAACATGTATTAATGATGTTTTGTTTCTTACTAAATGTTGTTGTAATACATACCGGGTATCCTGTCTGGTCCTTTATATGAGACACCTGTATTGTTTTGCAAACTCTTATTGTCGTGTCAATAACGACTACAGATTCTGAGTGTAAAAAGCATAAAATGTTATTTCCTTCCAGTTGCTCCTTCAGTGTTTTTTACAAAAAGTCCAAAAAAAGTACACAAAAAAAAGTTTGAGGCAAAAATGTGTTAAGTCTAATACATTTTTTCGTCTAGTGACGCGTCATTTTTATTAAAATTTTAAAGGGCCGTAGCTCCCTTAGGGCTCATTTGCGGACCAACTTTTATAGGAAGTTTTTTTTGATATTTTTGGATGCAGAATAACCTCTAAAATTTTGGCATGCCAATTATTGATCACCCTGTATATAGTGAATCGACGGTTTAATATAAAAAATATTTTGCTACAATTAATGCACCTACAAGTTTTACTACTTTATTTAAAGTAATTAACAATTTTCTGGCTATTTTCTCTAATAAAATACGTGCAACCCTTACTAATCTTTAATGGTCAAACCCTTAAAGTCCTTCTTGTGCATACATATATACAATGTATATTATACATACACCTAACAATCTGTATAAATTGGCAATGTTTTAAAATTGACACAGAATAGTATATTCTATAACTAGTATGGAATAGACAATATTCCGCGAGAGGGGAAAGTTTGTCATACGAGCCCGTCATACGAGCCGGTAGGCGACTATTCCATACGTGTTGTAGACTATACTTTTTCTTCGACTTTTTCTTCGACTGAAAATATGAAACACTGTATGGCTTTAAACTGCGGACAAGGTTAAAAACAATGTTTTTTGTGACTCGACATTGTAAATGCAACTAAACACATATTTTTAAATAAAGCAATTAATGTTATTTAATAATTTTATCAAATCAGTACTTAAAACAGATTTTTATTTAATTTTAGCACATATTTACAAATTATAATGCAAAAATTGAAGGTTATGTCAGATTGTTGTGACAGACATCAGGTTTAAATATTTAACAATGGAGCAGATTTAATTATTTTGAACTAAACTGATAAAAAACTGGTCAAATATTAAGAAAAACTAATAAACTTTATGTAATTTTAAAGCATAACTTTAAATTGCATTAAATTATTCAATATTTCATAGAAAAATATATAAATTTTTGCTAATTTTGCTAAAGTTTTCTTTACTTTTTTAAAACAGAGATGGCACTACATGTGCTTATTCTAACACTTCATACGGAATATTCATACCGTATCTAGAGCTAGAATGGATTCATTCTATGTTTGAAAAGTGTGTGTATTTACTTACATTCTAAAGCAGTCGTAGAAAATAGTATATTGTAGGACAAGTTAGATAAGACATCTTTTTTGCTTAAGCGTCTGTGTTTTTTTTCCCAATGGATAAGTGTACTAAATGTTTTATGGAAAGAGTTCTTTATATAATTTTATATATTTATACCTTTTATTTTTCTTATAAAGCACTTTAGTTTTAAATAATTTTAATTTTACTGATTTGGAGAATTTGATTTATTTGAAACATTGATATTTGAATTTAAAATTTGTCATTTTTTTAATTACAAACTCATAATGGTAACAAACTTTTAAAGTTTTATATGTATTTTTATATTTATTTTAAATAAAAATGAACAAGGAAAAATGAACATGTACCATGGTGCACGGTGTACAGAGGTGGCTCAAATGCTTTCAACGTGCCATACCGAATTCCATTCCATTAAAAAAAGTTGAGTTTTTTATGTTTGAAAATCCAAAAGTTTGAATATTAACTTCGAACGCCTTGTATAAAGTATTTTATTTTTTGCACATAAAGTAACATTTTAAGATAAGCTTGCAAAATTTTATTAATTTTTGACAAAAATTGCATTCTTTCTAAAAAAAATATATATATATTTCAAAAACTATAAATAATAAATTCATTTAATATGTTTTCAAAATAAAGGCAGTTTTATAAACAGCAAGATGAAATAATAAAAAATATACCATTGCATTTAAAAAAAATTAGTCATTGATTACCCACCTTAAAAAGACCATCTTGAATTTTTTAAATATTTTTAAAATGTGCGTTTTATTAAACCTAACTTATATCTGAAAAGTTTTTTTCTTAAATTGATACTTTACTATACAGGGTGATCAGTAGCTGCCATGCCAAAATTTAAGAGGTAATTCTACATCCAAAAATATAAAAAACAGTTTCAATAAAGGGTGGTCCGGAAATGAGCCCTAAAAGAGCTACATACCTTAGAAGATGACATATTGAATGAGGAACAAATAAGAGCATCAATAAAATTTTAATGCTGATTCTTCACTTAAAACTGAGCAAAAATGTATTCTTCACCAAAACACCTAAATTTAATATTAAAGGAATAATAGGCTTTTAAAAAGTAACGTTTTTGGTGGCACAAAATGTTATTTTCTCTTAATTGCATTTTTTTTTTGAAAACGCTTGCTCCTACAGTGTTATACTATATGAAATATTTTATGTATTTTTACTTAAAAAATCTATATTTTTTACAAAAAATCCAAAAAAAGTTTTTTAATATTTTTAGATGTAGAATCACCTCTTAAATTTTGGCATGCTATTTTTTGATCACCCTGTATATCGACCGAGTCGGCTTGGGTAAGACACCTTGTATAATGCGATATAAAATAAAATATTTTAATAATGCTAGGTATTTAGAATTATTAACTTAGTATAAAAAAGGAACATGGTGCCCTTTTAGCATGAAACTACTCCATTTGTTATGATGTAGCAGAATATAAATCCTACAGGAATAAAAGAACATTTTAATCTTTTTAAAATAGTTTTATATGTAGCGTTAAAAATTGAAATTGAAATGCAAAATACATGAATGTCTTATAAGACAGGCATAAATACATCTTGTACATGTTGACACATAGTATGCTGTGTTCAGAAATAAATAAATGAAATGAAAATGAAATATATTTATTAAATAGGACTTGCCTAATATACACAGTACATTACATTTGTAATTAGATACTAATTAAACAAAGTAGTTAAAAACTACATAAACTATACAATATAGTTACTCTGTAACTAAAAAGAAATATGTATACATATATACTTATATACATATATAATAAATAATAATATAATATATATAATATATATAATATATATAATATATATATATAATATAATACATAATAACACTAATATATTTTTTTTTTTTAAGTAATAGTATGGAGAATAGTTATCTATGGAATATTACTGTTAGCAATATAAGAAATTAATCGATTTTTAAAGACGTTTAAAGAAGGACTATTTTTCACTTTAATATACTTAATATTTATTTAATATTTAATATTTACTAAATGATATTTTTAATTTTTTTAAGATAAGAATTAATTCAAACACTTATACCAACCTCCATGGTTTTTTCTATACCATAACCTCAACTAAAAATAAGTTTAACAGATAAGTTAAATTATAATTTCCAATTCCATGCGCTGACCGTTTTTAAATATATTATTTTAAATAAAAAACATTTTTTTACAAAAAACAAAACACCAAACAGACGCCAAACCAACGATAATGTAAACCAAGGCCCCCAAATTAATAAAAAAAAACACCAAACAGCAAAAAACCAAAACAAACTCCTGCACAGACAGCTGCAATTAGGAGCTTGTTGTATGACAATACTACCCTGACAAACTTGACAGTTTGCTAATTAAATTGGATATAAAACAGTAAAATTGTACTGCTTTATAACAAAAAGACCGTGTATTTTGATGTTTTTTTTATAAAATGTAAGGTAACTAAATGAAAAATTAATTAATTTTTATGAAATCTAAAACATGTCAAGTTATACTGACCTTAGTCAAAGTACTAAGGTTATTACTATAGATTCTGTTTTTGACATAAAAAATATTTATATTGAAAAACATAAAAGATATCATAAAAGGCTGTGCATGATGAAAGGTGGAAAATGGCATATAAAACGAGGTAAATAAAATTCGTAGAATCTACAACGTAAATATCTAAATAAAATTAGGCAAACCTACATACATAAATATCACACTAGCGTGGTAGAAGATTATCCAACTAGTGTGATATTAGTTGTTTTTTAAAGTACAAAAGAGTGTGCTAAATGTCATGTTGATAGGGGATCTTAGAAAAATATAGATATTCCACATTTACTACCCTATTCCACTAAAGAGCAGCAACTTTAATTATCAGAGTCATGACTGAATAGTCAGTCACCAGTTTGTTTGGTATATTTAAGAGACAGGCTTAGTGCCTATGGATATTTATCTTAATAGGAATTAGTTTGAATGAAGATTAGGGAGGAGTAAGTCTAGCTCACTGGTGCTGGAGTTGCATAGGCCATGAATGGATTCCATTACAGGTTAAGAACATTTTAAAACTTTTTGTAGGTGGTGGGAATTTCGTGATCTTAATCTAAGAAAAAGTCCAAACGGTTCCAGCGATTAAAAAAAAACTATTTAACATATTGACTTAAATCTTTTGGTATTTTATCGAAAATCATGTAGGCGAGTTTGCTAGTGTAATTTTTATTTTAAAGGCTTGTAATTTATTTTTTATACCTCCTTTTTTACCCGTTTTTGGTCGGAAAAATTGCATTTTTTTGTTTCTTTCACTAAAATTCGGTGGAATTTTAGTTTTTTGGAATTTTGACTTACGTCTACACTAGCGAACTAAAGGATGTCATTTTTAACCAGACTGTTTTTGAAGATTTTTGTGTTTGGGACCATTGGGGGCCGAGCTATCGCTGGAACCGTTTGCCATGTTATTTTTGAGGTGTCTAACTTCAGCGCGTGCTGCACATTTATTCATAACAGCAAAAAACTTTAAGAGTTATCTAATACTTTGTAAAAAGTTTTGTACATAAAAATAAAATAGGTCGTCTGAAAAAAAGTTCCAAAAATCGTCAATTTTTTTGCTCAAAAATTAGAACAACCTCTTAAATCTGGCTTGTTTACCTAACAATATTAACCTCATGTGTACAAATATGTTTACATAACGTAGATATATATAAATAACAAAATTACTATTGGGTATTTGAAAGAATTCATAAATTAAATTTTAAACTGTCTGTCTCAATTTCACCTACTAATAAATGATTCAATTAGTTTTTGTCTCTACTTTACAGAAAAAGATGAATTTTGTTAGCATTCAACGTCGTCGTAAAGCTTTATGAATTGTATCTCCCTAATTTGTTGCTTATCAGATGGATTACATTTGTTGAATAAAAAAGATCGTCTCGAAGAACAATGGAACGTTTTGTTCATAGTTGGCTTTAAATTCAAATTTTCTTAAATTTCTGAACAGATACCAGGTGGCACCCAACGGTTTGGAATTCAGCGGGGAAAAATTTAAAGGAGCCGTAAAGATATGTTGGTAATGCTACGCATTCCATTATATACTATTCACAGTAAATATTAAATTTTCCTAACAAAAATAGTTTTCAAAAAAATTAAAAAATATAAAGAAAATACGGTTTTTTTTGAAGATATTTTTTGAAAAAATTTTCAATATATTTTTGAATTTTATTTTTTCGAAAAACGAAAAAATAAAAAAATGTTTTCATTTTTTTTTTTTGAAAAACCGAAAAATTAAAAAAAAAACTTTTTTCAGATTTTTTTTTATTTTCTTTTTGCTAAAAACGAAAAATAAAAAAAAAATGAAAATGAGGGATTACTTTCAAAATTGGTAGAATTAATCCTTATAAATAAAGTAATTTTTTCTAAAAAAGTTACTGTAATCGGAAATTTCTTTCAGATTTTTTGATTTTTTTAAAAGTTTAATCCCCCATAACTTTTGGTTTTGGAGGGATTTCTTTCAAAAAAAAATAGGTATCTTTCCCCATACAACTTGATATTTTCTGAAAATTTCAGGTCCATCGGATTATTTGTTTTTGAGTTATTGTGTCCACAAAAGACGTGACATCGTATTGACAGACGGACAGACGAAAAAATGTGGCTTATTTTTTCATGAAACAAATTTATATCCAAATTTTTTTTATCTAGGACGATTTTTGAAATTTTTATTTTAAGAGGGACTTTTTTAAAATAAATTAGGTATTAGAGAGGTTTTTTATTGAAAAATTTGTATAAATCGCCAAAAAACACTTAAGAAAAACAGTCTGGTAAAGGGTATCAGACAATGTTATGATATATTTCTTTTGACATGTGCAACGTTAAACCCCCAGACTCCCCACCACTGGAGATCAAAAAATATATGTAATTTTTTATAAAGCATATGTACACGGTAAAAATAAATTACATTAAATTACGTAGTCCGTAAATGGTAATATGTTGCCATAGACCAGAATGGTAAAAATTACATAGTCCGTAATGGTAATATTTTGCATAGACCGGAACAGTAAAAATTACATAGTCCATAATGGTAATATTGACGATCTATTGGCCACAAGTAAAGCATTTAAATATCGTACATAAATAATATTTACCTTTTTTTACACTTTTTAACACTTTAACCTAGCAGCATGCGTCGCTATCTCTCTAACAATAACAATATTAAACGATCCGTCTCATGATGCGACGCCTTCTTGGTTATTGTCCAAAGCGCACGCGCGTCTTAAAATAACATAGCCCGACATTGTAAAATCATGTACAAATATGTAAATCAATGTAAATATATTGTTTTACATTATTTTGCATTCTTTTACATTATTTTACATTCTTTTACATTCTTTTACATTCTTTTACATTCTTTTACATTCTTTTAGATTCTTTTACATTCTTTTACATTCTTTTACATTATTTTACATTTTCTTAGATTATTTTACATTATTTTACATAAATTCATGAATTATGCATATTTCAGAATAGTAAATTTACTGTTCCGTACCATGTAAATTCATGTATTTTTACATTATTTTACATGCAGTTTTTACAGTTTATGTAGGAGTATTACATATATAAATTTTTGGCGGTATCTGCATTATTTATATAAAACTTTTAATGAAAATATATCGGAAAAACACAAAAAAAGTTTACATCTGTTGAGAAATTTTAGATTCTCTAATTTAAGTTAAAAATAAAAGGGAAAACATTTTTTACATTTACACCTGTTCTTTTGTGAATTTAAAAATAGCATTATAAATTAAGGTAAGCAAAGAAGCAAAAAATTGAAGATGATTGATATAAAACGAATAAGAAAAAGGGTATGCTTTTATATCTATGTTCTCTACATTATTCATTGGCCACGATAAAAGGATTTACGCTAAAACTTTTATCTGACTTGTAATTTGTTTACAAAATAGCCGTTGAACAAAAAACTTCACACCTCTGGTGTTTGAATAAATAGAATGGGGAGGCAACGCAGATATTGGCTTTGTTCAACTTAGGGATCAACTGCTCCCATATTGGATTGTGAGAGATCTCTAAGATTGTGAGGGATTTGCCAGAGTCCCAAATCGAAACAAAACATTTCATCTAACTTTTACTACGTGACTCTAATACGTATATTAGGCGACTTCGATAACACCTAACCGCGATTGATATTTATGAAAGCTAAAAGATTCTAAAGGTGTTCGCATGCATGCTACGTCGATATAAAAAATGACGATATATTAAATTTTCCAAATCGAAAACATTTCAGCAAGAATTGAAATACAGGTTTTACCCCAGTCAATAAAGGCTTAACAACACTGTGACATCCAGGATAGCTATTCACATTTCCTGAGATGTGATGTTATCACATCTCAGTACCTGGTCGCCAGTGGACCCCAACTTCAGAGTCAAAAGAGTGAATGGTAGCGTTTACCGGTAATGCTAAAATTTTCTTTTTATTCAATTAATTCTAAAAGCGAAATTTTTTGTCCATCTTTTACAAGCGAAAAGTTGAACTTTGTAGCCCTAGGGCCAAAAAGTTTTTTTTTTGGCCCGCTAACTAAATCTTATTTTTATTTTTAAGCTTTTTTAAATAAGATGCTTTACCTTTACTGTAATATTTATAAAGAAATATGACCTTTTGGCCACTTTTGGTCTTGAACTATATGTTCTTTTTCACCAGATAGTTATAATCAATTCATACAAAATAAAAATTTCTTTTATAACATAACCTAAAAATATACCGTGCGATTATAAAGTGCCCAACACTTTTCAATGCATTAGCGATAAGTAAAATGCAAGAAAGCTGTGTGCGTTTTACTGGCCACCGAGCTGCTATACGTAGCAATCACATGGACTTGTCGCGCACAACTCTAACAGAGGCGTGGCTTCAAACGAGGAGTATTTTCTTCAAACTGTTCGGCACTTTATAATCGCACTGTATGTGTAACCGATTATTCTGTATTTATGCACTAAAATAAATTACAAACACAAAATTTCAATTGTAAAATCAATTTCAATATTTATAATATTCATAGAACGGTTTTAAAAGTATTAATATTTTCATAACAAACGCATTTTAACAGAAATTAATGAAAATACCAAGCTAATTTGAAAATGAAACCGCATGCATAAGAAACCATTCAAATGTTTTTTTAGCGATTTGATTGGATAGCAATTTGTCATGGATAATTAGATAAGTAATAAGACAATAAAAAGAATTATTTTTTGCAATTTAAAATTAAGTATTGTTTAATAATTTATTATTTACTATAGTAATAATCGAATAAAAAATATTGTATAATACACGGGCAAAAAGTTAAATTTCGATTTCGTATGTTTATTACCCTCGGGACGGCCCCATTAGCCGGGCCTCGGCTTCTAAAAACCTACTCAATCGAAAAATTTTACTTTTTGCCCTTGTATTATAAAAAACTATTTTTTGAATTTTTTTTTTATTTTTCTTATTTTTTTTAAAATTTTTTTTTTTCAAAAACTCAAAAATAAGAATCTAAAGCATATATTATAATTTCTAAAATAGTTTAACATTAAATGTAATTTTGTAGAAAATGAAACGCGATTAAATAATTTTAAAAAAATATGGTAGATCATTGATCTACAAGTATTATAAGTTTTGGTCAAAATCGGTGTCGTTAATCCTTAACTGAGGTATCTGTTTAAAGTCTCCCGATTTCTCCTTTATTCTTTTAAACATAAAATATATGTTTTTTTTCCTTTTCAATATGTTTATTTTCTCTGTGCTTGACGTAAATTTATTGTCCTTGACGTGCTATAAACGATCTTTTGCTAAAATAATATAATATAGAGCACGATCGAGTTTATGTGCCAAATCGCACTATTAAAGCCGAACTAACATCCCAATTCTCGAAGGACCTATGATATACAGAGCGGTCCAAAAGTAACCCCCACCCTCTTAACTTTTGAACGAGTTTAGATATCGACTTCAAATTTAGAACTCTTAAATAAGACAACTTAAACTATCTTTAAGCATATATTTGATACTTTTAGCTCTTAAAATGTGGTCAGGGGGGCATGTGGCGAAATTTTTTTAAATAGAAAGGTGGGTCGTGTGATACATCATTTTAAAGCTTATAAAATTCTCCATTTAACTGTATATTTTTTATTTTATTTAAACATTTTTTTTTGGTTTAAAATAGGGTTGAAAATGGGTATTTTTGTCAAAATTTCTCTAAAAAATCCAAACAATTTTTTAAAAATGCCTAATTTAATAATGAAAAAAAGTAAATTATACTTTTCAACCAATTTTAGTTGACATAAATAAAAATTAAGAAAAAAAAACTCAAAAATTTATTTTTTAGCACAAAAAACTGAAAAATCAAAACCTTAAAAAACATGTTTATAAAGTTTTAAAATGTATGGTTATATAGAGAATTTTAAAGGCTTTAAAATGATGTATCACACGACCGCCCTTTCCATTTAAAAAAAAATTCCCCCTATGCCCCCCTGCCCACATTTTAAGAGATAAAAGTATCAAATATATGCTTAAAGATAGTTTAAGTTGTCTTATTTAAGAGTTCTAAATTTGAAATCGATATCTCAACTCGTTCAAAAGTTAAGGGGGGGTGACTTTTGGACCGCACTGTATAATAGGTATAAGTGAAAAAAAAATTAAATGGATACAGCGTGAAACTGATGCTTCTTGTAAATATTTTTTTGTTTCAAAATAAAGAGTTCAAAATAAAAAATTCTTTTAATTTCATTTTAGAACCAGCTGAAAAGTTGCAAGCACCTTTTCAAAACATCCGCACTAGGCACTAATTTGAAACGTTTTGAAAAGGAAAGTTGTGTATCACGTGAATAGGCAACCATTAATACACCTGCATAATTTATTAGTTTGAAAGTCTGTATCTCCAAAACTTTATATTCTAGGAAAAAAATGTATATAACATATACACGGTGTCCGGAAATAATGTTTGGAAACTTCGGGAGCACAATTCCGCGGACGAAAATAAGAAAAAGTTTCTTAGGACATGGGTCCGAAAATGATTATTGATAGATCTACAGCCCTCCAATGTTGGGGACCTAAAGAAGGTTTTTATTTATTATCTCAGGAACCCTTTGAGATATAGCAACGAGGTTTTGCATGTAAACTAATCTTAATAAGGCACATTTTCGTTTGGACTTTTTAAGGACCAAAAATTAAATACTATAATGTTGAAAACCAATATTTCATTGATGCAGGGGAATGTACATCAAAAAGTAAGAAAAAAACCTCATATACAGGTACTTCGAAAAATCAATCCTAATGAAGCTATGATCTCCTAAAAATGCACAATTTTTAAAGGGCCATAGAAACTTTAAAAACGATTTTTCAACCTACATGTATCGAAACTTTTTTCTTAGGTTTTCGTATAAAATAACCCTGCACAACACTGGTTAAAATAAGTACATGGAAAAAACATATGAACATGAGCCTTTTTAATATTAGTTTACGGGCAAAACCTCGTTGCTATATCTCAAAGGGTCCCTGAGATAATGAATAAAAACCTTCGTTAGGGCCCCAATAGGGCTCTTGCTCCGTCAATAAGCATTTTTGGACCCGTGTCCATAGAAATTTTTGTGTTTTTTTCGTCCGAGGAATTGGCTCAAGAAGTTTCCAAACGTTATTTCCGGACACCCTGTATAGGGCTTAAAAACAGCTTTCATTTAAAATATAATTTTTTGAAATCGGGTTATAAATAAGTGAAATGCTAAAAAAACGTTTTTCTGCTTTAAAAGTCAATATCTCGAAAATAATGCAAAATAAACACAAATGTCAGAAAAATGTAAAAAAGTGATAAATGGGGATGGGATTTGAACTCGAGACCTCTAATAGGTAGAAGTCTCATGACTTTACCATCTGCGCTACCGGCGCGCCGCAGTGTTTTTAATTTCAGTTGGTTGTATATTGTTTCCTAATAGTTCGTCAAGGGGCGTCTTGTACGCTAAAAGCATATTTTGACCACAATTTTAAAACGGGAAGCCAGCAAATCTCGAATACTGCTTGGCACTTAGTTAAAAAATTTAAAATGCTTTTTATTCCATAGGGAACTTTCAAGTATTACGTAACGCAAACTTTGATCATTTTGGACCCCCCTGTAACGTTATTTTCCTATACCATTAATATGGGCGTAACACTTCAAAATGTAATTTTTCAGGAGTGTCGATCTTCATCCAAATGGCACCTTAAATTGTTAGTGTAGTTTTTTTGTTTATGAATGATTTTTTTTTATTTCTTTTAATTAAGTAATGTTTTCTGAAAATTTTTAGTTTATCGCAAATTTCGCATTTTTTTGAAAAGTTTTGACCTCTGTAACTTTTTTTATTTTTAAAGGAATATTTGTCAATAGCAATGGGGTTCTTCCTCTTGCAGGACTCGTTTTTGCGTAAAAGATACATAACTGCAAAATGTTTGTCTACACGGAAAGAAATTAGTGGGCTCTGCGCTATACATTATAAGATATTTGGTAACAGTGGCAAATTATAGTGATTTAAGCTATAGATTATAAGGGACACAATAACTAATAATGTTAAAAATATATTACAGACACGATTATATTTATTACAGGCACTATTATAAATTTACAGAAATTTTATTATATTATAAAAATTATTAGCACGGACAATAATTAAATCTATTTAAGCTATAAATGCCATACTATTTGTTATATTTTATTATTCACTAAACAATTAAAGTATTTCATATAAATTTTTACACTGACTGCCATAATTGTAAGAGAAAGCCTTGTATTTATATAATAAGCGATTATAATTTGCTTGGTATGTGTGTTATAGCGCTCCTAGCTATATTTTTTTTCCGTGTAACAATCTATATTTACGTAAAAATAAGCTTATACCGCTGAGCGTATTTTTGTTGATTGACAACGAATTCCTTTAAGGCTAAACACTTAAAAATTCAGGATCCCAGACAGGTCAAGTAAACTTCGAAAGGGGTCGAACGTGAGTGTTATAAATTTTTACCCTTTTTCTTCAAAATTGTCTCCCAGAAAATGCTGGTAGTAGATTCGCTGACATTCATATCTAGAATTAAAAATTAAGGGATTATGAATACATGTCTAGATACCGTCGATCGACAGTTTTTGTTGTTAGTATATTACGCACCGAGTACGCGAACCTAGTTTTTAGTGCACGAGAGTGCACTGAAATGGTTTGCGTCGAGGTGCTTATACTATTTTTCCTACGAACTAAACATCCAAAAAATGCAAAATTTATCTTAAAATTAGTTTATCAATTTGAGGTTATGTGTTTGACGTTTACTAATCTTCTGACAGTAGAAATGTAAAATCAACTGATAGGCACTAACTATTTACTAGGTCGTAGGAAAAGTTATATACATAACCAGTGAGGTAAATGCGATATTAGTAACACGAAAGAATTAACTCACAAGGCCCGCTAGAGCTGTTGGTGAGCTATCACTTAACTCACGTGATATGTACAATATTTGTAATATGTACAATATTTTATCCAAAAACTTATTTTATGGGTTAAAACAGTATAAAAACGGATTTTACATATACCGGGTGTTTTTCTTCATTTTTTTAAGTTAGGGATTTTAAATTTGAAACTGTTTTATTGCCATAAAACTTTTAACATAAAAAGGACATTTAAGTTACTTCCGGTTTAACCGGAAATGACACCAACTTTCGATTTTTAAATAGGATACCCTATGTATATATTTTTTTTCTTAAAAACGTTACGCCGCGTTACAGAAGGGGATGGGTGTCCGTAAAATTGTTACATAACACTTAAAAAATTAAAAACTTATAAAATGTTTATTGGATCACGTTTTTAACAATGTTCTAGGCCTAAGATACAGATTTGTTGCAAATTTTATTGCACACGGCGTTCATAACATTCTCTAAACAAAACAAAATTAGACATGGGACACCATAAGCAATAACCGGTTTTCGGTTAACCGGTTAAGAAAATTACCTCAGACCAGTTTTTGGTTAAAACACGGAAGCAATAACTGGTTTAAAACCGGTTTAAACCTTAAAGCAATATTTCCTTTCAATTTCTTTACAAAAATGGCCAAATTTTGCGTTAGGTAAAACTTGAACTTTCCCTATGACAAAAACTAAAACTTAATTAAACAAAAATTTGACATTTCAAATGTCACTTCTTCGGTACCATTGTACTCAGAATAAACCGTCCGATTTGAAATGTGTAAAAATATATAGGGTGTCCCGTTTAAAAGTCGAAAGTTAGTGTGATTTCCGGTCAAACCGGAAGTAACTTAAATTTACTTTTTATATTAAAAGCTGACGTTTTATGACAGTAAGATATGTTTCAAATTTTAAATATTTAACTTTTAAAATAAAGGAAAAATGGGGTATGCCGTGGTCTTATTACACCCGGTAAGTCAAATATAAATTTTTGATTAACCATTCGTTAGGCGCGCGGTCTACGATCTTAGACCATGCTTTTTTTTAGCTGGGTAACTTTTTACACGGAGTGTTTACGCTTGCGCCCCTTCGAGTAGCTGTGCATTATGCATCAATCTATTAGATCAGTAATCACACTTTGAATGGGTATAATATTGTTTTTATTCATATTGAAACCTGCCTGGTCTACGATTGTAGACCACGCGACTAACCACGTTACCTTTTTTATTTTTGCATTTTTTTATTTTGTGTAAGTTTTTATGGTTACTTTTTGTGAATATTGTTTTTCAAAGTTAGTTTATTAGTTTAAAGATAAATTAAAGATACAATATGTCTTTACCACCAAAAAAAATAGCAGTTTATAGGAAGACACTGAAACGAGTCTTTTTGGGCATGAAAGAGCTCATACGTAATGTTTTTGATAAATAAGGTAATTTTCTGTTCTATAAAACTAAAAATTACTTTGGACACTAAATGTGCATAAGAAGGGAAAATAAATCGAAAAAAAAATGCTCAAAATATCACAAACTACGATTGCAAAGAGCACATGTACAAGGCGCATGAGTTACTAAAACATTGCATGATTTCGAGTAAAATTTTATAATATTTTTTTCTTTTAATTTAGGTGTTTTTTTATAATCGTACATGTTAAAAAAAAAACAAATTTTTTAGTTTCAGAAAGTTTGTTAAGTTATTTTTATTTTATTTTTTACAAATTACCGTACAGATGTAAAATATATGTTAGAATTGTATATCATTTTTCTTTTACCCTTAACACTTACTAAAACAATAATAATTTGAAAAAAATATGTAAATAACTTTTAAATACAACCAAATAAATAACATTTTTAGTTTTTAAAAATATAAATATGTTTTTTTTTAAACAAAAAATAAAATGGTCTACAAGTGTAGACCGCGCGCCTAACCACGTTACAAAAAGAGGCGCGCCTAACGAAGGGTTAAATGAGAATTCATATCATCATACATTTTTTTTTATTTTTATCAAAATGTAATATTTAATTTAGCAACATTTGTACAACGTAAAAAGAATAAAAATATTTTTTCAATTTTAGTGTTTAAATTGCTTGTCATGGTGTCAAATAAGCTATACAGTGCGGTCCAAAAGTCACCCCCCTCCCCTTTTAACTTTTGAACGAGTTGAGATATCTACTTCAAATTTAGAACTCTTAAATAAGACAACTTAAACTATCTTTTAGCATATATTTGATATTTTCAGCTCTTAAAATGTGGTCAGGGGGGCATGGGGGGACATTTTTTTAAATAGAAAAGGGGGTCGTGTGGTACATCATTTTAAAGCTTATAAAATTTTTTATTTAAACTAATATTTTTTAATTTTTTAAAAATGTTTTTTAAGGTTTTTATTTTTCAATTTTTTGTGCTAAAACATTCGATTTTTTAATTTTTTTTTATAAATTTTTATTTATGTCAACTAAAATTAGTTTAAAAGTATAATTAACATTTTTTTATGATGAAATTAGGCATTTTTAAAAAATTATTTGTTTTTTTTTTTTTGAAGAAATTTTTTTATTAATACCCATTTTTAACCCCATTTTAAACCCATTTTTTTTTTAATTTAAAAATATGGAGTTAAATGGAGAATTTTATAAGTTTTAAAATGATGTATTACACGACCCCCCTTTCCATTTAAAAAAATATGCCCCCATGCCCCCCTGCACACATTTTAAGAGCTGAAAGTATTAAATATATGCTTAAAGATAGTTTAAGTTGTCTTATTTAAAAGTTCCAAATTTGATGTCGATATCTCAACTGGTTCAAAAGTTAAGAGGGGGGGGGTGACTTTTGGACCGCTCGAGCGCGCTCTGTATATCAAAAAGAAAGAAAACTTTCGTTTATGGACGGTTCTAGGTGGGTGTATTGACTGACATAAATTTTATTCCGATATCTAATAATGTCAAAAAAAACGAGTACACTGTTTAAGCTGGGACTCCCTGTATATTTAATAAAAGTAAACTCCAGTTCATTAATTCTATCTAAACTAGATAACTTAACTTATCAGGAAACTAGTTTTCTTGTGAAAATAGTTTAAGCTATTGAACAAAAACCTTGGACAACTAATGTGGCAAAGTTTAATTACGGAAATGGTGGTGATATAACAAAGAAGAAACTGTTTGTTGTTATTAGAAAATTAAAAAGAAAACAACAGTCTTTAGTCCTGCTTTGTTTAGTGTTCTTATATACTATTGAGCTGTTCGTATCTTGTTTCCGAATTAACAGTGACAAGTAGTAATTGGTTTATAGGATGATTTAGGCAAACTGCATGCATTAAACTGAGTTAAGGTCTAACCAATCATTATAATTGTTATACTATTCACAGCGCCTGCTCTAGAATAGTGTAATTTTGAATTTTCTAAAAATTTTAAAAATCGTCCTAGACAAAAAATTATTGGATATAAATTTGTTTCATGAAAAAATAAGCAACTGTTTTTTTTTTAAGAACGAATAATCAGATCGACTTGAAAATTTCAGTAAAAATTAAGGTTTACGGAGGGAAGATCCATATTGTTTTTAAAAGTAACCCCTCCCAAAAAACAAAAAAGTTATGGGGAGTTAAACTTAAAAAAAGCTGAAAGAAAATTCCGATTAAAGTAATCTTTTCAGGAAAAAATACTTTTTATTATAAGGATCAATTCTACCAATTTTGAAAGTAATCTCCCCAAAAACAAAAAATTAAATTAAAAAAAAATAAAAAAAATTACCATAAAAAAATTCAATTCAATTTTTTTTTTCATTTTTCTCAAAAAGAATATGTTCAAAATTTTTTTTTTTTACTTTTCTTTATTTTTTTTTTCATAAAAAAAATAAAAGTATTTTTTGAATTTTTGTTTTAAATTTTTGTTTAGTTTAGTTTTTTTTTTATTCCAACTCTCCTGGGGTCGTCCCTGAATGTAATAAATGTAATGTATATGACTCGGATAGTTAAAAATAGATTTTTAGGATACCTTATTTTCACAGCTTTTAGTGCTTTTAGCACCCAAAGGAATCGGATTCAGAATCGGTCGATTTGGAAATTACTTAATTTGAATTTACTTAAAAATATACATAAAATACAGCCGGGAGAAAATAATGAAGAGGAAATAGTCAACTGCTCTCCGACTACAGTTTCTTTTTGATATATCCTAACCCCATTGAAAAAAACGGTTTATGCACCATTTATACCAGCGCAGACCCATCATTTTCAGCAGGGAAGCGCTTCAAAAACAAACGTTGTATACTAGTACCAGTTTTATCACTTTCATCAAGTTTTGGCTATACCATGCAACATATTTTTTAAACCACTTTGTAGCATCTTGTATCCATTGCGAAGATCATACTATGGTATGCGAACCAATTTTAATTTTCAAGATTTTTTATAGTTTACTAAGTTTTGCTTTAACTATTTTTTTGTCAAGCAAATAGAAACAATAAATTGTTTTTCCGTATCAAGTTGTATATAGATAGATATCTGTTATTTTTTGCTGTTATAGTAGTATAAGTATAATAAAATATACTTTTTAATTGTCCTTCCAATATTTATTCACGATTTATTTATATATTTATTTAGTTATATTTTTATTTCATTTAATTTAATCATTTAATATAAAATATTTTACAATTACAGTTTTAAAATAAGTTCACGCTAGACAAATGCCCGTTTTGTGAAAAAAATTAGACTAAAAATTCATGCTTAATAATAAAATATTAAATAAAAAAATTGTTTACAGAATAAGGAATATTTTTTTTAACAATAATTAAATAAAAAATAATAAATTTAAAACAAAACTCAAAAATTAATGCTCGATCCAACAAAAAACTTGCGCACGTTAAATAAACATGAGTCATTATACAACAGATCAGTGGAATATGTACGATCTCTCCAAAGTAAAATTTCAAGTGTATTTTGCACAAACTCCAATCCTTTTATTGTATTTTTGCATAAACTATCCCCATACAGAATAGTATATTCTATAACTAGTATGGAATAGATAATATTCCGGGAGAGGAAAGTTTGTCATACGAGCCGGCAGGCGAGTATGACGGTCTCGCGAGCGCGGAATGACTATTCCATACGTGTTGTAGACTATACTTTTTCTTCGACTGCAAATATAAAACACTGTATGGTTTTAAACTGCGGACAAGGTTAAAAAAAATGTTTTTTGTGGGTCGACATTGTAAATGCAACAAAACACATATTTTTAAATAAAGCAAATAATGTTATTTAATAATTTTATCAAATCAGTAGTTAAAAAGATTATTATTTAATTTTAGCACATATTTACAAATTATAATGCAAAATTTGAAGGTTATGTCAGATTGTTGTGACATATATCAGGTTTAAATATTTAACAATAGATGGAGCAGTTTTAATTTTTTGAACTAAATTGATAAAAAAGTAGTAAAATATTAAGAAAAACTAATAAACTTTATGTAATTTTAACGCAAAACTTTAAATTGCATTAACTTATTCAATATTTCATGGTAAAATATATATATTTTTGCTAATTTTGCTAAAGTTTTCTTTACTTTTATAAACCAGAGATGGCACTAAATGTGCTCATTCTAACACTTGATACGGAATATTCATACCATATCTAGAGCTAGAATGGATTCATTCTGTGTTTGAAAAGTGTGTGTATTTGCTTAAATTCTAAAGCAGTCGTAGAAAAATGTAATATCTTATGATTGACAGATTGACTCGAAGAAAGCATAATAAACGGTGACCTGATTCTTTAAACCTAAGAATCTTATAATTTGACAAAAAACACGTACAAACTTCCTGAGCCTCTTGATCAGACTCTCTGTATGCTACTTTCATCTGGTTTTTGAAATTTTGAGGCTCAGTTTATACAGGCCAACTAAAAATACTTTTTAAACTATATGCGCTGTCTCAAGAATCACTCAGAAACACAGCAGCAGTGTCATAAGCAGGGAAAAATATTTCTCCATTATAAATGGAATTTAACAAACTACAAAAATATATATATTAAAAATTAAATGGGCCCTAGGACTGTACCTTGAGGGACCTTATCAAAACCTTTGACAGAGCCACCCCCCCAATGCCCAATAAATGTATTTTTTTTAAATTAAATCTTATGGTCCATCGTATTAAATGCCTTTGCCAAGTCTAAGAATATTGCCAGATTTTTCTTTGTGACAATAACTATACTCTCGCTAAATTTTAGAACAGCATTTTCAGTTCTAAAGCCTCCTTTAAAATGCTATGTTTAACGAGATAATCACTTAAAAGTTTTTTAACAAAATGTTTGAATATTTTTGAAAACTAATTTATGACCAAAATAGGCCTATAGTTGATATAGTTGAAATATAGTAGCACTACTTTATGAAGAGCCTGAAATAAACTTTAAACTTATGTTAGGGGCCCTCCAATAATTTATAAAAAGTTATATTAATTAAAAAAATTAATATCTCCTCCTTTAGGTCATGATTTTGCTTAATTCATGTTTCATGGAAATTTCTTTCCATTTGTTTGTACCCAATGTGTCCACATAAAAGTTTAACAAATAGTCAATACACCAAAGAACTTTTACCTCAATAAGTAATTTCAGACCAATGTTTATGAAGGTGTCATCTTTTTGTTTGTTTATTTACTAACAGAAACGCGATACAGCTTTATGGTGTAAAATGTAGATGTCGCTAGTTGACTTTCAGGCTACCTAGTAGCGATGTTGCGTAGTTTCCACCTTATCATGAATTCAAATCATTATACTTAAATTAAAAATATAAGAAACTTTATTGTGTATACTATAATTATGTTTAATAATATAATATAGTTAAATCTATTAAAATTAAACTACTAGTTCATATAAAACTCATATAGAACTAATGTTTCTTAAAATTTACAATAAAATATCCAAAGTATGTTTCCAATCGGCAACACTGTACCCCTGTCAGTCATTTTACGATATTAGACTGTGAGTTTACACATTCTTTCTCTCTCTTTACGCGTACTAAGTGTAAACAATAGTCATTCCCCACCAGCACCTTACCTTAGTTGATTCACGCTTCAAACAAAGCATACGGTAGATTTTATCATGTTGCTTCTTGAGGTAAAAGTTCTTTGCAATACACGGATAAATCTGAAACACCCTTGAATGCAATAGCGCCTTCGCCATAATTGCAAATCGTTTATATACATGAATTTTTGAAACATTTTTTTTGGTTTGGTTTCTAAATATTTATAAGCGCTGAAATTAAAAAATAAAATTTATTATAAAATATTTTTATACCGCATTTTTCCATATTATAGTACCTTGCCGTCGGTAGCCGAAACGCAACATGTGGAGATAACAGTTACCACGTTTACATATTATTTAACTACCGTAGTTATAACTATCGTATTTATTAATACGGTAGTTTAGTTGTGTGTAAACGCATCTTACTACCGTAGTTATAAATCCGGATTTATAAATTTACTACTCTTGATTTTCTGGAGTAGAGTTATAAATTAGAATTTAGGGTGATGTAAACGATGAAGATTTATAACTATCGCTATTGCCAACTTAACACATTTTCCTAAGTAACACTTTTAAACAAAACACTTGACATTTATATTTTATGAAATAAATACTTAAAAAAGGTTTTTCTTCGTCTTCTTATTCTTTAACTTTTGGAATCACAAAACATAGAAAATGTACCTTAGCGCAGTACGATTGGCAATGCCTTCTAGACTTACTTCAGTCAGAAGTTATAAATCTTTGGAGTTATAAATCCCGTTATATGTAAACGGTTTACACGGTAAAAATAAATTACATAGTCCGTAAGTAGTAATATGTTGCCATAGACTGGCACGTTAAAAATTACATAGTCCATAATGGCAATATTTTGCATAATGTGCATTGTTTTAGAAAAAATTAAACCTTTTTACACATTTTTACACACATTTTTGAATTATGTATAGTCCCGTATAGTAAATTTACTTAGTGTTTTATATAAATTATTGTATTTTTACATTAAATAACATTCAGTTTTTACAGTGTAAAAAATAATTTATAAAAACGATGGTTATAAATACCGTAGTTGTAACTACGGAAGTTAACTGATATGTAAACGTGGTAAATATCTACAGAAGATTTTTACTTTCTTCCAAAGAAAAAGTTTTGTGATCGAACTGAAATTTCAATGTTTTCTTTGCTTAAATAGTCTTATTCTTCTCATTCTTGGGAAAATGTAAAAAACCATAAACTCCAAACATCCGACCATTTTAACCTATAAGGTTAAAATTTTTACTATAGTTTTTTTATAAGAATTTATTGGTGGAAATTGTATTTAAGTAATTTAGGTGCCACTAAGGCGGGTTTTGGGAGTCAATGTGTTTAAAAAGCACGAATATCATTTTTTTTTAATAAATAAAAAGAATTAGGCCTAACTTATCACGCTCTTCCGATACAAAATCTGTAGATATCTGACATCTACATAAACGGTCTCCGAAATATCGACTGTTTTCCTCTCGACATACTGCGTTGCAGCTACCTACAGCATTACCTATATTCTCTATACACTGACAATTTTACATTGCATTAAATTAATAGCTTTTGGGTGTTATGCATGCTGGTCGCATGGGCACTTATGGCACTACCGTATATGTGTATTTCTGGTTGCATGAATGTGAACCCCGTATAGGGTTTCATAAGAAAGCGAAATCGAGAGTTTTTTTCTTGTCTTTATTTCGAGAAAAAAATCGCGACAAAAATTTAATTTAAAAAAATCCTTTAAATTCATTCGTAATCTAGTAATTAAAGAATAATCCTTTTACTCTAAGGTGAAGTATTATTTTAAAAATTATATTTTAATATTATATAATTTAATTACGAATAATAATAATAATAATTATTACTATGATTAATAATATAATTTCTTGTTGTTCTTGTTCTATAAATGTATGAATTTTGTTCTTGTTTCATTAGAACAGAAAATAATTAAAGAATAAAGTAAATCTTTTTTTTTTGCCAACGTTTCGGTCTTTATTGTAAGGCCATCTTCAGGTCTTGTTAAATATATAATGTAAAGTTATATAAAAAATATTGAGTAAAAAATATAAATTGATGACATTGAAGGAAAAATTTCAAATTATTTTTTCCTTCAATGTCATCAATTTATATTTTTTACTCAATATTTTTTATATAACTTTACATTATTTATTTAACAAGCCCTGAAGATGACCTTACAATAAAGGCCGAAACGTTGACAAAAAAAAAAGAATTACTTTATTCTTTAATTATTTTCTGTTCTAATAAAACAAGAAAAAAAAATCATTCATAATATATTATTCAATGAGCGTATAATAATTGCTATTAATCAATGAGGGTGAATTTTGGGACTCAAGCAGATAGGCGAGTGGCCTAATCACCCGAATGATTAATAGCTATTATACGAGAGTAGAATTCTATACTTTATCAACCGTCGTTATAAATTTTAAACGGTTTATTTTTATAGAGATTTTTGTCAAAAAACGTCAACATTGTTGGCAGCTCTATTTGAACTTGCACCGTGTATAAAATAAAGAAAGACAAATTAATGTCTAATTGACCTTGCTATACCTTCCAGCAAAGGGAACGTTCAAGTATTAAGTAACGCTCCTAGGAGGGGTGGGGGTCATTTTGGAGTGTTACGCCCATGTTAATGGTATAGGAAAATAGCGTTACAGGGTGGGGTGGGGGTCCAAAATGATCAAAATTTGAGTTACTTAATACTTGAACGTTTCCAAACCTACATAGCACCAAACTTGCTTCTTGAAAAGGCGCCTTAAGAAAAAGGTCACTCACATTAGAGATGGAGGGAGAGATACGGCTTTTTTGCATATACGGGTGAATCCGTCAACGGCTTGCTGTGTCCGTCACGGAACGGCCAATGCCACAAATCATCCTGTCTCGTGGGGCAGGGAGTCAACTGTCACAATGCGAAAATCCTGTACGACACACGTTTCTTAACAATAGAATCACGACGTGGCTGGAAAAGTAAACTTTCCTGTCGTTGCAATCTCACGGGGATGAGACTATAGTTATATGGTCGACATGTTGTACATATATACCGGGTGTTTCAGGAAGGTGGTTCAGCCCCCTTAACTTTTTTACTTTTTTAGGTAGGATCTTGTAATTTGCAGAAGCTATTTTATATAAAATTTAAGATATTTTGACATAGTTATATATTTTTTGGCACTTCCGGTTTCGCCGGAAATTAATCCAAATTTCGATTTTTAAATGGAAGACCCTGTATATTTTTACATATTCTGATTCAGAAATTAATTCTGAGAACAAGCATGTGTCATTTGTCAACTTTGACAGGTCATGTCATTTTTTAGTTAAATCTTCATTTTAAATCTTTTGTGTTTTAATGCGATATTCTTCCGAATAAACTATTCATGTGTGGTATCAAAATGTTCGCAAGAAATTTATCTTTCATTTTAACCTGATGAGCCACCCTCTTTCCATTTGAAAAAAATTACTTATGGACCAAAGTATGATTTTCGAACCTTTAAGAGCCCACCAAATTTAGAGTTTTGGGAAAAAAATCAAAATAGTATTTTTATGAAGATACTAGACCAACACATAAGCGAATAAGCTAATTTAAGGCACTCTAGATTTAAAATAAAAATTTAAATAAAAAATTACATGACCTGTCAAAAATTGACAAGTGGCACATTTTTGTTCTCAGAACTGATTTTTAAATCAAAATATGTAAAAATATACAGAGTGTTCCATTTAAAAATCGAATGTTCGATTAATTTCCGGTGAAACCGGAAGTGTCATAAAATGTCTAACCATGTCAAAAAATCCTAAATTATACATTATATAGCTCCTGCAAATTTCAAGATTCTACCTAAAAAAGTAAAAAAGTTAAAGGGTGTGAACCACCCTTCTGAAACACCCGGTATATATAATAGAAGATTAAGTTCTTACTGCATATTTTATTAAATTTAGTATATATCTAAAAATTAACTTTTAACGCTATGTTGTACTGTAACAACTTGTATTTTATAACTAAAGTTGATAGGAGTTCAAATTATACAAAATTGTTTAGGTATTTGTTACGAAAACTAATTATTAATGTATCTTTCTTATAATATATGAAAGGTTCATATTATGCAAAATTGAATAAATAAAATAGACATCAATCTAGATTACATTGCCATGACCATTAAAAAGTTTTTTCAAGTATTATAAATCATTTTGATATATTTTTTTCAATTTCTACCTTAATACTATTTGGAAAAAAACTTTTGATGCAATTTTAGGGCATTTTCGCCGAATCGTGTCACGTTCGAACGCGTTTTTATAAATGGTGTGACTTATTAACTTTTTCTAAACTTAAGACGTTGCCATATGTACTGTGCAGTGCTATATTACCAAATAACTATGTTTTTCGCATACTCCGGTGTGTTTTTTGACAAAGTGCAATTTTTTTTTCGAAAAAAACATTTTTTAATCTATTGTTTTCCTTAGAGACCATATTAGCAAAAAAAAAATCAGCTTTCTATTTTAGGAGCACACCGAGCCTCAACGTACTATCGATGATAAATGAACTGACACGTGCACAGTAAAAATAAATTACATTAAATTACATAGTCCGTAAATGGTAATATGTTGCCATAGACCGGAATGGTAAAAATTACATAGTCCATAATGGTAATATTTTGCATAGACCGGAACGCTAAAAATTACATAGTCCAGAATGGTTTGGACTTGAAATTTGAAAAAAAAATACTTAGAAAATGTTTGTTCCAAATAACAAGTCTCTGTGTCAAATCTTTTTTGAAATATCGTAGCGTAAAGTTCATTTGGTTTAATAAACCAAACGATTTGCACCCTTAATACGAGTATAAACTGCTTATATCTTTCTTTAAAGAACTATCGGTTGATAACGATCGTAATTTATAATGAACGTAAACTTTAGGCCACAAATAAAGCATTTAAATATCGTACATAAATAATGTTTACCTTTTTTTAAACTTTTAACACTTTAACCTAGCAGCATGCGTCGCTATCTTTCTAACAATATTAAACGGTCAGTCTCATGATACGACGCCTTCTTGGTTATTGTACAAAGCGCACGCGCGTCTTAAAATAACATAGCCCGACATTGTAAAATCATGTAAAAATATGTAAATCAATGTAAATATATTTTTTTACATTATTTTACATTCTTTTACATTATTTTACATTCTTTTACATTATTTTACATTCTTTTACATTCTTTTACGTTATTTTATATTCTTTTACATTATTTTACATTATTTTACATTCTTTTACATAAATTCATGAAATGCATGAAACGCATAGTCCAGAATTATTTTACATGCAGTTTTTACAGTGTGTGTTTGAGATCTAATTTTTCAAAATATTCTTGATCAATTTTAATAAAATTAAATATCTATAATCCATAAAACATTTATTTCTACATAAGTTACCCACAAAAAACAATCCTAGCTTTTTGGCTTATGAAATATCAAATAATAATTAAATACATGTTTTTAGCGATTACATAGATCGAAAACACACATGTTAGTTCATTTTTCACCGATAGTAAGTAAGGTTGTGTTTTTATCTAGTAAAATCTTATGATTGATTTTATAACAAAATTTTTGTTATATAAAGGTCTATACTTAATAGAACACTAACCAGGAAAATCCCACCGCACATAGTTTGGACAGAATGTTAGGAAGTTCTTCATGAGTTTCCACGTTAAACGCAGAACGCTTATAGTATATTCTACAAGCCAATCCTTTTATATTTTTTTTTGAATATTTTAAATCGGTTTAAGAAAAACGTTTACATATTATAGTTATTTAGGAAACCAATGTAAACAATATTTAATTTGTCTTTTTTGGTTAGATTTTAATAAGTTTAAATTAATTTTAACCAAAAAATCCAAATTTTCCAATAAAAAATACTGCTTAACAACTAAAAACAATGTATTGTAATGGTTTAAAACTTTGTGTATACAGGGTGTCCGGAATTTATGAGCAAAAAAACTCAGGGGGTGATTCTACATCAGAAAATATGACAATAAGTTGCTATAAAAATATTTCTGAAAATGCGTTGTAAGGGAGCTAAGTCCCTTTGAAAGTGGCTAAAAATTTCGATTTTCATTTAATAAGGAACCCTTTGAGATATAGCAACGAAGTTTTGCACGTGAACTAATTTTAATAAGGCTCATCTTCGTAAGTTATTTTCATGAACTTATTTTAACCAGGGGTGTGATGCGAAATGGGGGGCGGGCTTATCAGTTTTTTGTTCCAAACTTTTTTCTGTGTAACTTTTTTGTAATTTTATTCTTGGAATATAATTCGTCAGGTCAAAAAACATAAAAAAGGTACTCTTGTAATACTGTAAACCGTTTTCGAGAAATATTCATTTGAAGGTAAAATTTCACGGTTAGAGAATAAAAAATCAAATAGTAAAAATATTGAAAACCGCAATTTTAGCTCCCTATGGTTTAGTTTTTGGAAGTACCTGTATATCAGTTTTTTTCTTAGTTTTTGATGTACATCCACCCTTCGTCATTAAAATTTCGGTTTTCAACATTTTTAGTATTTAATTTTTCGTCCTCGAACCGTGAAATTTCATCTTAAAATAAATTTTTCTCGAAAACGGTTAATTATACAGTATTAGAACAAGAGTAGCTTTTTTATGTATTTTAACCTGAGGAATCATATTCCAAAAATAAAATTACAAAAATAAAATAACATACGAAGATGGGCCTTATTAAGAATAGTTTACGTGCAAAACCTCGTTTCTATATCTTAAAGGGTTCCTGAGTTATTAAATAAAAACCGAATTTTTTAGCTACTTTCAAAGGGGCGTAGCTCCATTACGACGAATTTTTAGACATATGTTTATAGGGATTTTTTGTAATATTTACTGATATACAATCACCCCTTAAAATTTTGGACTCTATTTCAAATACACATAAAACATAAAACTTATAGAGAATTTAAAGAGCTACTAGTTTGCTTATATTTGCTTTTATCCTCCCATAAATAATTTGGCTGCAAAATGAAAAAAACCATTTTACTTCAAACATGGCTATTCCCATATAAAATTTATGGGCAACAATGTGATTTCTTTATCTACTCCGCGGGGGACACACAACAATGTGATTTCTTTATCCGCGGGGGACACTTTTCAAAAGTTCTAACTTGTATTTTTTTTTTCTTTCTTATATCACACTTAAACCAAAGTCATTGGGCTAAAGTAGTATGATCATGATAGTTTCATACTATACTTTTTCTTCTACTGAAAATATGTCACTAGACATTGTAAATACAACAAAATACATATTTTTAAATAAAGCACTTCATATAATTTAATAATTTTATCAAATAAATACTTAAACAAGATTTTTACTGAATTATATCACATTTTTGTGACAGATATGGCATGATTTAAATAATTATAATCAATAATAGATAAAGCGGTTTTTTTAAGTAAATTGATTAAAAACGGGTCAAATATTAAAGAAAACTAATACACTCTATGTAATTTTAACCCAAAACTTTAAATTGCTTTAAATTATTTCATATTTCCTGGTAAAATATAATATGTTATATATTTTTTGCTAATTTGGCTGCAGTTTTTTTACTTTTATAGACAAGAGATGGCACCCACATGTGCTTATTCTAACACTTGATATGGAATAGTCATACCGTATCTAGAGCTAAAATGGATTTTTTTTTCACGACTGCTTTAGAATGTAAGCAAATACACATACTTTTCAAACACAGAAATAATCCATTCTAGCTCTACGGTATGAATATTCCGTATCAAGTGTTAGAATGAGCAAATTAGCAAAAATATATATATTTTACCATGAAATATTGAATAATTTAATGCAATTTAAAGTTTTGCGTTAAAATTACATACAAGTTTAGTTTTTCTTAATATTTGACCAGTTTTTTATCAATTTATTTCAAAAAATTAAAACTGCTCCATCTGTTAAATATTTAAACCTGATATCTGTCACAACAATCTGACATAACCTTCAATTTTTGCATTATAATTTGTAAATATGTGCTTAAATTAAATAAAAATCTTTTTTAAATACTGATTTGATAAAATTATTAAATAACATTAATTGCTTTATTTAAAAATATGTGTTTTGTTGCGTTTACAATGTCAAGTCACAAAAAACATTGTTTTTAACCTTGTCCGCAGTTTAAAGCCATAGAGTGTTTTATATTTGCAGTAGAAGAAAAAGTATAGTCTACAACACGAATGGAATAGTCATTCCGCGCTCGCGAGACCGTCACAAACTTTCCGCTCGCGCGGAATATTGTCTATTCCATACTAGTTATAGAATATAGATACTATATTATTATTTGAAAAGTGTGTGTATTTGCCCACATTCTAAACCAGTCGTAGAAAAGAAGAATGTATTATTATAAGTCAAAATTCAAGTGGCTTGCTCGTTATAAGAAATAACGACACGGTAGGTAGCGTCAACAAGTGTAACACTGCAAAGTATCCAAGTTCTAGATTTCTCCGTAACACGCTATCATTTTGGTTGGAAAACACCCTTCATCCATTATATAAGCCAGACAATTTATTTTCCTTAGTTCAAACAGAAGATCTTGAATATTGCATTGTACCTTCCCCTCTAACCTTTCTCTTTTGTGGTAATATAGAGCATACGCTTATGTCAGAAACCTAAAGCGCGCAAAAGAAGAGGATTTAATAATAGGTCACAAAATGTTGTTGGTTGATTCAACGTTAAAAACGTAACTAAAACATATGTGTGACAAATTCCTGCTAAAACTTATATGGGTCCAAAATGAGAAATAACTTATCAAATGACAAATAAAATCTATAATTGATTTAAGGCTTATGTACATTAACATTATAACAGTCATTTCGCCTCAATGATTATAATCATGATTAATGGCTTATCCACAGGCTCGCATAACAACATAATACATAACAATGCGATGCCGTCATTGGCTTGATGTGCCGCCATATATCTTGTAAGCCAATCACCGCATCGCATTCTTATGTTTTATGTTCTTATGCAAGCTTCTGGATAGGCATTAAAGTAATAATTTATATCAATAAAAATATAAAACAGAAAATAAATTAAAATGTTTTTCTCGCATTAGGCCCACCTATATCCGGATGTCAATTTTCTTTTTAAATGGATATAATGCCTTTTAATAGGTTATAGCCAAAATATATTGGGACTTAATCAGATGTAAAGTGTCATATTTATTAAAATGAATAACAAAGAAACAAATTAAATTATTTTTTATATTTATAATAATAAATTTATTTATATTTTAAATGTAATGAAATTGTAAAATTTTTATTAGTTGAAAAATGAGACATTTTTTTATTTATCAAGAAAAAATACTGTTTATAACTATATCTACTAATTTATTAATTAAAAAAAAAGTCACATATTTGTAATCATAGGACAAAGGACATAATTTTTTTTTGAAGTTTCCTAAAAAGTCTTAATTTGCCTACTATTTTAAACAAAGAGAATTAATTTTCTCACATTTCTTTTCTCAAAAAAATTTAATAAAAAAATGTGAATGAAAAAGATACGGTCGTATGAAAAATAGCTTACGCAACTCGTCTCTTACCTTTTTCAATATACTTAAGTGCTTTTTTTACTCGGAAGTTGCCTCGTAAAAAATATGCAGCCTTGTACCTGTTAAAGTCATTGTGTGACGAAGCTAACACATACCTACAGTTTATAAAGTCTAGAAATGAAAACTGAAATTTTTCATTCCCAACCTGGGAATCACATGCAAAAGAATTAAATCGAATTAAAAAATATTTGTTTATTCTAAAAAGTAAAAGTACAGAGCGGTCCAAAAGTCACCCCCCCCCCCTTAACTTTTGAACGAGTTTAGATATCAACTTCAAATTTAGAACTCTTAAATAAGACAACTTAAACTATCTTTAAGCATATATTTTATACTTTTAGCTCTTAAAATGTGGGCAGGGGGGCATGGGGCGACATTTTTTTAAATGGAAAGGTGGGTCGTGTGATACCTCATTTTAAAGCTTACAAAAATCTCTATTTAACTGTATATTTTTTATTTTTTTTAAACATTTTTTTTTGGGTTTAAAATAGGGTTGAATATGGGTATTTTTGTCAAAATTTCTCTAAAAAATCCAAACAATTTTTTAAAAATGCGTAATTTCATAATAAAAAAAAGTAAATTATACTTTTAAACTAATTTTAGTTGACATAAATAAAAATTAACAAACAAAAACTTTTATTGTTATAGCACAAAATACTGAAAAATCAAAACCTTAAAAAACATGTTTAAATTTTTTAAAAATGTACGGTTATATAGAGAATTTTAAACGCTTTAATGATGTATCACACGACCCCCCTTTCCATTTAAAAAATTGCCCCCATGCCCTCCTGCTCACATTTTAAGAGATAAAAGTATCAAATATATGCTTGAAGATAGTTTAAGTTGTCTTATTTAAGAGTTATAAATTTGAAATCGATATCTCAACTCGTTCAAAAGTTAAGAGGGGGGGGGTGACTTTTGGACCGCACTGTATAATATCTATATTATAGAAGGTGTAAGAAATAGGTTATACCAATAAAAAACAGAGAAGAAAGTTTTAAAAAACTTAACCCAGATATGCCCATCGTCCTTCTACAGGGACATTTAAAAATAAATTAAAATAATTTAAATAAAACTTAACTCTATAAATTTTATATTAATTTTTATTGTAATAAAATTACTACGAAATGGCTCTAAGCTCCAGAATACAATATCAATAAATAAAATTTAGTAGACTTGTGTACTAATTTAGATCCATTTTTATTGAAATATTTATATTATTAAAATTTAAATTAACTGACCAATTAAATCTTGATTAAAAAATTCGATTTGCCAAATTTGATTTTAAATGTCTTAAAAACAAATGAAAATTAAAAAAAAAAGATATTTTCTAAAATCGCTAAGAAATTAAAGATATCCTATTGAAAAGAACTGGCCTGAGGGGGTCAAACACATCCGCTTAAGTCCGATTTGGACTTTTTGCGGTAATTCTCAAAAAGGGTAAATCCATGATAATAAAAGATTTAAAAGAAAGTGTAATTTTTCTGCGGCTGTAACGTGAGTTACCATGGCTTTACCCAAAAGCACCCAAACGAATATTTTCGTTTTAATCCTGAAAACTTATCTGAAAAAAATGAGAGGTGACAGAACTCTTGATTTAAATTCACAGAACCACACCGTCAAACAAGACTTCGTGTCTATTTTAAGGGAGGATTGGTGTAGTATTCTACCGCGTCTGTACATGACAAGTCTACTACGACTAGCCTGGGTTCGATTCTCACTGGCGCCGATTTGTCTTTTTCAATTAATTAATAATTGAAATTTGGCGAAGGTATAAGTAAAGCGGACTCCCTTTGAAAACTGATTCGAAAGTCAGTATAAGCCGGTGGTTCCCTCTACTACTAGGCCACACAAGTCCTGGACTTGCTTAATTAAGTAGAATAGTACGAGGTTAAACAAATAAACAACAAACAACAATTTTAATGATGTTTCAGTACCTATATATTTAAATTTTGGATCCTGTATACTGCAAATATCACAGATAAGAATATTGAAGTATAATATTTTTTTGACAAAAAAAATACTATAATATCAAGCTAAATATATATTAGTTAGTAAAAATACGTGACCGAATGACCGAAAAATTAAATAATCAAAGTATTATTATTTGATAATAATTTGAAGTGATTTATATTGTGTGCATGTAAATTCAATTAAAATTATTTTGATTGGAAGCTTTGTATACAAAGCTTTCAGTATTATGTTTTTGATTTATTTTTATAATATCTGTAGATCTAACATTTTTATTGTTCCATGCCCCAAAAACAAAAAACGGTCCCGTATAGGATTGGTTCCCTGTCCTATCCTATTCTTTCCGCCATACATTTATATTTTTTCTAAACAACTTCTATTACAATGGATCAAAGAACTTTTACCTTAGAAGTAATTTCAGACCAATGTTTATGAAGGTGTCATCTTTTTGTTTATTTATTTACTAACAGAAACCAAATCAGCTTTGTGGTGTAAAATGTAGATGTCGCTAGTCGACTTTCAGGCTACCTAGTAGCGATGTTGCTTAGTTTCCGCCTTATCATGAATTCATATCATTATACTTAAATTAAAAATGTAAAAAACTTTATTGTGTATACTATAATTATGTTTAATATTATAGTATATTTAAATCTCTTAAAATTAAACTACTAGTTCATATAAAACTCATACAGAACTAATTTTTCTTAAAATTTACAATAAAATATCCAAAGTATATGTTTCCAATCGACAACACTGTACCCCTGTCAGTCATTTTACGACATTAGACTGTGAGTTTACACATTCTTTCTCTCTCTATAAGCGTACTAAGTGTAAACAATAGTCACTCCCCACCAGCCCCTCACCATAGTTGGTTCACACTTCAAACAAAGCATACGGTAAATTTCATCATGTTCCTTCTTGAGATAAAAGTTCTTTGCAATGGATAAATTTATTCATACGCACAAACCGGTTAACTACTCCTTAATCCAACCCTCCCACTTTTCTTTATCTTAAGTTTTTCCTCAAACACACCTATTAACTACTCTTCTATTAAAAACTTACGATCCTTCACATGAGGAAATAAACTGGTCACTAGATGCCAGGACAGGGCTTTAGGGAGGGTGGACCAGTATTTTTTTCTTAATTTTTTAAAGCGTAAAGTGTAATAGTAGATTACAGGTAGACTCGGGAAATAGTACTTTTTCCGAGACCTTATTAATGGGCGAGTCCAAACCAGACCCATGTATTGATTTTTTTTCCATTTTTTAATAAAAGATCTTATTAAAAAAAAAGTTATTTGCTTTTTTTTTGAAAAATTAAAAAAAAAATGTTTTTCGCAATATTTATTTTTATTTTTTATAGTATTTGTTAAAATTCAATATACCATTTACTGTGAATAGTATATAATGGAGTGCGTAGCATTACACATCTTCACCTTTCCTTTAATTAAGAACTTTTAAATTTGAGAAGAATAGAAAAAAAAGTCATGTCCATTTAGTTAGTTTTCGAACGGGCGTCTAGGTAGCTCAGCTGGTAGAGCGCCAGGTCGGAAACCGTGAGGACTCTGGTTCGAATCCATACTGAGACCTGACTTTTTTTTATAACTTTCTCTTCTGTCAATATGCCACTAATATTTTCTTTCATAAAATAAAATGTTTGATCTATGGTAATTTTTGACGATTTAGATAATTTTAAACATCGTATATTATTCTTCTAGCACTACGTGCTTTAAAGAGTAGAATAGAAACATTTCAAGGAAAATAATATATTTAATTTTAAAAAAGCAAAAGAATAAAATACAATTCTATCTTCCGAATATATTTGTACCTTATTGAAATAAAATACGAACGTTCATGCCTATTTTGCATCCGCCATGCTATGCACGCTGGTCTGGAAACAACATTTAGCTCAAGTCTCATATAACCCAAGTTTTTTTTTGTAATTTAATTATATACACTCAGAAAATGTCATTTTAATTTTAATAATAAATTTTATTTGTATTCTAAAAATGCATCTTAAACGTATCCCTAAAAAGCCATTTAACACAAACGTTCATAGAAACTTATTTCTTACTTTTTGACGTAAAATCTGATATAATCTAATAAACATCTCATACTTTTTTGTCAAAACAAGTGAAAATCGTTTTCTCTGAAAACCGCATCGATAGATTTTTCAAGTTTGGACTTATAAAGATGCCAAAGCTCTAAATAATTAAATTATGAAAAGAACTTGGATAATATCATAGTTAAGCTAAAGGTTGTTTCCAGACCAGCGCACTGTGTTTCGTCTAGTAGACAAAATGCATGACCTAATTACATGAAACTAACGGTACCAGGTAGTAAACATCCCCTCCCAGGTACCAAATCCAAGAAATAAAGGTCACAGGATTATTCCCTAATTAGTTAGCCTGGATTAGAGGTAAGTGATAAGCAAAGCGTTGCGGTCAATTTCGTAACAGTTGCAATTTTGCCACAGTTTCGATAACATCTCTCAAAATTTTTAGTAAAAGTGAAAAGGGTTTTAGTGATGGAATCTTTTATTCAAGGTATGTTTATTTATTTATGTAAAAAAATACAGTTTTTGTTGGGTAGTTGTACTTAAAATATGTAACTGAAAATACTGTTGATTTTTTTTTGAAAATTTCTTTAATCCCTAATTGTCAAAGACCACAACTTTTGATCTAGACCAGCTTTTTGGCTATTTTTTTTAATGTAATGCCCTATATTCACGTTTAATTACGAGTAATCATTTTGGCCCGAAAGTGCCCGCAACTAAAATTATGTGTTTTTTTTTAGAACAAGTAGTCACCGATTCTTCGAAAATTTATTATGATGACGAGTCATCATCGGATGATTTTTAGGTTTAATTGTTATGTTTTAGGACCAATAATTTATATAGTATGTCAAGATTTATTATTTTATTTTAATTTTGTTAATTTTCATTCGATATTGCACTTTACGTTTACCTTATTGTCTTATCCTCGTATTATTTCATTGTAAAAAATAAAATCTTTTTTTTTTTTTATGAAAATAATGTTTTGTTCTCTCTGATATGCCCTTGTTATTGCATAATTATACAACTCTATGCAATTAAAACAAATAAAATAATTTTGTCCAGCAAGCTATACACTAGACGAAACACTGTGCAGCGTGATCCGCGATGCTATGGAGAGCCGGTTAGCGTTATTCGCGATCACAGGTGCAATTTATGGTTCTCACAAGATCGAATTCCAAGATTTATATCTTTTATCTGAAGACTATTGCCTATACGTCTTATCTCTCGATATCTCTCGGGATAAGAGATTTATCAAAAATCGCCGCTATCACTTCCAAATCGAATCATATTAGTTTTCGCATAATACGAAAGTGTGTGTGTGTTAAGGTGGAATAAAAAGTACTGCTGCCAAAAAATTTATACTTTCCTTTGCAGGTACAAAGTTATCGTGGCCACAAACTTCTAGGACAGGCAGACAAACCGACAAACAGATTTTTTTTGACTGAAATCATCTTTTTTGGATATACAATATCGAGAAAAAAAATTAATTTTTTCGTAAAACGAAAAATAAATTGAAAAAAAATGTTTTTGAAAAAAAAAATGTTTTTACCCCATTTTACCCCATTCCAATTTTTACCAAAAATAACCCCAGCCTAGACCTTTGGATAATCCACCTATGGTCCAAATTTGAAGTCTTTAGCCCGAAGCGTTCTTGAGTTATTGTGGTCAAATATTTCTCGGACACACAGACAGACCGACAGACAGATTTTTTTTACGGAAATTGTATTTTTTGGATATAAAACGTTCAGAAACTTTAAAAAAAGCAATAATATTTTTTCGATTTTTTTTTACTTCCTTGGGGAAAGTAAAAGGAGGTCCTTAAAACTTGGGGTTAAGAAAAATAATTCCTGATTAAGAGTAAAAAAAAGTTTTATTTTATGAGGTTGTGTTACTTATATTATGTAGAAAAAATGATAGTTGTGATTTTAAAGAATACTTTTCGCCAACCTAGTGTGTATTGTTCTGACGGGCCATCTGCCTCCTATTAACTTGTTATTGGAGGATATTATTTTTCTCAGTTTTCGGCATTTTTTAAGTTTTAATATATTTTATATCTATATCACGTTTTTTGTCTATTTTAAAATGGAAAAACATCTATTTTATATTTTATGTCATGATATGTCTTTTATTTAGTTGTATATTGAATAATATCCAATGAATAAATACGTCTTTTATGACTTTTTACTTTACAGAAATTTGAGGGTATATTAAAAACCCTCTGGAAAATATGAAAAAAATTTAAAAAAAAAATCCATCTTCAATACTAATTAAAAAGGAAGCTATTTAATCTGACCAATCCTGTTGCTGATGTTAAATTACCTTAAAAAGTTGAATTTGTAGCTATGGAAGCAAATTTAATTATTGCAGGTACATATTCTGTAGGTTGACATGGTGATTAATGTGACATAAATATTTATTGTCAAAAAAAAAACACCGCTGGATGGAGTGACCCTATAAAAATAGAACATTTGATAGCCTCTGTCGGTTTTGTCAAAATATAATAACCTAAAAAGATTCTAAAGTTGAAAGTCTCAAACAATGCACGCGTCAACAATTAAAATGCAACCATAGTTACTAATAAGTAGGGAAAAACTAATTTGTAGGTAATTTAACATTAGCAACAGGATTGGTCAGATTAAATAGCTTCCTTTTTAATTAGTATTGAAGATTGAAGATTCATATTTTTCAGGGGGTTTTTAATATAACCTCAAATTTCTGTACGCGAGTTCTGGAACAGGATGCCCAGCAGGAATATATATATTTTTTAATATGTTTTGGTCCTAAATTAACTTTTTTTATTCATTGGTTTATAAACAAAATAATATTTTGCACCTTTAGAAAGAGATAAACAGCTGTTAAATTTCAATGTTTATAAGTTATTTTGTTTACCAGAATTAGTTTAATAGAAATTAATTTGTCAAAGGAAATAACCTTTGCATAATATATCATATTCAATACTAGTATAAACGTAGACTTATAACGGAAGTTTAAATACGTAGAAGGCGAAGATCTAATATATCAAATAGCATTTATAGAAGACGGTAAAATGTGACAATTCAACGATAAGTTTGGCCAAGCTTCCTTTTGTAGGATATATTATATTTCAAAGCTGCAATAAAACATTTTAATATCTTTTTCAGATCCTTTCTAAATAAAAAATGGGCATATGATAGCATATTGTGGTAAATGAACACCACTTCAACATGGATAAGGCCAAGATAAATCTAACTAAATTTTTTAACCAAATATGATTTATATGTTTTAATAAATATAAGCATTCATTTACAAAACTGACAATATAAAAAACGTTCTAAATAAATAAGTTCATCGCTTTTCTTTATAAGGATTATTATTTTTTGTTGAGTTCTTTTTTTAACAGCATACAGCACCCACATTTAGAGGTGACAGACAGGATCCTTATTATAACTAGGCCTAGCTATTAAACGGAGAATCCACCTAAAATTTTAAACGGGTGTAACCATTTTAAGGTTAATCTATATTGCGTAAAATAAACTAAACTAGCAATTAAAGTGGTCCAATTAATTTTTGGGTGGACCAGGTCCGATTAAAAAATTATGGTATAAAGGTAGTTTCAAATTTAAATATTTCGAAAGGTACTAAATGGATCTGGATAACCCATTTGAACATAGTGAAATAAATTGATATGGATAATGATCATATTTTCTAAAAAATACCTTAAAATATTCTTTTTATAAAATATAATTTTTATAAGTTGACTTTTATGAACATGCTTGCAAGCCTAGCGCAGTACCGCTCTAGCCAGTACTGCAGTAAGTGGCTAAACTATCGACAGAACCATAATTTGCAATTTAAAAATGGACAAAAAAGGTTTTAGTTTAGCAACTGAGAATGGAATTAAATTAACCAAATCAAAGAATATGCCTGTAAAACTATTAAGATAAGTAATAAAACAATTTATATCATTTTGCGATGAAAAAAATATTACAGTTGGTTTGACATATTGTAAATCCTTAAAAAATAATCTTCTGAATTACACACGATTCTTCGAATTATTGGGAAAAATTCACAGTTTTAATTTAAATTTGATGTCAAAGAATATAATTACTCCAGGGGCCCTGCATGGGCGACGCCAGTGCATTTTTTCCTCATAATTCTGAGCCTCTTGTGTAATTATATATAAAAACTTTACTTTTATAGGACTTTTCCTTCTACTAATATTTTTTTGAGAGGGGTGCTCCCTATTGTTTCTAAAGCGATATTTTTTAAAAACATTAGGATACTTCCTCTCATATTACTTATGTTTCTCTGGAAATTTGAGATCTATCGGATATTTCGTTCTTGGGTTAACTTTTTAATAAAAAACTTAAGAATAATATTGCTTCAATCAGGATGTAAATATACTCTGGCTTCATTACTTTGGCAAATCTCGGTGGTACTAGTTTAGATTGGGACTCTTTTTGGTATAACTTAAAAAATTTAACACAGATTTAATCGTATAAACAAATATTATTTCTTGTTTAAATGATCGTTTGAAATGTCATTAATAGTATTATTTTGTGAATTTATTAGATTTAAAGTCTTTGTCGGAGTAATCAAAATTTTTGTAATATTAAAAAAGTAGTTATATTTCATCTAGAAGCTGCAAGAAAAACTTTAAATTTTGCAAGAGAAGAGTGCATAATATGCATAATATACCATACATGTACTGAATACGAGCCTGGACGAAAGCGACTACTATGAGAAATGAAGATTATTAACTTCCCAGATTTTTTTTATTTATGTTCAAAATTAATGGAGAACCCCTAGCACAAGCTAAAGCTAATTTGGGGTTCTCCATGGATCTGTAATAATACTAAACAAATAAATAAATAAATAAATAAAATAAAAATAAATTAATTATAGTTGATTTCTTAAATAAAAACCCTATATAAAGACATGCAAAAATTTAGATAGAATTCAGTGTTTGCAAAAATTAGATAGAATTCGGTGTTAACGAAAAAGTGTTAACGAAAAAGTGCCAAGTGAAAATGTAGTTCCTGTAGGAATAATTTTGGGAATTATTCTTGAATTAAACTTTAAAAGATTTTGGGATTTGTAACATCAAAGTTAAAAATAATTACACAATTTTAGACATTTATAAATATTTTTAATATTTATACTATAGAAGATTGGATGGCTAACCTGACTAAGTGTGTGTATATTCCCGTTCGGCTTAGCCTGATGAAACATTAATACGAAAATTTTCACTTTATAATAACACATAGATATAGTCATCCAAACGGTAAAAAAGCTGCGACCGAACGGACAGCGCGCTCTCTTCTTTACGTCATAAGCGTGCTTGAGTGCAAGTGAGATGCACTCAAATTCCACATATATTTTCAATAGCCACACATCCGTGTGCCGAACAATAAACTGGGGGACGAAAAGATGGATTTTTTCTAAAATATTTAGAATTCAACAAGTAAAAAACTGAATACTGTATATATTTTAATGAGTATATGAGAGGAAGAAATCTATTAACTTATTGTTTTTGAAAAAATATACCATTAAAAATTATTTATTAATTAGCTACATAGTAGAAAAAAGATTTTATTGATTACTTAGCTCTTTTATGTTGGTAAAATTGGATTTATTTTATGTATCACAATTTGATGTATTAGTGTATAAGCTAACACTTCATAAAATTGTTTTATCAACAGATGTTACACTGTACGGCACACCGGTTACCATCTGCATTTGATCACCTCGTAATATTTAAACGGTTAAAGAATAATATCGTATGATAATATAGTTACTGCCTCTTAAGTTTTATGTAAAATAAAAATGTTTAAGATTAAATTATATTGAGTATTCAGACTTTTACTATTATATTGTTTTATTAGAAATATTTTATTACTTTTTTAAAACAAGTAAAATTTACTTTCAGTACCTACTTTAACACGATAAAAAGTTTCCTTACATACCAAGGGTTTCGACACATAAATAGTAATATAAATTTTTCAGGAGTTGGAGTTTGTGTTGTTTAACTGACAATTACTTTCAATCTTTTTTCTACAATAACTTTTAGAATTCAAAAGAAAATAGATATACCGGGCTTCCCATCTAAAACAGATCAATCATTTTTTGGCGTTACTATTAATGCCATCGAAATAAAGTTTATGTCAGTTAATATACAACCAAAAAGCGATACGTGAGCTTAAACAAAAGGTGTCGCTTCAAACAAAACTAAAAAAAACTTTGTAATATTAAGCCACACTTTAACTTTTTAATGTTTAAATTATATTGAGTATTCAGGCTTTTAGTATTATATTGTTTTATTAGAAATATTTTATTACTTTTTTAAAACAAGTAGAATTTACTTTCAGGATCTACTTTAACACAATAAAAAGTTTCAGTACATACCAAGGGTTTCGACACATAAATAGTAATATAAATTTTTCAGGAGTTGGCGTTTGTGTTGTTTAACTGCCAATTACTTTCAATCTTTTTTCTACAAAAACTGTCAGAATTTAAAAGAAAATAGATATACCGGGCTTCCCATCTAAAACAGATAAATCATTTTTTGGCGTTATTATTAATGCCATCAAAATAAAGTTAATATACAGCCAAAAAGCGATACGTGAGCTTAAACAAAAGGTGCCGCTTCAAACAAAACTAAAAAAAATGTAATATTAAACCACACTTTAACTTATTTACATTGACTAAACAAATCATAATCATTTTAACCCCTTCCCGCATACTGTGCCATATATGGCCCACACGGTTTTTTAGTGTATCTCTAGTACCATATCTTAAACTAACTTTTACTTATATGCAAATGAATAAAGAAGCCTATTACATACATTTGTCTGCAAATAATGTAGTCGCCTAAATTTATTTTAATGGACTTTTATAAACGTTTATATCATGGCTGCGGTATGTCATATACAGGATGTATTTGAAATACGGTAGGAAATTTTAACAGGTGATACATGATAAAATATGACAAAAAGTTCCTATAAACATATGTCTAAAAATGCGTCATAAGGGAGCTACGCCCCTTTGAAATTGGCTAAACAAATCGGTTTTTATTTAATAACGCAGGAACCCTTTGAGATATATTAACGAGGTTTTTCACGTGAATTAATCCTAATAAGGCCCATCTTTGTATGTAATTTTCACGTACTTATTTAAACCAGGGGTGTGCGAAACGGGGGGGCCTTATCAGTTTTTTGTCCCAAACTTTTTTCTGTGTAACTTTTTTGCAATTTTATTTTTGAAATATGATTCCTCAGGTCAAAATACATAAAAAAGATACTCTTGTTGTAATACTGTGGGATTAACCGTTTTCGAGAAAAGTTCATTTGAAGGTGAAATTTCACGGTTCGAGGACGAAAAATTAAATACTAAAATGTCGAAAACCACAATTTTAATGATGCAATGTTATTCTACATCAAAAACTAAGAAAAAAAGTTTCTATACATGTAGGTCGAAAAACCGCTTTTAAAGCTACCATAGCCCTTTAAAAATGGTGCATATTTAGGAGACCATAGCTCCATTAGGATTCATTTTTGGAAGTACCTGTATATGAGGTTTTTTTCTTAGTTTTTAATGTACATTCGCCCTACATCATTAAAATTTTGGTTTTCAACATTTTAGTATTTAATTTTTCGTCCTCGAACCGTGGAATTTCACTTTCAAATGATTTTTTCTCGAAAACGGTTAATCCTACAGTATTACAACAAGAGTACCTTTTTTGTGTATTTTGACCTGAGGAATCATATTTCAAAAATAAAATTGCAAAAAAGTTACACAGAAAAAAGTTTGGGACAAAAAACTGATAAGGCCCCCCGTTTCGCACACCCCTGGTTTAAATAAGTACGTGAAAATGACATACAAAGATGGGCCTTATTAGGATTAGTTGACGTGCAAAACCTCGTTGATATATCTCAAAGGGTTTCTGAGTTATTAAATAAAAACCGATTTTTTTAGCCACTTTCAAAGGGGCGTAGCTCCCTTATGACGCATTTTTAGACATATGTTTATAGGAACTTTTAGTCATATTTTATGATGTAGAATCATCTGTTAAAATTTCCGACGCTATTTCAAATACACCGTGTATAAAGTACCACGTATACACCTGATGGGAAATGGCCCGGGATTAAGATTTGAATATGTTTTAGTTCTCAAATGACTGATTAAAAGTTTGCATGGGCACCAAGCTCTAAGTCTAATAGTTGTTGAGCTAGAGCCTAACAAAATTTTATTAAACGAATCTATCTTTTAATATAACTCGCGAACGAAACAAGATATTCAGATTGAACTTGAACTGAATTACTTAGAATAATAAAATGTTCATTTTAAAAGTCAGTGGGCTACGAAAAAGGGATTGTTTTTTTATTCTCCATTTTTACTTAATTGCAGGTACGCCACTGACTCTTCTAAGACTTCAATATTTTGTGCAATATTGCGAACTTTTATTTTTCGTATTTTAGCCTAAGTCCAATCTAAATATATAGTTTCGTTGGCGAGTTATAAAAAACGTAACAAAAAAGAATTAAAAATAATTCTTGATTTTTTTAAATATTTTCCCCGTTATTAGCAAGTCAAAATACATAAAATATTTATTTTTCGTAAATATTAAAAAAATCATGCGGGAAGGGGTCCAATATTTTTTAATTAATTTCTCTAAAAAACTATGATCTTTTATAATAATTTTTTATCAAGGACGCTATTTATTTAACTTAGTTTAATTGCAGTTAAGGGTTATAAAAATTAAATATGAATATTATAAATGTTTGGATAAATTTCATATAAATTGTCAAAATTAAATAAACCTAGAGTAAAGTGCCTTTAGGACTTAAACATTAAACAATTATAACGTACAGCTAAAGTTATAAGTTATATCAAAAGAGGCTTAAATGAGCTTTATTCAGATTAGGGTGTTAAAAAACATAGTTCTACTTAAAAATATAGAACTACCCCCAATTATTGGCACTTTAAGAAATTTTCCACATATATTTCATTATAACTTATTAAATATTTCATGTTATCAAGAATAAAATATTTTACATCATTTAGTAGTTATTCTATTTTATATATTATATAAAATTTAAACTGAGATCTTTATAATATTAAAGAATTTTTTTAATTAATTACAAGAATACACAATTTCGTATTATTGGCACCTTTTTGCTAATAATTGGCATCCAGATTTTCCTATTATTGGCACCTAATTTTCGCTTTGAAGCAACGGAAAAAAATTACTGAGTACCTACTTTTTGTTGAATAATAAACATTTTAGTATCAAAATAAAATATTTAAATTGGAATATTGCAGTTTTATACATATTAACTAAAGGCTGTAAACAAAAACTCAAATTTATTTTAGAATTACAAAATTTTAAATATCTCTATATTAAAATTAAAATATTAGTTACCTAATACTAATTTGTATCCATAAAATAATGCCTAGTTAACTAGGTACACTTATCTAAAAGAATTATTAGGTTTCAAGACTAATTTTGATGCGCAAGTTTTGCATACAATAAACCTGTGCCAATAATAGGAATTTAATATAATTTGGACGCCTATTATGGGCACCGTGATAAAAATAAAATTCTAAAGAAAAATTAACTTTATAGACAAAATTAAGTGTAAAATGTATATACGCACATATTTATTGATGAAAAACTGTAAGTTTTTCATTAAACGCTGTTTAGAACTCATTTATTTGAAATAGGTTTTTGGTAAAAACTGTATCTTTTGTGTAATAGCCCACCTGCTTTAAAATATGGATTTGGTTTTGTCTTATATCAGATGTGGCAATTTTTTTGTATATTTAACCGTACGAGTAATAAATCTATTCAATTTAATTTAATTTATTCTATTAATTTAGCATTTTAACTGGTTGCCAATAATTGGAATGGGATTTTTACTAAAGAAGCACCTGTGCCAATAATTAGAATTTAGTTTAATTTTGTATACTAATTGTTGGCACCGTCGAAATTAAATAAAAATTTAAAGAAAAATAAAGTTTTTAAGGCTAATTAATAAGTAGAATGCATATACTTACTAAAATTATCGAGAAAAAATAGTAAGTCCATCAATAAACGTCTTTTACTAACCTTCTATTTAAAGCACTTCCTTAGCACAAACCTTAAAAATTCACACTTACGTAGTTCACACGAAACTGCTAAGACTCTAGTGCCCAGGGGGGAAAAATATGTTAATCGCATTTAAAGTATAATATTTAGAAATATTGCCACTTCGTAAAAAATATAGTTAGATTAAGGTACCAATGGAGATTTTTTTTATATAAAAGAAAATATCACTCCAGTGGCAATAATTAGCGGAGTGCCAACGATTGGGGGTTTTACCCTAGTTCTATCTAGGATATAGTTTGGGTACTTGTAACCCTAAATCTCACATGCATTCTAATAAGCATATTTTTGCTATTTTAATAAAATAATAAATAGGATAAAATTGGGATTATTTCAAGTAATAGTAGATTACAGGTCGACTCGGAAAATAGTACTTTTCCGAGACCATTTATAGGTCGAGGAAAAGTACCATTTTCCGGGAGACCTGTATACTATTTTATTCGCAACTGTTTTTATTTAAAGATAAAGTACTATTTTTTTTGAAACCTAGATGTTTGAATTCAAATGAAGAAAATAACACTATAATACTTTATTTTTTAGTTCTTTTCATATTTACCACAAATCATTTTTCCTGCATTTCACAAGAGAAGCACAATCATATAAAACTGAAGTTTTACATACAAAAAACCAACCACAAAAATCTTTTGTTGATAGCTCACAAGGCACCGTTTATATCATTTATTATCCTTTTCAGTATCAAATTTAAAAAAAACATTGACTAAAACTGTACATTTAGGTTTTTTATACAAAATTTATTAGATTATATTCGTGTTTATCAAAGTAGTTTGGTGTTTATCATGACAATAGCAGTTCAGCCATTTTGATATTTTAATCGGTGGTGCCATCTAGCGGAAATTAATGATTTATAATGCAGACCAGTAATAATTAGTTTACTGGTCTCTATTTTTCATTACAGGTCAGGTTCGCCTCTGAATAGATTCAAAAATATAAATTAACAACTAGTTGCCCTTATTAATACATTAATACATGCAAACCCTTGTCACACTAGCTCAAAGGGTACCAGATTTATTAATTAAAAACGTTATTTTTAGTACAATTTTAAAGGGTTGTAACTCTCTTAGGGTTGGTTTTCGGACATATTTTCCTGTGCTTGTTTTTCATGTTTTTTGATGTAGAATCAACCACTTTATTATGTATAACACCTCAAACACCTTGTATATTTTCTCATTTATTTCATACATCATACTGTAAGTAATAAAAGCTATTTCAAAAAGCATTCAGGTAGAACGTAAAGTAAGTATGTGTTAAATAGGTTCATAGAACGAGATTAAAGTATTTTTATAATAAGCATAAATAATCATATTAATAATAATGTTGAAACCGTGGCTTATTCTTGTCAAATAAATTTCCCCTTGCTTTTGTTACCATTTAGGTTACTTCACGTAAGTTGTATATAATCCTTAGACAATGTGGGTATATCACTGGTTAAGTTCCAGTTGCCAGTAATAGTATATTTCTAACCTAATAGCTTAGAGGGAATTCATAAAATCGTGGACTTTGTGACAAGTCCTTGAAATCTGGTATAGTCTTAGGTATAGTCATAAGGATCTAGGAAACCACCGCAAACAACTTGTGCGCGGTGGTGGTGGCCTGTTTGCAAAAACGCATTTTTTTTTTGCTATGTAACTCGGCTTTAGATCGTCGCCCAACAAAAAATAAGCAAAATATTTGTTCGTTATTAAATTTTCTACAATTTATGTCAATAACTTTTTTTGTTTAAACAATCAGAAAAAAAGTTACAGAGCGTTAAAGTTGATAAAATGTGCGTCATCTTAAAAAAATGACTTTTTTGCAATTTGCAGTTGTTTTCGAAAAACCGAAAAATGTTTGCACATTTTCAACTTTTGCTCCACTTCAGAACGCGAAAAAAGAAATTTGTAAATTTTATGTAAAAAATTTTGTTTTTTTTTTCAAAATGAATGGAGATCCCCTAGCACAAGCCAAAAGCTTATTTGGGGCTCTCCATGCCTATGTAATATTTACAAAAAATAAACCAAACTAAACTATAACTCAATATATTAAAAAATATACTTCTGCCAACAAAATAATAATTTCCCCTATAGCCCTATGTTCATTAAATTAAAAAATAAAATAAAATAAAAAAAAATCAATTTTTTTCTCAAAAAAAGTTTATTTTCTCGTAAATAAAAAAATATATTGAAAAAAAAGTGTTTTTGAAAAAAAATATACTCCATTTTACTCCCTTACCCCAACCTGATTTTTACGAAAAACAGTCCCAGCCTAGAACGTTGGATAATCAATCTGTGGTCCAAATTTAAAGTCTTTAGCCCGAAGCGTTCTTGAGTTATCGTGATCACAAATCTCCCCGAGACACAGACCGACAGACCGACAAACAGACCGACCGAGAGACAGATTTTTTTTATGGAAATCATATTTTTTGGATATAAAACGTCCAGAAACGTAAAAAAAGCATTAAAATTTTTTCCAAATTTTTTTACTAATGCAAGACTTCTCTTGTGGAAAGTAATATTATACTATAATTTATGGCCTGAAAAGAAAATAGTTCAAGGGCACTAATTCTAATTTTCCAGAGAAAAGGGCAGCCATCCAGGTTTAGTTACCATGAGGTAAAAATTCAGGTATTGGCTTTCGAGGTAAGTTCATAGGGGAAGTAACTTTGAGCACAAGTTTTACAAGGCAACGGCCACGATGTAAAGACCTCATTAGGTAATAAATACAAGGTAAAAGACAGCCCCCAATCATGGGCCTAGCCCTATGTTTGCGCTTGCTTTAGTCTACCTTTAAATTCTTCTCATATACAACTCTACTGAGTAGAGATAATTTTACTGTATTTTTCGATGTAGGGGGAAATACTCATGAATGGGACACTTTTATACGTGTTATGATCCGTATAATTTTAAAATTTTATTTTAATATACATAGCCTATAAGATCTAATTCTTAAAAGTAAGCATGAGTAACGTCGGATATTTTCGGGTTTTGTTCGGACCCCTCTAAGTAAAAATCGTTGAACTTTGGTAGTGGGGAATTCACACCCAGAAACATTAGCGCGTGTGACCTAAATATGCCTCATTTTAATTTATGGGTTTATGAAGAGAATAAATAGAGCTCCAAATTTTAGAGGTGATCATTCTTGAATAGTTTTTTGTCTTGTTAGTTAAAAAGTATCCAGTAGTGTCAAAAGTGAAAATGTAGTTTCTGTGAGAAATAATTTTTGAGAATTATTTTCGAATTAAAAAAATAGTTTTTAAACTTAGAAAAATTTTGAGACTTGTATTATCCGACATGAAAATAATTGGACACTTATAAATATTGTTAGCATGAACACTGATAGAAATTTTGACGAATATTAATTAACTTTGAAAAGTATTTTGTAAAATAATTTGAATGACTTATACGAACCAGTTCTAATATTTACACTAAAAAAAATGTGGACAATAACTTGGGATTTGAAAATGATTGCGAATGGTTGGGATTTTAAACATAGAATGTTTTAAGTTAGTAGTATTTAATGGAAAACTAATATATAATGGAAATTAGAATTTAAGGGCTTTGCATAGAAATAGGACTTAGAAGTAAGAATTGATCTTTCATGTTCTTGGAGAATTTATTCACATTTATTTAATATATTATTCTTAAGTTAAGAAGAAATCGTTTTATCTGTTTCCAAAGCGCCGTCTCCTAGAATACCCGCTCCCGAATAAAGTGATAAGTGGTTAAGTAAATTCTCCGCTCGGGTATACTTTAAATACGATGGAAGATTGTATGGCCAACCTAACTGAGTAAGTTATAATAAAAGTTATAATTAACTGCTGGGCTATAACCGAATTATATAATATATCACTAAATTAGTGATAGAATTCGACATCACTACATTAGTAGAAAAATATTTAATAGTAAAAAAACCACTTTACTACATACGTATTTATTTTTTTTTTTAGTTATCATATTTGGAAATAAAAGAACACAGTCCAAGTGTTAAACCTGAATAATATTTATTTTTACCAAAACTACAACCATTAAAAATAAAAACGAATCTTGTCCCATTCATGAACACGGTATTATTGAATGGGACACAAATACAAAGTTGCTATTAAAGGTAATAAATCATAAAGATAACTATTATTATCACTATAACTAATAACAATTAACTTATTATGTCATTTCATAACAAAACAATAGCTGTCAAATTATTTTTTTACACAGAATTTAGTATAAATAATTTTACCATGTTTTTTCAAATCAATGTCAAATATCAGTTTTTTTAGTTCTGTTTTAAATTGTTGTATGGGTAATACCCTAGACACTTTTTGCCGTTTTAGATGCATTTCTTATCTAAAAGAGGTTGATAGGAATTGAATATGCAAATTCAATAATACTAACAATATTATCAAAAAAAAATAGACTAAAAATATATACCTACCTTAAACTATAATATTTGATTAGATAAACCAAATTCAAACAGTTTCCTTCTGCCTTTTGTCAATAAAATATCATTTAAAATTATTAAAAAAGTTACTTTTGACTTGGTAAAATTGACTTTTTAAATTTGTAAAAAATCCAGCTGCCTACTTTCCTATTTTTATAAGTTTTTAACTGCATATCTAGGGCGATCTAACAAAAGCCAAAAATTACGAAGCAATGTCCCATTCAATAATATGTCCCATTCATGGGTATTTCCCCCTATTATTCTTTTTTGGAACTAGACGATTCAACAGTGAAAATAGGATCAGCGAAGCCATTTTTGTAATTGCCTCTATGCTGCACGTAGAGCTTGAGGAAGTAGAAGCGTCTGTAATTATCACAAACCTTTAATTATTGCCCAAGGATATTCTTCTGTTGTTTTAGTATAATACAAACGAGCTGTTACCGAATGGAAAATAAACATGAAACTAATACAAACACAGATCTTTACCATATTTTCTTAGACGCCCCAAGCCATGTATAAACTTTGTATACCTATCAATTATCAGTATCTTTTGTGTTAAGCTAAATTTCTTCTTTTATCTTACAATAATAAAAGCAAAACGCAAGTTTCAGTGAAATTCCATTTATGTATACTGCAGTCAAAGGAAACAAAACTTAGTAAATAAAAGTGGTTGTTTCTTTATTTAAATATACTCTAAATCATTTTTATTTTCTAATCAAACTTTATAAATAATTCGTAAAGATTGTGGTTGGCTAACCAATTAAAAAGTGTTTCTATTGCAAAAAATATCGGTAAAACCATGTGACTATTGACTATTTTTGGTATAATAGGTATTTCAATTGTATACATTGTATAAATTTTATACAAGGTATATATAATAAATTTTAAATATCAAATCATTCTTAACCTGTATGTTATTATATAAAAATTACATTCTACTGTACAAGTAAAGCAAAATCGTTTTCATTAATATGTTTTAAGCCTCCGGTTATGAAACAAGGTTTTCTTCACTTGCATATTTCTGAATATAGTAAGCGTCACATAAATTTATAGTTGTCTGCTGGGATCGTCTCATAATTTTGGGAAACTTTTACGTCACATAATTTTGGGACACTTTTGCGTCACATAACCACAATGATCCCATCTGAGAACTTTGTTGATATCATAAGAGTCACATAATTTTGGGACATTTTTTCGTAACGGTTTTAGCCATAGCAGTTTTAACCGTAACGATTTTAGTCCTCTACTTCCCCGTCTAAAACATATTATTGTAAAAAAACATTTGTCTGATCTAGAAATTGAGATATCGTAATGAAGAGAGATTCTCAATTAATGCATGACATTGAGGGGCACTCTTTATATCGTCCCTTTTAAAAAATATTTTTTTGAAATATTTGGAGATCAGCATCTTCATAATGACGATATATCTATCTAGTACAGGTAAATTAAAGCAAAAACTGTAAAATAAAAGAAAAAATTTGTCCACTCATGAAACCTTAGTAATAACTTCATATAAGTAGTAGAATTAAAGATCCGAAGAGTCCCCAACATTTTAAGGGGTGGAACATTGTTTTTTGGGGGGGCAAAGCACAGTGGTCCCAAAATAAAAAAAAAGTTTAAAAAGTCTGATTTTTTGCATAGTGCCATTTTTGGCACCGCTGACTACGAAAAAAAATAGTGAAAAAAATGAAAAAAAAAAAATTATATTAAATATTTTGGGACCACTGTGCTTTGCCCCCCCAAAAAACAATGTTTCACCCCTTAAAATGTTGGGGACTCTTCGGATCTTTAATTCTACTACTTATATGAAGTTATTACTAAGGTTTCATGAGTGGACAAATTTGTCTTTTATTTTTCCTATTTTACCTGTACTAATCTGGCTTAGTAAAAACGCAGTTATTATATAAAGCAATACATTCGATTTTTGTTAAGTGGTTACAGAAATATCAACTGAATTGTTATCTTATTTTACTACGTTTCTGGTAAGCAGAATAGACATCAGATAGAATCTATAATTTATTTGAGGCGTATATACAGAGCGGTCCAAAAGTCACCCTCCCCCCTTTTAACTTTTGAACGAGTTTAGATATGACTTCAAATTTAGAACTCTTAAATAAGACAACTTAAACTATCTTTAAGCATATACTTGATACTTTTAGCTCTCAAAATGTGGGCAGGGGGGCATGGGGCGACATTTTTTTAAATAGAAAGGTGGGTCGTGTGATACATTATTTTAAAGCTTATAAAATTCTCCATTTAACTGTATATTTTTATTTTTTTTAACATTTTTTTTTGTCTTTAAAATAGGGTTGAAAATGGGTATTTTTGTCAAAATTTCTTTAAAAAATCCAAACAATTTTTTAAAAATGCCTAATTTTATAATGAAAAAAAGTAAATTATACTTTTAAACTAATTCTAGTTGACATAAATAAAAATTAACAAAAAAAACTTAAAAATTTATTTTTTTAGCACAAAAAACTGAAAAATCAAAACCTTAAAAAACATGTTTAAAAAAATTAAAAATGTATGTTTATATAGAGAATTTTAAAGGCTTTACAATGATGTATCACACGACCCCCCTTTCCATTTAAAAAAATTTCCCCCCATGCCCCCCTACCCACATTTTAAGAGATAAAAGTATCAAATATATGCTTAAAGGTAGTTTAAGTTGTCTTATTTAAGAGTTTTAAATTTGAAATCGATATCTCAACTCGTTCAAAAGTTAAGAAGGTGACTTTTGGACAGCACTGTATATTTACAGTATTATTAATTTGAGCCATTTCGCCTCAATGATTTATATCGATAAAAATCTAAAACAGAAAATAAAATTAAAATATTCTTATCAGACACAACTATTTCTAGATGCGCTGGTAAGGTATTGCGTTTAAAATAATACTTATCTCCTATATTTTCTTTAAAAAATATTATTAGTCAATACCTTACCAAAGTTTAAAAAGTTTGCCTAAATAAAGAATTTTTAATAAAATCCTTGATAAATCGTCAAAATAATTAAAAAATAACGAAAAACTGAATAAAAGTTAACTTCTAACGTTTCGGGATCTAATCTGAAACCGTTTTCAAAGAAAATTATTAGTTTTTGAAAGAATTTGTGCAATATTTGGCTATATCAATCAAAATATGACAAATGTCAAAATATGTCATTTCGAGGTAATTGAAACAAAGGCACCTGTGTGTAGAGAAATTAATTTGGAAAATGCGTTTTTGTTGAAAACGTGTAGAGAAGTTAATTTGTAAAAAACTTTTTATCATTGAGGCGAAATGGCCAATTTAGACATTAGATGTCTGTAGACAAAGTTTTTGCCCAGTTATTGATTTTTCCAAAAAAAGTTTTGGTCGAGACGATAAAAAAATAAAGTCAAACCAAAGGAAAAGTGTTATATTGTGATTTAATTAAACCTAACGTATAGTTATTAAATTATAATGAGTCTACTTCCATTTAAACTCATAAAGCGTACATTTCATTCGCCAAGATTAATGAACAGTCGTTAATTGGTTTTTCCTGTCAAGTAATAAAATAGAGTAAAAGATAAATTACAAAATTTTGCAGTGGTCAGAGATACAAACATATAGAAATGGAGACTCCAACAAATAAATTGAAGGGGAGTAAGCTAACCGTGTTGCGGTCACCAGATTTATTACAAGTCCGCAGTTAAACACAAACCAAACGAGAAAGACTAATCTAATAGGAATTTTGCAATAATCATCTAAATAACCTTACCGTAAAAATAAATCTTTTCGTATAAAACATGCTTTTCAGACATAAATTAAGCCAGAAAAGGTTTTAGATATAACTTTTTTTCGGGTTATATACCTTCTGGTTCGGTAAAATTAAGGGTTCATATTGATTTTTTTCAGGTATGTAATCACAACTTTATTCAAACGACCTACAAAATATCAAATAGAATAGATAGAAACTATTGCCGCAGGCAAAACATTTTACTAACTATTTTAATTTTAAAACAGTTTTATAATTTAAAATTAAAAAAAAATTGAGGAAGCTGCGTTCAAAAATGTTTATGAATATCAAAGTTTTGGGACAGTTTTACAATTTAAAATCTTAGAAAAATGCAATAAACCAGCGCCGCGGGCAATTTTTTTGTAAATTGTAAGGTCTATATTAATTTTAAAACAGTTTTATAATTTAAAATTTCACAAAAATTCAAGAAAGCTCTAGGGCTGCCAGTAAAAATTTTAATAAATTTCAAGGTGTTGGGAAAGTTTCACAATTTAAAATAAAAAAAATATAAGAAACCAGCGCCGCATGCAAAATTATTATAAATTTGATGGTCTATTTAAATTTTAAACATTTTATAATTTAAAAATTAGCGACAGGCGAAAATTTTTGCGAATTTAAAAGTCTTTGATCCACTTGAATACTGCCCTGCATATTTTAGCTCGTTTAGCCCCATAATGCACGTTAAAATTTTTCCGAATGTATCCAAAGATTTTCCGAATGGAAAAACGTATCACACCCCCCCAATACCCCCTTATGACCGACCCCGTATATAATAAATAAAAACACTAGGCAACAAATCTCAACTTTTTTTTTGCCCCGATCGGAAAGTAATTTTTTCTTACTAATTCGAGGGTGTAGAAACCGAATCTGACCTTAGAAAAATTTCAGCACCTAAAATTTTTGAGATATAAGTCCAGGAATAATGACGTTTTTTTTCAAAATCTTAAAAAAGAGTAGGATTTTGAAAATTTTAGGGTATATTAAAAAAATACGAGGAACTCAACAATATATATGCCAAGGACCTACTGTCAGAGTAACTACGCGAAAAAAAAAATAAAAAGCTTAAAATGAAAGTGCAGAGTTTACTGAATTGCTCTTTTGTGGCAAAACTATCAAATCTGTATAAAAATTTTATAGGACTTAATTTGTAGATTATAAAATTCTCTACAAAAATATTTATACAAATATTTTTTTTATTTTGCTTAGTTTGTTCGTAAAAAGTAAATAAATGAGAAAGAAACAAAATTAAAGTACACAGTGTAAACTTTTTTCCCAAGCCCAAAACATATATTTTTATCAATTTAAAGGCACAGAATATAAATTTGACCTTAAAAAAAATCCAGCAGGTCCTATTTTTTAAATTTTAGTACAGGCAATTATGCCAAATTAAAAATAATTTATAAAACAAAATATTGTGTATTTTTTGTTTGTTTTTTTTAATGGTTCTACATCATAAAAATGTTACTTTATTACATGAAAACCATATTACGTAACATTTTTTTAGTTCATTTTTGACCCCCTAGTAATGATTTTTGACAATTATTAGCATGAGTACGTGGCGATAAGCTTGTCCCCTTCTGCACCCTTCTCCTACCCTTCACCCCTACTTAGTTTTGTCACATTATCCATTTTTTTTATATATTTTTTTTCGTAATATCACTATTTATTCTACCTATGAATTTAAAGTTTCCATGTTTTAAGTTGGGTATTTTTTAACTAATATTGAGTTTCCGAATCTAAATTTTTCCTTGGAATATTTTTATCTCCCATGATTTTAGAACAAAAGAGGGATAAAATAATGAATTTTTAAAATTTTTATCTCATTTTTCTCAGAAAACTTAGGTAATAGAAATATTCTGAGGCCAGATTTGGTTTTAGCGACCCAAAATTATTTAATAAACATATGACCCCATCAGGGCAAGAAACCGTGTTGCCTAGTGTAATTTGATAAATTAACCTTAAATTATAGGTATTTATGTTAAATAATTTTGCTTTAATCTATTATAATGCATTAATGGAGACTGAAATATAAATTAACAAAGAATTTATATTTGGTTTGAATTTTCCTACGTGATTTATACATGTAGACAATTTTAAGGTTTTTGATTCATAATTTATGAATCATAAAGTACTTAAAGAATATTCATTTTTAGAAAAACGAATTTTTAGGGCAATTTACTATTTATTGTAAAATTCATTTTAAGTAAAATTATGAAAGAGCGCATATAAAATTTCCTCGATATAAAAGTTGTAAACTCTTTCATTAAGAATGCAAGTATGGTACAATAAGTTTTTCGTTTTTAAATAGGCCATTCGTTGGCAACCCGCAGAATTCTAAACAGTATTTTATTTTGTGTGTCGTAGTTTGTCAATATGAAGCGCAATCAACTGAATGACTTTATACATTTTTTTTTAATCTTGAACGATTTCATATTAATTTGTACGATTTTTCAGTTTTTATTTTTAAGTTCCTACTTGTACCAGGTTTGTTCGCTGGGACTGCATTTTCTTGCACTGCACTGTAAAAAGTGATAGTAAATTTAAAGCAGTTATCCTTGTGAGGAAATACTGAATTATATCTCATATAAGCAAATTTACAAAAAAACTGTAATAATGCTTAATTTTTCATGTTATTTGTAAATTTTAAGTTAAACCAAAGGTTAGGTTGTAATATCCCTTAAAAAATACAGGATTTAGCACAATTTACAGGAGTTCTGTAAAATGCTGGTAGACTTTTAACGATTATAGTAGTTTGACTGTAATATTTATTACAGTTTGGAGTCACTAAACTGATAGAAATGTTGTTGTAGTATAGGCGTCAACCACATTGTGTAATATTATATATCATAAATATGTTATACGATACAACAACCAGTTGTAGAATTAAGAGGTAAAGGACATAAAATTGTAATAAATACAACAACAAGTGTTATCTTATGTCATAGTACAATTTGTGGTTGGAGCATATATAACACTATGTTATTATCCTATCAGTGTATAATTAAAACTTCAGGTGTTTTTACAATCGCTATTTATAAATGCAGTTAGGTTTTAAATTTACTATAACAATTTCTGGCAATAAATCGCCTAAGATAATTGCGGGAAAACTGCTTGAACTGTTTACAGTGTGACGTACACCTTTCACTCGACCAAATAAGTACTGTATTATTTTTTGCGCCTTCGCAAATAATCAACGTGCAGAAGTATGGTGCATTTTTAGGAGACCATGGCTCTCTTAGGACTGATTTTTGGAAGTGCCTGTATATTACGTTTTTGTCTTAGTTTTTGATGTATATTTCCCTCGTATTATCGAAATTTTGGTTTTCAGCATTTTAACATTTCAAAGCGTAAAATTTCACGAATTTCTCGAAAACGGTTAATCCTACAGTATTACATTAGTAGTACCTTTCTTAAGTATTTTGACCTGAGGAATTATATTACGTAACATTTTTACTGACACCCACCCCCCTCTGTAACGCGGCCTAACGTTTCGGAAATCCCACCTCCTGGAGCGTTACGTAATACCTGAACGTTCCCTTTCATCTGAATTTAAAAATTTAAAAAAATGCAGGGTGTTCCATTAAAAAAAACATATTTACACCACTTCCGGCGAAACCAGAAGTGCGAAAAAAAAATTGAATCCGCTATTTTATAAATCATCAAAGTTTTATTTTTATCGAACAAAGATTAATCTTAATTTTAGGGGTGGACATAAATAAAACTCACCCGGTATAGTATAGTATAGTATAGTTCCGGTTGTTCCAGTTTTCGTTTTTGAGGTAAGAAACTCTAAAAAGGGTAGTTTGGGCTTTAAAAAGTAGTATAGTTATATACAGTAGTATAGTAATTTGTACTGAAAACGATAAATAATCTTCTTAGACATCTAGTATTGTTAATAGGCCTCTCAACATAATACTTTATTTTGATTCACAACCATTGTAAATGTTGTCTTAATGTCTTTTTTATGAAGGAAATACAATCCATATAATGGTGTCTTGTAACCCAAAACATATCCCTGTTGTAACAAAATATATCTATTATTTAGTTGTTTCTTAATGTTTTATTAATAGATCCGGGCACATTTTCAGCAAAGCGAAAATAGTATATTAAAGCAATAAGTCACATAAGACAGTGTTTTAGTGCACGCGTCTATGTTTGGAAAACGAGCCGCGAAGCAGGGAGTTTTCTAATGCACGAGTGCGCTAAATGCCTTATGAAAAGAGTTCTTTATAGTATTTTATCTATTATATACATACAAGCATTATGTTGCTTAGTTTATTGTATGAAAAATGTAAAAAATTGTACATCTACAATAAATTATTATTATTATTTGCGCGTTTTATTTTGCTTGCAAAATACTTTGATTTTGAATAATTTCAATATGAATGATTTGGAAAATTTAATGGTAACATTTTTTTACCCCCGCCCAACTCCGTTTACTGATTCATCAAAAACACTGACACACGAAAAAAAAAAAGGTTTCTATAATAAAAAAGTGATGAAGGTTGATACATTTTATTACTTTTTTGAGCTTAAGAATGAAATGCGATCTAACCGAGCCAAACAAACCCCAGATTCGGGTCCAGCTACTCCAAAAACTTATATAAATGTTAGTCACGTCTGGACAAAACCATTTTTTTCGTGTGCCTGTGTTTTTGTTGAATGAGTAAACGGAGTTGGGCTGGGGTAAAAAAATGTCAAGTAACCAGAAATTTGTATTCAAGCATAATATTTCAATTGAAAACACATATGCACAAAAGTGCATATAAAAATTTAAAAAAAAAATAAAAAGTGTTTTTTTGCAATGCCTAATCCATACTGACATAAAAGGCTCTTTTTTCTACGACTGCTTTACACACACTTTTCAAACACAGAATGAATTCATTCTAGCTCTAGATACGGTATGAATATTCCGTATCAAGTGTTAGAATGAGCACATGTAGTGCCATCTCTTGTTTATAAAAGTTAAGAAAACTGTAGCAAAATTAGCAAAAATATATAAATTTTGCCATGAAATATTGTATAATTTAATGCAATTTAAAGTTTTGCGTTAAAATTACATAAAGCTTATTAGTTTTTCTTAATATTTGACCAGTTTTTTTATCAATTTAGTTCAAAAAGTCCAAACCACTCCATCTATTGTTAAATATTTAAACCTGATATCTGTCACAACAATCTGACATAACCTTCAATTTTTGCATTATAATTTGTAAATATATGCTAAAATTAAATAAAAATCTTTTTTACGTACTGATTTAATAAAATTATTAACATTAATTGCTTTATTTAAAAATATGTGTTTTGTTGCATTTACAATGTCGAGTCACAAAAAACATTGTTTTTAACTTTGTCCGCAGTTTAAAGCCATACAGTGTTTCATATTTGCAGTCGAAGAAAAAGTATAGTCTACAACACGTATGGAATAGTCATATTGTCTATTCCATACTAGTTATAGAATATACTATTTTGACTGACAGAAGTACACTTAAGGTCACAAAAAGCCAAACGAATTGAAAGAAGGCTTTTAAATATCTTTCAGCTTTTTAAATGTATGCCTCTGTGACTAAACCATTACATTTAAAAAAAATTTATAATCTCTTTTCATAATTTTGTAAAACATTTATTTGCTCTATGTTAAATTTATTTAAATGAAATATGTCAAAATCAGAAAAAATTAAATACAATCAGAATCAGACCCCGGATATTTGGTATTGATTACGAGGGGCGCGCGAATTTTACTATTAAAAAAAAAGTTTTTAAAGATTAATGTCACACTTTCTTATCAAATATCAAAGGTAAAACCACAAAAAACTTTTATTATGTATATTTTACAAAATATTTACATGTTAGTGTTCTAAAACTAAATGTACCCATATTTTTAAACATAATTAATTAATATTATTGTTGAAAATAAAAATATATCATCAAGATTCTCTCCATATTTTCGGCTATTAAGCTTCGTCTTCTCTTACCAAAAGTAAGTAGTAGAGCATATTTAAAGAATGTATATTTAGTTTAGAAAAGTCAACTTCTTTGCCACTAAAAAGGTCTACTATTGAAAGTATTGTGAAAAATCTTTAAACCAGAAGCATTTGTGGTTTCATCTATGCTAAAAATATGTATGTCCTGTACTAAAGTTTTGGATTTTATATTCTCGAACGCCTTTGGTAAATACTTTTTTCTCTTTGTGGGCTCGCTTGATACTTTTACATCTTCCAGTTTTCTATAAACTCTGAGGATTTTCAATTTTCATCCACGGAATGTTACAACTGGACTCACTAAATCAAAAAATAAAACTTTTTTGTATGTCATTTTTATGGGATTTTGATGATGTGCTTTAAAACATTGCATTTCTGAAACCAACCTATATCTTTTTAGCACGTTGAACGAAAAAGTACCTCACGATTAAATTGCAGCTCGGGAATATTTTGAATCCAAGTTTCTAGGGTAGTGCATTAAGGACTCGCACAAGCCATTTTAAAGGCTTATTTATATTAAATTAAAAATTTGTGTCATTATACTTAGTAAGTGTCACCCATGTCAAAATGTTCATAAAAAATTAAACTTCCGCGCGCCCCTCGTAATCAATACCAAATATCCAAATCAAACTTCATATTACACGAACAAACTTTTTACTCTTTGATCAAATAACTTTCTACCAAATAAAATAATTTGTTTGTTTTAAATTGACATTCCAAACCATTGTTTAAATATAAAGCCAAATATGTTCATTGAAAACTGAGACAATGGATCCCTAGATGTATACAGTTGATAAAAACGAAATTAAAACGAAAAATTAAGCTAAATTACACAGCCACACAAAAAGAAAAAAAGGTCCGGAATTTTTTAGGAGACCATTGTATTCTTATGTATTTTGAGTCACTGAATCCGAATTTGAGGGTAAAATCAGATTAGTTTTGGAGATAACCTCAAAAAACATTATTTTCGAGTATGAAAATAATGTTTTTTGAGGTTATCTCCAAAACTAATCAAATGAGGTGCTATTTTATTATTATTATTATTATTATTATTATTATTATTATTATTATTATTATTATTATTATTATTATTATTATTATTATTATTATTATTATTATTAATATAAAGATAAAGGCAGATGATTGCTCCTATAAAGCCCAAAATTACAAAAATAATACATTGGAAAAGAAAAAATAAAATAGATAAAGTTAACAAAGTTAAAGTGTAAAAGTAAGACCTCAAATTTCGATTCAGCGCCTCAAAATACATAGGAATGCAATAGTTTACAAAAAAAATCTTGACCTTTTTTCTTTTTGTGGCCACACAAAAAAAAGGTCAAGAATTTTTTAGGAGAACATTGTATTTATTTGTCTTTTGAGGTGCCGAATCCAAATTTGATATCAAAATAGCACCTCATCCCATTAGTTTTGGAAATAACCTCAAAAAAACTTTATTTTCGAGTAAATTTAGGGAAAGTTTTTCGATTTTATCTCCAAAACTAATCATATAAGGTGTTATTTTGACCTCAAATTAAGATTCAGCGCCTAAAAATACATAGGAATACAGTGGTCTTCGAAAAAATTCCGGACCTTTTTTTTTGCGTGGCTGTGTTATTAACAATTTCTTGTTGTTCTTGTTCTATAAATGTATGTTATATTATTATTTCAAATGATTTTTTCCTTCAATGTCATCAATTTATATTTTTTACTTAATATTTTTTATATAATTTTACAATATTTATTTAACAAGCCCTGAAGATGGCCTTACAATAAAGACCGAAACGTTGGCAAAAAAAAAGATTTACTTTATTCTTTAATTATTTTCTGTTCTAATAAAACAAGAAAAAAATATAACATGTGTTATTAACGTGATATTTATATATATATATATATATATAGTTTTATATTAACTTCTAAAAGGCTCAGAACATAAACTTTTTTGGAACACATAACATAACCTATATAATTTTTTGGTTTGGTATATATTTGGTATGCTTAGGGGGTACAATGAAGACAGGACGGCAAGGGGAGATTTTTTTTTAAACGGAAAGGGGATGTGATACATCATTTTAAAGCTTGTAAAATTTTCTAAAATTTGCCCACATTTTTATTTTTTCTGAGCAATTTTTGGGAGTTTAAAATAATATTATTAAGCATATTATGCTTAGAAATTGGACTTTTCGTCAAAATTTCTTTAAAAAAAAAATAAACAACTGTTGAAATATGGTTTATTTCATGATGCACATACCTTAATACTTTTAAACTCATTTTGAATGATATAAATAAAATTTATCAAATAAGAAATTATTTTTTTAATCCTATAAAATGTCGAGAAGACAAAGAAAACTACAAAAAATTAAATTTAAGTTTCCGAAAATATCAGAGACTGCCTTGATATTCACACCTTTCAAATAAACCATTTATTACCAAAAGCCGGAAAAGCTGACCATTTCCAAAAATATTACATTTTAAATAATACATTGTATTCTTAGATAATGTTCTTTTAATCAATAAAAACTTAAATCTAAATAAATTAAAAATAAATAAAATACTTAACCAAAATTTATGTCAACGCCTCCACTTGTATCGCCAAATGTACCTAAAACGCTGATGGCGTTACCTCTCTGTACTGCTTTACTTATTTTTTGCCTAAAGTATAAACCTTCGTATGGAGTTATCTCATTAAGGCGTTTTGAAATGTTAGACATGAGAATTTTGGTATCGGGTCCGAAAGAACCAAAGGTTTCAATAGCTATAGGAGAAAATAAATAGTTTTTTGAAAGAGCACTGTACAATAATTATTGTAATAAGTGACTACTTTATATAAATAAGGACTTACATTTTAACTTTTCTTATGGATGGTTTACCCAATCATTAACACTGAATGACTTCAGAACTATAGTGTTTTTAACAAAAAGTAAAGTACATTTGTATAGGATCATAATTTCCTATCCATTTGTAACTAAATATTTAATTACAAATGCAGAGGAAGTTATGATCCTATACACAGTGGGTTTTTGGTAAGTTTAGGTTTGACAAAAATGACAAAGAAAACCACACTGTGATCGTGATTCAGGCTTGTTTGGACATTACAAAACCACTTTTTAGTAGGAATATGAAAAATTGAGCGTTTAAATATGTTACTCTGTTTTTTATTTTTACTATTTTTTTTTAATTTAGGACACCATCAATATTATTTAATAGTTTTAAAATTTTTTAATGTCGTCTTTTATGCAATAAACGAGCAAATACAAAAAAAAAACTTAATTACACAAATACATAATAAAATAAGTATACCTATAGAAAATACATTTTTTATAGCAGAGGTGTATTAGGTATATCCCGAGATACTTAGAATCTTGAGATATAAGAATCCGAGGCTGCAAAAGTATTTTTTACCTTGGTATATTGTTTTTTTTACTAAAATAAACTATAAACTAAAAGACTTTTTACATCATTTACAGCATCAATTTAGCTTTTTGAAAAATAAAGGGTTGGGTTTTTGGTCGCAACAAGCAGGGGAAACATTACATAGGGAATTTAAAAAATATTGGGGGAAATATAAAATTAATTTACTTTCAAATTCCAATTATAAAAAATATTTAAGAAAAGCGGTTGTGGATTTTTCTTCAACACCTTTAACTTGTATTTATTTTTAAGTTAAAATTTAATTATTTAGAGTTATGTTTTTTTTTACAGTTAGAGTTTAATCATTATTTATTATTATAATAGGTAATAAAAAAATAAATATTAGTAAAATGTACAAAATAATAAAAATTACTTTAAAAATTATAAATGTGTTGTCAAAAACTCTAATAATAAGAACTCTTAACCGCTAGCGGTCAATAAAAAATGTCGGTAATTTGTGCACCAAAACCGGGCTTTTCGTATAATATCTGGATTTTTCACCGGTCACGACCGGGATTTCGAATTTAGCACCTGGTAACCCTAGCCGTGTACGCATAGGTTACACAAAATTACTTTATAAAAATTTTGTATTTGCTCGGTTATTGCACAAAAGAGGACTTTAAAAGAAAAATTTTAAAACTATTGGAATGATTTTGGTGGTGTCCTAAATCAAAAAAAAATGTAAAAATAAGAAACAAAGTAACATTTTTAAACACTCAATTTTTTATACTCCTGCTATGTTGATTTTCGAAAAAAAGTGCAAAAACGAGCCAACTCGATTTTAAAAAAAGTGGTTTTGTAATGTCCAAATAATCATGAATCACGATCAGAGTGTGGTTTTCTTCGTCATTTTTGTCAAACCTAAACTTTCCAAAAACCCACTGTGTATACGAATGTACTTTAATGTTTGTTAAAAACACTATAGTTCTAAATTCACGTACTTTAAGTAAAAAGTCCAGTAAAATAACGAGAAATGCCTATGTTAAATTGCAATAAATGTACACAGGCTGATATTTTAAAGGGTAGTAGTGGATAATAACAGAACACTCCTGTTAGGTTTTCACCGGGTGATTTGCGTAAGGGGTGTCCTCTATCATGAATTTTAGGTAAGCACTCGACCCAGCGAATGCAAAAACCCCTCCCGCTACGCGGTCGTGGTTTTTATATGCATTCACTGTGTCTCGTGCGTTGCTAAGCAAAAAAGCTTTCGTAAATACAAACAACAAAATTAGCCGAAAAAATCCCTCGGTCTTGTTATATTAACTATGAAAAAAACGATATTCGATTTTTATCTTTTAAGAATACGAAAGTTTTTAATTTTTATTTATCGGTAACATTTTTTCCCACCTCGTTTAAATGGAATCATTAAAAAAAATCAGGATAAAAAAAATAAAAATGTAAATATTTAAAACCTCGCGTCAACGCTAGTCGATAAACTATTAATTTATAAAAAAAAGTATAGTTTGTCGCACTTTGTAACTAGAAGAAATTTAGCCTGACACCGAAAAGAAAACCATTACTCATAAATTCCCATAGGAAACGATGTTCTCTGTCACTTGTTAGAAGACCAATCCATTGTGACAGATTGGTCCTGTGAAATATTTTTCTTGGTAGGCGATATCTATAAAACCTGGCATCTCTCGATTTTTATCTCATGTCATTCAGTTAGCTGAGACGTGTATGTGACAATGCACTACCACTAATGCTCTATTTACTAATTCAACACCAAGTATATTGGCTTATAAAAGTGAGTGACATGGTAAACTAGCTTGTTTTTCTGTATCACGTTTCCCTGTCGGTCTGTCTTAGAAATGCTTTTATTCACAATCATAGAGTAAAATGTACTTTTTTCTACTACCTAATTCAGTGCTAGCTTACATATTACCTACCGTTGTAAGGCTTGTTTACGTTGACAACCAGTAAAATCAGTGAACTTATTTATTATTGACCGTTGTTAAGCATTGTTTTTTGACGACGGTCAATAATGAAAAAATTAAGACAACTGTTAACTTTTATCAATTTACTTGTCAAACTGACAGCTATGTCAAAATAGTTTTTAAACTACATTAATAACTAATAGGTAGTAGAAAAAATGGTATATTCACCACGTATGTGAACTGTCTTAAGTTTTCTAGACTGATTTTTTGCCTCGACTCCGTCTCAGTAAAAAAACTTCAGTCTCGAACTAAAGACTTAGTTCGCATACTAGGTGCATAATATACTATTTATGGATGGTTTGCCCAGTCATTAACACTGTAAAAAGTAAACTTAATATTCAGTTACAAATGGATAGTAGTAGTAGTAGTAAAAGGTGGGTAGGCTCCGACGCCTGACAAGTAGGCCCAATGGCCCTTTTTGTCTGCCCCAAGATTACCTACCCAACCTGCTGCCTATCCTCCCTCTTCCTGAATCTGCCAGACCTTCTGATGAAGTTCATAACATCTGACCAGGCTAGGAGGCTCATCTCTTCCTTCGCTAGTGTTACCACTCCGAAGACGTCTTGTCTGAGCCTGCCCAGAGCCTCACACTCCCCTATGAAGTGGTAGGGCGTTTCCTCGTCCATCCCACACCCAGGGTACAAATGGATAAGAACACGCAATATTTCATGTCTGTCCTTGAATATTAAAGTACTTGACTTTAGAACTATAGTATTTTTGACAAAAATTAAATTATATTTGTATAGGATTATAACTTAATATCCATTTGTAACTAAATATTTAATTACAAATGGAGAGGAAGTTATGAAATGTATTCTAATATTGATTTAAAAAAGTTAGTGACATGGTAAACTACCTTGTTTTTCTGTATCACGTCCCCCTGTCGGTCTGTCTTAGAAATGGTTTTATTCACAATCATAGAGTAAAATGTACTTTTTCTACGACTGCTTTAGAATGTAAGCAAATACACATACTTTTCACACAGAATTAATCCATTCTAGCTCTAGATATGGTATGAATATTCCGTATCAAGTATTAGAATGAGCACATGTAGTGCCATCTCTTGTTCATAAAAGTAAAGAAAACTGTAGCAAAATTAGCAAAAATATATATATTTTACCATGATTAATTTAATGCAATTTAAAGTTTTGCGTTAAAATTACATAAAGTTAATTAATTTTTCTTAATATTTGACCAGTTTTTTTTCAATTTAGTTCAAAAAATTGAAACTGCTCCATCTGTTGTTAAATTTTTAAACCTGATATATGTCACAACAATCTGACATAACCTTGAATTTTTGCATTTTAATTTGTAAATATGTGCTAAAATTAAATAAAAATCTTTTTTAACTACTGATTTGATAAAATTATTTAATAACATTAATGGCTTTATTTAAAAATATGTGTTTTGTTGCATTTACAATGTCGAGTCACAAAGAACATTGTTTTTAACCTTGTCCGCAGTTTAAAGCCATACAGTTTTCATATTTGCAGTCAAAGAAAAAGTATAGTCTACAACATGTATGGAATAATCATTCCGCGCTCGCGGGACCGTCATACTCGCCTGTTGGCTAGTATGACAAACTTTCAGCTTGGGCAGAATATTGTCTATTCCATACTAGTTATAGAATATACTATTCTGTGCATTATAAGAAGTTGCAAAGTATATCATTCTTATTAACTGTTTAACAGGTTACCCTTATCTAACCAACAGCAGAAAAGAGTCCTGCAAGGTCCTGCTTCATTCATGTGAATATGTATATGATTTTGGATAATTCGACTATGCTGATTTCGATGAACTCAGTTTCTTTTCATCAGGATTTTGCTCAAAGGTTTAAAATGAATAAAACAAATATTTTATTGCAAGGTTGAAAAGAGTATTTATCCCTCTCTAATAATAATAATAATCCTTTATTCCAGCTCTGGGCTGGTCATACACATATGTATTTTTTATCAAACCAAAAACAAACTCTTATCTATTGTATAATTGAGTATCTAATATACTGGGTGTTTTTTTTAACCTGAAACTTTTAAATATCTCGAAAACTATACATTTTAGAAAAAAAAGTGTGGGACAAAAGTTGTTTATTTTAATGGAGGAAACAAAATGGCGTATTTATTTTTTATGGATATTTACGTTTTCAAGGTCATTTCAAGGTCAACTTTGTTTTTTTAAACAGAAACATATATTTTTTTTTAATGCTGTTTAATTATCTCCAAAAAAATAAACATCTTTTGTAAAAAACTTTTTTTGGTCGGACTTTTAGTTGCAGCCACCAAAATTAAAAAAAGTTGGATCTCCGACGGACTCGACTAATTAATTCCTATGTATATAGAACCCCTGAATCCAAATCTGAGGTCGGAATTTAAAAGTTATCTCCCGTTTTACATATAACCTCAAAAACATATCATATAATTGCGAAAAGTATATTATTTTAGGTTATGTTGAAAATGGGACCTAATTTTCAAATTCCGACATCAGATTTGGATTCAGAGGCTCAAAATACATAGGAATTGATTAGTCGAGTCCGTCGGAGATCCAACTTTTTTAATTTTGTGTGGCTGTATTATCTCTGCAACTAAAAGTCCTATCAAAAAAAGTTTTTTACAAAAAAAGTTTATTTTTTTGGGGATAATTAAACAGAAGTAAAAAAAATATATGTTTCTGTTTAAAAAAATAAAGTTGATCTTTAAATGACCTTAAACAATAACGCCATTTTGTTTCCCCCATTAAAATAAACAACTTTTGTTCCCACTTTTTTTTTCTAAAATGTATAGTTTTCGAGATATTTAAAAGTTTCAGGTTAAAAAAAACACCCGGTATAATGTGTTTTTGCCTATAACTTTTTAAATAGGAACATTTTTTAGTAAATTAAAAAAAATTGATGGCGAGGTGTGAGAAAAAATATACCTATTGATAAATTATAATAAAGCCTAGGTAATAAATTATTGTAAAAGACTTCTCTTTCCTACCATTTAATCAAAAATGTTTATATATTTTTTTAACTATTTTTTCATTTGCGAGAAATTCTGACGCGATGAAAAAAAAACTAAAAAGTCAGATTCGAAATCAGCATGCTCAAGTTATCCAAATCATATATTCTCATCCATGAATTAGAAAAAAAGTTAAATTTGCAGAGCTGTGTAATTATTAATGAATAGCAATAAAAGAAATTTATTATTAGAAAAAAAGTAATTGAATTAAAAGTATATAAAAGGAGAATAAATGTATCTTTAATTTTAGTTCCTTTTAAAACGGTGTCTCAGATAATCTGCATAAGAAAATCATTGCACTAAATAGCAAAGTTTTGAAGACGCAACTCCTTTAATTTTAATTTGCCCCTGGGATGTAATTCATTATTATGCATGAGCTCCTAAGCTCCCCAGCTGGGAACAGATTGGTCGGCATACAGAACAGAAGTTTGGATAACACTGCGAAGAGGCTTAGGTAACACCGTGAAATGGAACTTTTTTAGTCCAAATGCTGGAAATTCTGATACAATGCACACTGATTTAGATTTAATCTGTGGGCGGACAAAATTAGCTTTTCGGACATGCAGATCTGGGCTTATACTTTTGTTTGATTTCACATGCCCGCAAAATAAAAAAAAGTGGTCTGTGCTGGGATTGAGACCCACCTACTCTTAGGTATTTTGGGATGCTGAACACGTATCTGTCATAAAAAAAAGGCACTTCATGGGCTCATTTCTTTGCTACACTGAAAAAACTGTCTGAAATGGTAAAAATCTCATATTATTTCAGTGTAACAAAAAAACGAGCCATTGAAGTGCATTTTTTATGACAGATTCTTGTTCACCATCTCAAAATACATAAGAATAGGTGGGTCTAAACTCCAGCACAGGCCACTCTTTTTTTTTGTGGCCCCAGACAGTTTTTCCAGTGTAGAAAAAAATGAGCCCATGAAGTGCCTTTTTTATGACAGATTTGTGTTCAGCATCCCAAAATACATAAGAATAGGTGGGTCTCAACCCCGGCACAGACGACTATTTTTTTTTGTGGGCCCATGCTGTTTTTCAAGTGTAGAAAAAAATGAGCCGATGAAGTGCCTTTTTTATGACAGATTCGTGTTCAGCATCCCAAAATACATAAGAATAAGTGGATCTCAACCCCAGCACAGACCACTTTTTTTGTGGGCCCAGACAGTTTTTTCAGAGTAGATACAAAATAAGTCTATGAAGTGCCTTTTTTATGGCAGATTCGTGTTTAGCATCCCAAAATACATAAGAATCCGTGGATCTTAACCACAAAACAGACCACTTTTTTTTGTGGGTCCAGACAGTTTTTCAGTGTAAAAACAAAATAAGCCCACGAAGTGTCTTTTTTATGACAGATTCGTATTCAGCATCCCAAAATACATAAGAATAGTTAGGTCTCAACCGCAGCACAGCCCACTTTTTTCTTTTGTGGGCCTGTGTTTTTATTGTAATTTAATTTTGTATTAAAAAATGTGAAACCTTTTCTGGACGGGTGGAAAAATGAGGAAGTTTATAAAATAAGATATCAAATTGACTTCACTTTTCCTGTATTTTTGGACCAGTTTCTTTTTTTTTAACATCTAATTAAAAATGTAAAAATATATTAAAATTTATTAAAATAGCTATATATAGGAAACCAATAGTCCTACAATAAAGATGATCACACATGTTTTTATAGGGAATTAAACATTATTTTTATTTATGCATTTATAAATAGTAAGTGAGATATCGCTAAAAAAAATATCCAAATTACAAAATTTTATCTTTACAAATACAGAAGTTAAGGGGGATGTACATTGGATCTGTGTCACCCGGTATATAAGCGAGCTTTATATAATATAATAAAATTATTTTTGGGTGTGTCCAAGTATTACGTAACACATTTTAGTGTGTACTAAATGAGTCTATTCTTACAAAAAAAAGGTCAATATGAACAATTTTAGCTAAAAACGCACAAAAAATGTCGTGTAGTACGTAAAAAGACGTACCAAATAGGATTTTAATAAATTTAATATCATTTTAAAGCCGATTCAAACAAAAATTTTAGAAATTGCTATTTTTGCCAAAAGTGAAATTGCTAAATAGTTTTGGTTTTGTTTGGGAAATAACGAGTGTTGAAAACAATGTTAGTTGACCACTTTAGCTTTTTTACTTTTGGCGAAAATAGAAATTTCTAAAATTTAGGTATGAAATAGCTTTAAAATGGCATCAAAGTAAATAAAATTATATTATGTGGTTAGGTTTAAGTATTATTTTACACCTACTGTGCCAATTTACCTTTTTTATTGCAAAAAATATGGAAAGAAGATTATAAGCATAAAGATTGGGAATATGTGAAAATGGAGGAAAAGCGGAGTTAAAAGATATAATTTTTTTGGTTATTTTTGTTATAAAGAAGAAGAGTAGCTATTCAAAAAAAATTGTATACCTTTCTTAACAGTCCATTATGGTACAAAACACCTGTAAGGTCCAAAAAGACTAAATGAATGATTAAATAAATAATTTTCCTCTTTTTTTTTATTTTATATTTTTGAGAGATTTGCATTCCATTACTAGTAGGTCTGGAGCGTAACATAACCCTACTTTAATAGCCCCCATAACAGAGCTGTTTTAACAGGGCTTTTTCTAATTCAGTTTATATCAGATCTGATCCAATCTAAAATGATCTGATATAAACTGAATTAGAAACAGTCCTGTTAAAACAGCTCTGTTATGGAGGCTATTAAAAAGGGGGCTATTAAAGTAGGGTTATTTTAGATTTTAAGCTTTCACGGCCATTAAGATATAAAGAACTTTCACTTTCGGGTTTAGACCGTGTTAATGGATTTTCACTTTCCGACGTTTCGTCTCTTACTACTAGAGACATCTTCAGGGATTAACCTGAAACTAAGTTTCGAATCAACTTGTGTCACTATTTATGACGAGTTGTGGTTATTCACCCGTGACGAGGTTTTTCCTATCAAAGACTTCCATATTGCAGGTAAGTGGTAACCAGTGTCCCGATTGATATTGTTAGGATGCTTGATGATTTCTATCGATTCCCGTATCTTCCTTGGCATTTTTCTGTTTTCTGTTAATATTTGTTTTGTTTCAGACAAATTGATTTTATGACCTGTTTCATGTACATGTTCGGCTACTGCCGATAAGGAAATTTGTTTCTTTCTTATATTGCGCTCATGCTCTTGAAGTCTTGTAGAAATTTTTCTCTTAGTTTCACCTATGTAAACCGTACCACAGGAGCAGGGTATTTTATATACGCCTTCTGAACTCAGGGGTATTTTGTCTTTTGTTGAAGTCAAACATTGACCTAATTTTTGGTTGGACCGAAATATAGGCTTAATATTTGACTTCTTCAAAAGTTTACCTATTTTATCCGTGATACCGCTTACATAGGGAAGTATAACTTGTGTCTGTCTGTCATTGTCACTATTGTCCTGTTGTTTGGGTCTGGGATTTCTGTATGGTCAAGGCTTTGGTTAGTTTAAGGAGTTCTGTGTCTAGGGAATTCTTGTCTGAAATCATGAAAGCCCTATGAACAAGTGAATTAACTACCAAGCGTTTTTGAGAGGGATGGTGATGTGAAAATGCGTTTAGGTATCTGTCAGTGTGGGTTTTTTTCCTGTATACCGAGTGTCCTATTGAGCCATTTTCCGTTTTGTAAACCAAAACGTCCAAAAAGGGAAGTGATCCGTTGTTCTCAATTCACAACTCGTCATAAATAGTGACACAAGTTGATTCGAAACTTAGTTTCAGATTAATCCCTGAAGATGTCTCTAGTAGTAAGAGACGAAACGTCGGAAAGTGAAAATCCATTAACACGGTCTAAACCCGAAAGTGAAAGTTCTTTATAAAGTAGGGTTATGTTAAAATAGCTCTGTTAATTACATTAACAGCCCTGTTAAAACAGCTCTGTTATGGTTGCTATTAAAGTAGGGTTATGTTACGCTCCAGACCGCCCCTATACCTACTATCACTGCCATGAATTTTTGTAACTCCACGGTGCCTAGTCTAATCGACTGGCATGATCTCGATGTAATCGACTGCAATAAACAACAACTCCAAGTGCAATTATTTCGCCTGGCCCGAAAGGTCGTCTAGATACAATATTCAAGGAAACTACGGATAGGACATGGATCACGAATCAGACATGCTATTCCCATCTTTTCGATTACCTGGTTCATCCATGTGCCGTCATTCATCACTAGATATTCTTGTGCACAGTGGATAAGTATATTGATGCGGCATACAGTACTACAATATTCCAATTTAGAACCTTGAGATATATGACTATTAACTAGAGTCAAATTCACAGCTATTTAAACCAACGTCATAACAAAATAATACTTAAATACCGTCGTATTTTGCATTTCACCAATTTTTACATGATAATTTTCTTTTTAAGATTATCTGTAATAGCAAATTACCATGATAAACACCTTATTATAATAGGTCTCTAAAGAGTATAAATAAAATAAATAAATAAATAAATAAATAAATAAATAAATAAATAAATAAATAAATAAATAAATAAATAAATAAATAAATAAATAAATAAATAAATAAATAAATAAATAAATAAATAAATAAATAAATAAATAAATAAATAAATAAATAAATAAATAAATAAATAAATAAATAAATAAATAAATAAATAAATACATAAATAAATAAATAAATAAATAAACTGGATGATGATATCATATTGTGTAAAATACGACGATAATTGTACTATTTATTTATTTATTTTGTGTTTATAGCTAGTTTTTATTTTCGACATGTTTCGTATTAAAAATCTATTTTAATCTACAAAAAAAACTTATTTATTTATTAAGTTAAGACCTATCTTGTGATTATTTCAGTTCACAACTTTGAATTTGAAGAGTAGTAACGACACACTAACTTACCAACTCTCAATGCTAACATCGCTACTATACAACAACTGTACTTCATAAAATCCCTAATTCCCAATAACCCTACTCTTCAATATTCTTATTGAGCTATCAGGATACAGAGATAACTTTGGTTTTGATAATACTAGGGCCAGTAGCCCCTAATTGCAGTCAGCCAATATCACTCGGTACACGGTAAAAATAAATTACATTAAATTACATAGTGCGTTATGGTAATGTTTTACATAGACCGGAACAGTAAAAATTACATAGTCCATAATGGTAATATTTTGCATAGACCGGAATGGTAAAAATTACATAGTCCAGAATGGTAATATTTTGCATAGACCGGAAAGCTAAAAATTACATAGTCCAGAATGGTAATATTTTGCATAGACTTTTTATTATAAAAACAAACGTAAAAACGATCATCTTGAACGATTTTTTTTTATATTTGCAATACTTATGGTGTGTTTAATAATTTTTTAAAAAATTAACATACTAAAAGTGCTTTTAAAACAACTTAAACACTACGATACTTAGAAAATGTTTGTTCCAAATTACAAGTCTCTGTGCCAAAGCTTTTTTGAAATGCGTAAAGTTCATTTGGTTTAATAAACCAAACGATTTGCACCCTTAATACGAGTATAAACTGCTTACATCTTTCTTTAAAGATCTATTGGTTGATAAAGATCTTAATTTATAATGAATGTAAATTTTAGGCCACAAATAAAGCATTTAAATATCGTACATAAATAATATTTACCTTTTTTTACACTTTTAACACTTTAACCTAGCAGCATGCGTCGCTATCTCTCTAACAATAACAATATTAAACGGTCCGTCTCATGGATCGACGCCTTCTTGGTTATTGTCCAAAGCGCACGCGCGTCTTAAAATAACATAGCCCGACATTGCAAAATTATGTAAAAATATGTAAATCAATGTAAATATATTTTTTTACATTATTTTAAATTATTTTACATTCTTTTAAATTCTTTTACATTCTTTTACATTATTTTACATTCTTTTGCATTCTTTTACATTCTTTTACATTATTTTAAATTATTTCACATTAAATAATAAATTCATGAATTATGCATAGTCCAGAATAGTAAACTTACTTTTCCGTACTATGTAAACTCATGTATTTTTACATTATTTTACATACAGTTTTTACAGTGTAGGATAATAATTAGTAAATTATTAAATTATTATTATACTGTTCGCATAGCATGCGCTAATATTATAGGGTAGTTTCGAATTTCCCAAAATGTCTAAAGAACGTAATAGTCAAAAAATTATTGGATAAAAAGTTGTTTTATGTCCATCCATCCGATATCACGATTTTTGTTAACACGATAACTCAAGAACGAATAATCTGATCCACTTAAAATTTTCAAGCAAAATCAAGTTCTGTAAGGGAAAGATCCATATTGTCCTTAAAAGGAACCCCCCAAAAACAAAAAAGTTAAGGGGGCTTAAACTTTAAAAAAATTAAATAAAATTCTAATTAACTTTTTTAGGAAAAATTACTTTTATTATAAGGATGAATTCTACCAATTTTAAAAGTTACCCCCCCCCCCTCAAAAGCAAAAAAGTTACCAGGGTTTAAAAAATGAAAAAAAAACTATAATTAAAAAAAAATTGTTTCTAAAATTTTTCGTTTTTCGGGTTAAGAAAATAAAAAAAAATAATTAAAAAAAATATATACTTTTTTTTTTCGTTTTTCAAAAAAAGATCTTTAAAAAAAATTTTTGTTTTTTTTTTATTTTTCCCAAAAAGAAAATAAAAAAAAATTGAAATGTTTGTTTTTCAAAATATTCATTAATGTCGAGCCAAAATATTTATCTTACCTCCACGCGCATCTTACGTCAAATAGAAAATCAACAAGGCTCTTTATGTTTAGATAGGTTGTTTAAATCTTGGCAGACCAAACGTTTGGGTTTACCCTTCTGCAAATATACTCTCACCTAAAATTGACAATATATAGTAGTTTAATCTAGATTAAGAAGCCATAGTTTCTACAAGTTAGATATATTGCATTTCGAACTATCTTAAATGCTAGCTTTTCATATAGGGGAGAAGGAGAGTTATTACCTAAAGCAATTAGAACCTTATATAGAGTGAGGTACAAAAGTCGTCCCCCTCTTAACTTTTGAACGAGTTGAGTTAAAAGTAAAAATTCAAAAACACTAATAAAAAAACATAAGCATATCAGACCCCCGATCAGACTTAACGGTAGTCTTATAAGTGTAGTGTCGCAATTCAAATACTTAGGGCATATTCTAACCTGTGATCTCTCCGATAATCTCGACATTCAGAGACAGTACAAAGCCCTCTATGTCCGTGCTAATATGTTAACCCGTCATTCCTCCAAGTGTAACTCTGACATTAAAAAACTGTTATTTCAAACATATTGCTCAGGGATCTACATGTCCGAACTTTGGTGTAATTATACACTGGGATAGTGACATACCGAGATTTTCTAGTGCTAGTGAAATGTTTGCTACGGCTCGTGTTAATGACTTTCTAGCTATTCGTAGATTTCGGGCCTTTGGCTTCCTCGATCGGCTGTATAAATCTTCCAACCTCTTTATTGTGGCTCTTCTGAGGAGTGTCATTCTATGGGGTTCCAATCTTTGGCAAACCTGGAGTAGAGTTTTAATGGGGGGACGGTAGCTCTTGAACTTTTGTATATTGGCTAATTATTAATTTTCTTGTAGATATTTTGTATGTTTTGTATTTTTTGTATATATCCCTCTGGGCTGGAATAAAGAAATAAAGAATTATTATATCAGTCCTGTAAATGCAAAACTGTCTTCTATAAAGAACACGTTCTGAGATATTTAGAAAAAAAAACTGTTTTAAACAGTTTAAAAAATATATATTTGAAAAAAATAGTTTTCCAAAAAAATAATAAAAAAAAATGTAATTGTTTTTTTTTTTATTTTTTTTTTAAATTGCGTTATTTAGGAAAATACAATATACCATCCACTGTGAATAGTATATAATGGAATGCGTAGCATTACATATCTTCACGGCTTGTTTTGTCTCTAAAACTTTAACAATGTAAGAAATTTAACAATACAAATACCCCATTATTATAACTGATTTGATCGGTGGTCAAAAAAAGTTCAAGTAACCTGAAATTTGGTATACAAGCATAGGTTTTCAACTGAAACTATTACAGTGTAGCGCCTTCGCCAAAATTACAAATCTAGTTAATTAAGGGTTTCTGATTTTTGACCATGTTTGGATTTTTTTTTTAGAAGCCCTGTATTATTTTTATGTACAAAACTTTTTAAAGGTATTAGGCAACTCTTAAAGTTCACAAAAAAAAAATATTTTTTATTTTTGGCCGTCATAAATAAATGTGCAGCAAGAGCTGAAGTTGACACCTCAAAAATAACATGGCAAACGGTTCCAGCGATAGCTCCACCTCCATTGGTTTGAAACACAAAAACCAAAAACAGTCTTATTAAAAATTACATCCTTTAGTTCGATAATGTGGACATTAGTAAAAAATCCAAAAAGAGAAATTCCTCGAGTATTTTAGTGAAAAAAACATAGTTAATGCCATTTTTCCGCCCAAAAACAGCTAAAAAAGAGGGGATAAAAAATAAATAACAAGCTCTTGAAACAAAATTTTACATTAGCTAACTTTCCAACATGATTTTCGACAAATTGCCTAAAGATTTAAGTCGATGTGTTAAATAGGTACAGACTCCGGTGGGGGGGCGGGGGCCATGGCCCCCCTGAACTCATAACAGGGAGGACTGCCCCCCCCCCTTAGAATCTATATCTATAGTTTTAAATATTATAATAATAGCTTCACAATTTTAATAGTTATTTATATACCAAGGGACTAAACTGGCTGTTTTAGTCCCTCTGCATGAGTGTTTCCTGAGCGAGCGTAGCGAATCAAGGTTGCCGTGATTTTTATTCCCCTGGGTCCCAAAAATGAAAGCGTAAAATTAGGTTTTAGTCTTGGTCGTGCAAAAAATATATTTTTAGTTTTCTTTTCATTTAATAGAAATGTAAAACTTTTATGTAATTTTTATTACTTCAAAAAATTTTGGGCCCCCCTGGGATTTTGAAAAGCCTGCACCTATCATATGTGCATAATGGGTGTAATAGATACTGGTCTATATTTTGACGGGCCATCAAGAGGCACCTTTTTATGAGAATGGAAGTATCCTTAATCCCTAAAAATTTATTTATACACTGATTTAATATACACCATAGGAAAAAAGATTCCTTGAACCAAGGACACGCATCTGTCGATATGTGCAAAGCCATATTCTCTTGTTTTAAGGCTAGCATTTCTTTAAACCAAAGTATATCCTTGAATAAAAAGCACGGATTTTTAAATGAAGATACCGGCTCTTTATTCAAGGACAATGCCTTGAAACAAGAGAATATGGCTTTGAACAGATCAAAAGGCACGTTTCCTTGGTTTAACCCTTTGAAGCAAGCAGTTTTCTAATGACTGTATTAATATAAAAATAGTTGCATTATAAGTTTTTGGGGTCGCTGATCACGAATCTGTTATCAGATTTTTTAAATTAAAAATGGCGGATCCAATATGGCTGACCGAATCCATAAAATTAACTCTGATTGTAATAGAAATTGGTATGGATTTTTGGGGTCGCTAATTAAGAATCTGTTATTAGATTTTAAAAGTTCAAGATGGCGGATCCAATAAGGCTGACCGAATTCATAAAATTAACTCTGATTGTAATAGAAATTGGTATGGATTTTTGGGGTCGCTAATTAAGAATCTGTTATTAGATTTTAAAAGTTCAAGATGGCGGATCCAATATGGCTGACCGAATTCATAAAATTAACTCTGATTGTAATAGAAATTGGTATGGATTTTTGGGGTCGCTAATTAAGAATCTGTTATTAGATTTTAAAAGTTCAAGATGGCGGATCCAATATGGCTGACCGAATTCATAAAATTAACTCTGATTGTAATAGAAATTGGTATGGATTTTTGGGGTCGCTAATTAAGAATCTGTTATTAGATTTTAAAAGTTCAAGATGGCGGATCCAATATGGCTGACCGAATTCATAAAATTAACTCTGATTGTAATAGAAATTGGTATGGATTTTTGGGGTCGCTAATTAAGAATCTGTTATTAGATTTTAAAAGTTCAAGATGGCGGATCCAATATGGCTGACCGAATTCATAAAATTAACTCTGATTGTAATAGAAGTTGGTATGGATTTTTGGGGTCGCTAATTAAGAATCTGTTATTAGATTTTAAAAGTTCAAGATGGCGGATCCAATATGGCTGACCGAATTCATAAAATTAACTCTGATTGTAATAGAAATTGGTATGGATTTTTGGGGTCGCTAATTAAGAATCTGTTATTAGATTTTAAAAGTTCAAGATGGCGGATCCAATATGGCTGACCGAATCCATAAAATTAACTCTGATTGTAATAGAAATTGGTATGGATTTTTGGGGTCGCTAATTAAGAATCTGTTATTAGATTTTAAAAGTTCAAGATGGCGGATCCAATATGGCTGACCGAATTCGTAAAATTAACTTTGTAATAGAAATTGATATATGTGGGTTTTTGGGGTAACTGATGACGAATCTGTTATTAGATTTACTTTCAGCAACCTCAAAAACCCCTATATACCAATTTTCACAAAAATCAATCTAGGTGGTAAGTAAGGTAGTACTTACCACCATGTTAAGGAATCATTTTTTTCTGTGAAGAAGTATTTTTTTTTTTTTATTTTGTTTCCTATTTTTTTTTAAGATTTTTGTATTTAAAATATTAAAATCAATAGTTTCTATTATCATTATCAGTTTTCTTAGTTGCGTAATGTAACACATATGCGTTACATATACGCATTTTTCTGAAAATCTAGATTTATTTTGTAAATCTGTATTATTCATTTTAGGCGTAGGTATATTCAATTATAATAATACTATGCATTAATAGATTACGATATTATCTACGCTCAAATAGCTGATTCATTAATACGGATTAAAACTACTAAAATTATAGAGTATAGTACGGCATAGTATTTATTTATTTATTATACAGCACAGTATACAGGGTGATCAGTAACAGCCATGCCAAACATTAAGATGTGATTCTACATCCAAAAATATGAAAAAAAGTTTCTATAAAGGTTGGTCCGGAAATGAGCCCTAAGGGAGCAACGGCCCTTCGAAGATGACATATTGTATACGGTTTGGACAAGGAATTTGTTACAAAAAATCCAAAAAAAAGTACACATAAAAAAGTTTGGGGTAAAAAAGCCTAATACATTTTTCCGTCTAGGGACGCCTCTGGATAAATTCAAAAAAATAAATTAACAAAAACTTATTGCGCTTATTAATACTAGTATACATGCAAAAGTTCGTCACTCTAGCTTAAAGTGTACCAGAGTTATTAATTAAAAACATTATTTTTATTACAATTTTAAAGGGCCGTAACTCCCTTAGGGCTCATTTCCGGACCAACCATTTCCTAATAATATTAAGAAAATTAAATTAAGAAAAACCTTTCGCGAAAAAAATTAACCGATTTCTATGTCTCTAAAAAGTAAAAATTAAAAAATACTTAAGTAGGAGCCAATTTCACCATTCCGTAAATTAATTACTAACAATTATTTTTTTATTATTTTATTATTCTTTGCTGTATTCTTCTTCTTCTTCTTCAAAATTTCCTTTTGGACACTAAATTAAAGTGACCCAAAAGGACTTAATGGTCTTGAACTCTCGTTCTTATTGACCAGGTACAAGTATTAGAGACTTGAAGCGAGTCTCTCTAATCGTTTCAACTAAATATATTTTCTTATTAACATAACCTCACAAAAAAAACGTGGTTAACCCACAAAAGTACATCATAAACATCAAATATTCAATTTAAATCGATTTAAATATATAGAACGGTTTCATAGTATAGATAATTTTCTTGACATTCACATTTTCACATAAAATACTTGTTGCGTAGAATAAACGTTGTTACCGATTTATAAAATTCCAGCCGAAAGTACATGATGCCCATTCCACGGGTGGAACGCATCTCTTCTTTGCTGTAAAATTGGCACCGACTTAAGTATTTTTTATTTTTTACTTTTTAGAGACATAGAAGTCGGTTCATTTTTTTTTTTTTTTTGCTAAAAGTTTTTATTTTTTACTTTTTAGAGACACAGAACTTGTATATTTGTAACGTCATCTAAGCTAAATTATAGTGGTCCTTCCATCTCGGCAAGCTGCTGATGTCACAACTCACTGTGGTTTAAGTGTTTCGGTAAAGCATGCTTTTTTGCTTAGTCCATCTCCGAAGTGCCATAGCTCCCTTAGGGCTTATTTCCCGACATATGTTTCTTTGTTGGTTTTTCATGTTTTGTGATGTTAAAATATAATATGTAATATACATAATCTGGAGGTGTATTTGCAGCTCTTTTTTTTAACAATTTTTTATGTTGTGTCCGATGGCGAAAAGCTCCCGCGTTATGGTTACGCCTTGTTGTTTTGTTGGATGAAACCGACCTTATGATAGTTGAAAAAATAGTCCCCTTTATTTTCCGCCAAAAAACTGCAACACCGTGTATACAGGATTATTCAGAAATAGGTTCGATAAATTTAAGGGGTGATTCTACGTTAAAAAATATGAAAGAAAGTTCCTATAAAGATTAGTCCGGAAATGAGCCCTAAGGGAGCTGCGGCCCTTCGAAGATGGACATATTGAATCGGGAATAAAAAAACAACCAATAAAATTTTAATGCTGCAAACGATTTTTCATTTAAAACTGGCAAAAAAGTATTCTTCACCAAAACACCTAAATTTAATATTAAAGGAGATAAGTAACATTTTAAGTGGCATAAAATGTTAGTTCCTACAGTGTTACACTATATGACATTTTTTATTTATTTTTACTCAAGGAATCTATATTTATTACAAAAAATCCAAAAAATAATATACATAAAAAAGTTTGGGGCAAAAATGTGTTAAGCCCACATATTTTGTCGGTCTAGGCACCCCTCTGGATAAATTAAAAAAAAATAACATAAACTTATTGCTCTTATTAATGCTAGTATACACGCAAAAGATCGTCTCTCTAGCTTAAAGGGTACAATAGTTATTAATTAAAAACCTTATTTTTATTACAATTTTAAAGAGCCTCTGCTACCTCAGGACTTATTTCCGGACCAACCTTTATAGGAACATTTTTCATATTTTTTTAACAAATAATCACCTGTTAAATTTCTAGAACTTATTTCTGAATAACCCTGTAGAGTTTAGATCTTTTGGTTTTATTAACCAGTGCACTGCAGTGTGTAATAAACCAATTTAATAAATCAAATGTTGCGGAAAACCTTATTAGTGGTGTTCCCAAATCGACAACAAACGTACTAATAGTATACATGTATTCTATCAGCTAAGAGCATGTCTGAAAGAAAGTCTATAAAACTGTTCAAGTGTGACTATTCGGAGCGGAGGTCTGTCTACATTATTAATAACATTTTCTTCTCTTGAGATTTTCTATGGCAGGAATCTGCGGCTACAGAGACCTCAAGTCCTGTTGAAAAATGGCCCGGCAAATTCATGTTACTTGGACATGACCTCAGGGAATAAGACTCCTGCCGCACTGTCGTTTTTCTGCTACATTTTCAGACTGCAGGACCGTGTAATTACATCAGAATGTATTAATAATGGATTTTATTCGATTCTGCTTCTAACCTTTACAACCAACTATTTTGCTTTTTTTATATACCTAATAAAAAAGTAGATATTACCGTTATTATACTAAAAGATAAGAGATAAGAATATGGCAGCCATTTTTTTTTGTAAATATCCGTATTAATGTTTGGAATATAATTTTGTCATAAAAATTAGTAGAGCCCCTAGCACAAGCACTAAGCTTATTTGAAATTCTCTACGACTTTGTAAAACGAACTACAAAATAAAAAAGTAGATGGCAGCCATTTTTTTTGTAAATATCTGTATTAATGTTTGGAATATAATTTTGTCATAAAAATTAGTAGAGCCCCTAGCACAAGCACTAAGCTTATTTGAAATTCTCTACGACTCTGTAAAACGAACTACAAAATAAATAAATAAATAAATAAATAAATAAATAAATAAATAAATAAATAAATAAATAAATAAATAAATAAATAAATAAATAAATAAATAAATAAATAAATAAATAAATAAATAAATAAATAAATAAATAAATAAATAAATAAATAAATAAATAAATAAATAAATAAATAAATAAATAAATAAATAAATAAATAAATAAATAAATAAATAAATAAATAAATAAATAAATAAATAAATAAATAAATAAATAAATAAATAAATAAATAAATAAAATTTACATCGCTTGAGCCCTAGAATAGTATTATACGCAAGTTTCGAATTTCCCAAAATTTTCAAAAAACGTCTCAGACAAAAAATTCATGTATACAAATTTGTTTTATGAAAGAATAAGATACTTTGAAAATGTCCGTCTCTCCGTCCGTCCGTCTGTCCGTCAAGTCACGATTCTTGTGGAAATGATAACTCAAGAAGGAATTATCCGATTAACTCAAAATTTTCAGGAATATTCAATATTATAAGGTAGTTTCGAATTTTCAAAAAAAAACTCAAAAATCGTCGTAGATAAAAAATTCTTGGATATAAATTTGTTTTATAAAAAATAGGCAACTTTTTTTTTAAATGTCCGTCTCTCTGTCTGTCCGATGTTAATATTTTTGTGAACAGGTTAACTCAAGACCGAATAACTCGATCGATTTGAAATTTTCAGGAAATATCAAGTTCCCTGAGAGGAAGAGCCCTATTGTTTTTGAAGTAAAGCATAATTTTAAACCAAAATATTTTAAAACTGGGCTTAATGAATTAAAATATTTTTTGTTGTCTTGAACCCTTGATACTTACTTCAAAACTATTTTTCAAGATAACGATAAAATTCAAGGTATTTTTATGAAAATTTTAGAAATATTTTCAGAGTATACTTCGAAAATTTACGGTTTAAAATACGAAAATTATGTATCAGTTTTATTATATCAAATATAATAGTTATTTATAATACAAGGGCGAAAAGTCAAGTTTTTAGATTGAGTAGGTTTTTAGAAGCCGAGGGCCGGCAGCTGAGGCCGGCCCAAGGGCCGAAATTTAACTTTTTTATTATACAATACTTTTTATTCGATTGTTACTAATTATATCTAATAAATTATTAAAATACTTAAAAATACATAATTTTAAATTTCAAAAAATATTTTTTTTTACTGTCTTATTAGAGGAAATGCGCCTAATTTCGGATGGTTTCCAAATTTCGGATAGTAGTGTATTTAAGATACTGTCTGCAAAGGTAAACAGAAACCTACTTTTATGTGAAGCCAAAAGTCAAACTAAATCCGTCCTGTAATATGATAACGGTAGAGCTTCTCCCCTTTAAATGGCAGCACAAATTGTTTATATTGCAAATGGCAGTTTTGTGCTCAGTTGCATTATTATGCTTGTTTATTTTATAAATAATCGTTATAAAAGTTCGTGATTCTGTCTTGGGTAAGTTATGATGTTGGTTAAGTTGATCCACTATTCATAATTAAGCAATTTGAAAACGTAAACATTCTACAAATTTCTAATCTAAAAAGCAGAAAGTTGCCTAATTTCGGATAGACCATTTTTGTGCATTTGATTCCCAATTTCGGATATCCGCAAGGTAATTATTATTCAGGATAACCAACCATTAATTATTATTTTTATAATGATACAACAAACTAAGATAAACAATTTTGAAAAAACGAAAATTTCCTAAGATACTAAGATATTCGAAATTGGGAATCTAAAATTATAGTTCCTATAGTATTTCGTAGAAAATCGCTTAATGATTAAATTACGTCTTAAATGTGAAGGAATAACAAGAAACATAAGCAATGGGATCCAGATCTACTCTTGAAAAAATTTTTTCGGATATGTCCGAAATTAGGAGACCTTTTTCAAATAAACAAAAATGCGCTGATTTTTTTTAACCGTGTTTTTTGGAAAAAATAAACTGTAATAAAATTGCTTTTATAATAAATCATGGTTCGCTATAATAAGTTGTATCTGGTTATATAAAAAAAATATCAAAAAGTAATACCGAGTATTAAATATTGAATACATTGTAAATGGTATCCGAAATTAGGCGACTTTCCTCTACTTCTACTATCTAGTTATTCATAACAAATTGCTATCCAATCAAATCGCTAAAAAAACAATTAAATCGTTTCTTTTGCTTGCGGTTTCATTTTCAAATTAAAAAAGCTATAGCTTGGTGATTAATTTCTGTTAAAATGTGTCTGTTATGAAAATAATAATAGTTCTGAAACCATTATAAATATCGAAATTGATTTTTCAATTGAAATTTTGTGTTTTTAATTTATTTTAGTGGTTAATCAGTTAACATATATTTTGAGGTTATGTTATAATAGAAATTTTTATTTTGTGTGAAATGATTATAATAACCTGGTCAAAAAGAACAGTTAGTTTAAGACCTAAAGTGACAAAAAGGACCAAAAGGAACCCGATCTAGAACCTGGTGATTTAAAAATAACTTAATTTGAATGTACTTCAAAACATATATAAAATACAGCGGGGAGAAAATAATTAAATAAAAATGGCCACCAGCTCTTATTCAATTATTAAGTACCCAGAATGTCCCCTTTATAAACGTTTGTTAGACATACTTTTTAATTATTTCTATTAACGTATACCAAGCGAATATTCTTCAAACTTTTGGTTGCTTGGGTCATAAAATTTAATATTTAAAATTAAACTTTGCTCAAAGATAACTTTTATTAAAAAAAAATCCTATTAAGCAAAGAAATCTTACACTTGTATTTTATATTTCATTTTGTTTTCACAACAGCCGGCCCTGATATTGTGGGATTAGTATAGATTTTTGTTTCTGTTTTATTATAGTTACAACATTTCAAATAATGCTGTTATTTAATTTGTCAACGTTATCTAATTCTATTACAGTTCCTTCATCCTTTGCTTTGTCACTTTTCTTTTTGCCTCAATCCGAAGTTTTTCTTTAACGTAATACATCATTCTAAATTGTAGCCTTTGTAGCCTCAAGCTTTTAGCTACTTTTTCCATGTATAGAACAAATATATATTCAATCTTTGTTTTATTTAACAATAAAAGCCTGCAACTGGAACTTTTACAATTCATGGATTGTAATTACCAGTACTCGGCGAATTGACAGTACTCGCATAGGCGCCGCGTCGACTCTAGCGTTGACCCGAGGTTTTAAATATTTACATTTTTATTTCTTTTTATCTTGATTTCTTTTAATGATTTCATTTAAACGAGTAAGGTGGGAAAAAAGTTATCGATAAATAAAAATTAAAAACTTTATTATTCTTAAAAGATAAAAATCGAATGTCGGTTTTTCTTTGAAAGACACCGATATATATATATATATATATATATATATATATATACATATGTATAGTTAATATGTATAGTCAATATTGTTGTGTGTAACAAATTATTCGTCAAATGTTTCGATTTAGTGACCTTTATAGATATTTCCCTCAGAATTCGGAAAAATTATTCCGTAAGCCTATGTTTCTCTGTTTATTTTCAACGATGATGAGTCATAACTGAGTTTACGCCGACTACTGGTAATTACAAAAATGGAAATTAAAATACTACTTTATTTTGTTAAATACTACACGGCTAGCCTTAAAAAATTTAAATGAAAAGTCAAACCACCCCTGATTTTTTGATTTTAGGTTGTTTTTGGGACATGTCAACAGTTTTTGACAAAAATTAAAATCGCTCAAGGAGCCGTTTTTAAATAAAGTCATTCTTATTCTTCTTCAAGTTTTTCCTGATATAGCAATATGGAGTTTTTTTATAACATACCCTATAGCATAGGTACTACCCATGATACTCAATATAAACACGACCATTACGGTCGTCTTATTTTGGACATTAATAAAGTAGGCGTGTGAATGGTCGTGATTATATTGAGTATCATGGGTAGTACCTATGCTATAGGGTGTGTTATAGAAAAAACTCCGTAATGCGATGTCAGGAAAAACTTGAAGAAGAAAAAGAATGACTTTATTTAAAAACGGCTTCGTGAATCGCTCAATTTTTGTCAAAAACTGTTTGGAAATGTCCCAAAAACAACCAAAAAATCAAAAAATCCAGAGTGGTTTGACTTTCCATTTAACTTTTTTAAGGCTAACAGTGACTGCAATACAGGGCAGGTCCAAAACCTGTTTTTTTTATTTTCACCTCCATCCAAAATTGAGGTCAGTTATTGTTAAAAAAGAAACTAAAAATTAAAAAAATCGATGGAAGAAATTTTGAGTAATACCGAAAAACGTCTGTTTTTGGATATTTTGTAGGTGCACCTAACATGTTCATTATTCTTTTGCATTGAAAACTTATTAAAAAATCCAAACCAAGTGAGCCCTCCTAAGGGTACATCTGAAAAGTAGTTTTTATTTAATATCTCTGAAACCCTATAATAGTATATTAAAGTACTAGTTTCATAACATAGGTTTTTAGCTTACGAGTACAAGTTTAGAAAACGAGCAGCTTGCGGTGAGTTTTCTAAAGTATTAGTGAGCTAAAAACGTGTTATGAAATGAGTGCTTTATACAATTTTTTATATGGTGCTCTAAAATTTTAAAAAACTTACATTTAAATTGATGACTGATTTAGGGATTTTTGTTTCGAATTGGCATTACGGTTTTCGCCATGTTTAAAATTCTAAGAATGAATATTATTTGCCGACCCCAGTAGCGCAATGGTAGCGCGTTTGATTACGGATCCTGGGGTTGTGGGTTCGAGCCCCACATAAAGCATGGATGTATAGTGGTGTAAATAGTCGGTAGATGGAACTACGATGACTAACTGTAATGTGGGTTGCAGGTGAAACTGTAAACACATTTCAGGGTGGATGCGAGTTCTGTTGAGGACCGTGCTTCGGAGGGCACGTAAAGATGGCGGTCCCGTCAATTAGGCCATAGCAGCGAAAAACGACGTTAAACAGTAAAACAAACAAACATGAATATTATTTTGATATATTTATAGTCATTTCTTCTCTTTTCCACTGCAAGTAACCGAGCCACAATTTTAACACGATAAAACATAACCTAAAAATGCGTGTGATTATGAGCTTATAAGAGTCACAAAATAGAAAAATTACAGTAACGAGTTTTTGCACATGCCTTAACATTGATAAAGGTTGTCATTTTATGAAATTTTTATTTGGCAACTTTAAACAGAGGCGTGCAAAATGGTGGGGTGATGTCACTATTTTTCCCTAAAATTTTTTATCTGTAGATTTTTTTACATTTTCTAAATAGCATTTTAATCTTTAATTAAAAATACATAAAAAAGGTACTCTTTGTGTAACACCGTAGGGCCAACCGTTAAATAATAAAAGAGGCAATTTCACATTCTGAGCATCAAAAAAAGGAACTAAAAAATGCGAAAGAAAATCAGTACTGCAGGGCGATTCTACATCAAAAATTATAAAAAAAGTTCCCATACACAAATATCAACAAATTGGTTTTAAGGGAGCTACGGTCCTTTAAAAACTGTTATTCTTTAAGAGGCCGTAGTACACTTGAAACTGATTTTCGAACCTAGATGTATAGGAGCTTTTTTTCATAGTTTTTAATTTAAAATCACCCAGTAGTATTGAAATTTTTATTGGTGCATTTTTTAGTTCTAATTTTTGATTCTTAGAACATCAAATTTTCTCTTTAACTTTCTAGAAAAAGGTTGGCCCAGGGCCGTAGCGAAGGAGATTTTGTGGGTCAACTTTTTTAGCCTAAAAACACAACTTTTTTCCTCGACAAAAAAAGTTCATGACTAAAAAAAAAAAGGTCCCACCCTTTCTCAAAAAAAAAAGTTATCAAATTACACCTTCTGGTTAAGTTATTTATATTTTTTCAAGGTTTGAGAACCCTTACTTTTATATTTCTTAATCTATAAAGTTTACAACTTTTTTCACAAGATTAAAAATTTATAATTTTATTGTTTTTAACCCATAATCCATAATCCACGAAATATGCAAGTATTTGAAAATCCCAACTTTTATATTTTTAATACATGAAATTTACCACTTTTTTCCCAAAATTAAAAATGTATTATTTTATTATGTTTATCCCATGAAAAAATATATGCAACTTTTATATTTTTAATCCATGAAATATGCAAAATTTTTTATTCTAAGGTTTAAAAATCCCAACTTTTATATTTTTAAGCCATAAAATTTAAAACTTTTTTTCCCAAAATTAAAAATTTATTATTTTTTTTTTAACTCGTTAAATATGCAACTTTTATGTTTTTAATCCATGAAATATGCAACTTTTTTAATTTCAAGATAGGGGGGGGAGGCGCCCCCCATCCCCCCGATAACTACGGCCCTGGGTTGGCCCTATGGTGTTACATAAAAAGTACCTTTTTTATGTATTTTTAATCAAAGATTAATATTTTATTGAGAAAATGTCAAAAAATTTACAAATAAAAAAGTTTGGGGCAAAAAGGTGACATCGGCCCCCCATTTTGCACGTCCCTGGTTAAAATTACCAAATAAAAATTACATATAATGATAAGCTTTATCAATAGTAAGGCATGTGCAAAATCTCGTTATTGTAGTTTATAGGGTTCCAGAGATATTAAATAAAAACTACTTTTCAGATGTACCCTTAGGGGGGGTCGTAACTCCCTTAGGGCTCATTTCCGGACCAACCTTTATAGGAACGTTTTTTTCATATTTTTAGACTTGGAATCGCTCCTTAAAATGCATAGAAAAAACGGATTCTTTGAACCAAGGACACGTGTTTAAAGCCATATTCTCTTGTTTCAAGGCTGGCATTTTCTTGAACCAAAGTCAATGTCCTTGAATAAAGAGCGCGGATTTTTATTCCAAAACCCGTTCTCTTCATTCAAGGACATTGACTTTGGTTCAAGAAAATGCCAGCCTCGAAACAAGAGAATATATACAAAGACACGTGTCCTTGGTTCAAGGAATCCGTTTTTTCTATGAGTTACTTATTTCTGAATCACCCTGTTTTATTCGAAAGGAAACAGGCTAAAACAAAAAACACTGAAATTTTTATTCATCCCTCGTAAATGCTGTTTAATTGGTGTAAACTTACTCAATTTATCTAATTCGATAAGCTGTCGGATTCCCTTGTCGATCACTTTGTTACGATTAAACGCCATTTAATAATTTATCTTTTTACGCCCTCTTTTTAAAGTCATTTGTTAAAGCCATTCAAATGTCCAAGTTACAGGTTATGCATAAGAATACTCGACTTAGGTTTTTACAAAAATACCATTTCAAAAATCCAATCCAATAATCCCTCTTGAAGCCAGTAAAATCGAACGATAACTGTATAAACAGCTAAAAGAACCAAGCGTAAAGATGTAGTGCTTCGTGTTTCTCCGTGTATACTATTCGCTGATAAGGGACTTTACCCAAATATCGGAAACGACACTTTTTTACGCTTTTACAAATAAACAAAAAAACTATTTAAATCACAGCCTAAGTATCATTTGCCATTTAAATCCTATTTTTTAACCCTAATAACAGTCCAAGCTTTTCAATTTTTCACCTCTGCCCGTGAAATGGATTGTTTATTATCAGATTCACTTTCAGTAACCTTAAAAAGTCCAATATACTAATTTAAACGAAAACTACAACTGGCCCCTCAGAGGGTAGATTTAGAAAAAATGTATTTAAGATTCAGTTTTAGCCAACGAACTAATAACTCTTCTCTCTAGAATAGGCATTTCATTCGTAAAAACTGACAAAAACGTCGGCAACATAAACATTCGTCTGTCTTACTCGCACATCTTTGTTCTAACAGAGACAACTATACCAGTTACTGGTAACTGTTATTGTTCAGGCCTGAATATACCTACTATTTGTTTACAAAAAAACCGAGATGTTGGCGATACTTTGTATTAACGGTATGCGTATTCTAGAGAGAAGAGTTATTAGTTCGTTGGTTTTAGCACCCTCAAAAACCTCAATATATAACTTTTCAAGAAAACTATCCCCTCCCCTCAGGGGTGGAGTTAGAATTTTTTTATTGTCAGATTCACTTTCAGCAACCTCAAAAAAAACCAATATACGAATTTTAAGTAAACTACCTCCCGCCCCTAAGGGGGTGGAGTTAGAATTTTTTTATTATCAGATTCACTTTTAGCAACCTCAAAAACCCCAATATACCAATTTTCACAAAAACAACCCCCCCCCTAGGGGGTGGAGTTAGAATTTTTTTATTATCAGATTCACTTTCAGCAACCTCAAAATCCCAAATATGCCAATTATCACGAAAACCACCCCCACCCCTCAGGGGGAGAAATTAGAAAAAAAAATTTAAGATTCAGATTCGTAGACCCCAAATACCCCTATATACCAATTTTTACGAAAATAATAAAAGTAATTATAAATATTTACCCCCTCACCCCCTCGGGGGTGGAGTAGAAAAATTTTATTATCAGATTCAATTTCAGAAACCTTAAAAACCCCAATATAACAATTTTCTATTTTTTGTAAAAAAAATGTATTTTTCCCCATTTGCCCCCCTTGCCCCACCCCAATGTTCACCAAAAACAATCCCGAGCTGGAACATTTGGTAAGATACCTGAATTTTTAATAATTAAAATACTAACTTTATGAGAACCTAGTTTTTACTTGGGAACACTTGTCTTCAAGTAAGAGTATCTACTAAAAAAAAGTATCAACATTTTTGAAATTTTTTATAATTTATGCAAGTCAAAAAAAGTATCATAAATTGTTTTCGTTGCAAAATAAAATTATGTGCAATATAGGGTTAATGGGGTAAAAAAATCAGTGTGGCTAATGACTGCGAAGAGCAGAGCCAGTGGCTCCTCCTTAGAGGGCGTTTGGATACGTTGTTCAAACTTTCTAATGCAACCCCAAAACAAAATTTACATAGCAAGTAAGTTTTTTTAAAACGTGCGTTAAAATGATGTATAGCGTTAAAAACAAAATGTATATAGAGTAGGGTGCTTCTTAAAATTTGAAAATTCGAAATGCTAAAGGGCCATGCCTCATTTGAATTTTCCCTATAATATTATATACATATATATTGCATTTTCGCGAATACAAAAAAAAAATAAAAAAATCAAATAAAAACTTAAAAAAGTTTTCAACAATTTTTTTTTTATTTTCTTTTTGCGAAATTGAAATATTTAAAAAAAAAATTAAAAAAATATTAAATAAGATCTTTTTGGAAAACAAATGTAAAATAAAATCTTAAAAAACGAAAAATAAAAACAAAAAAATAAAAAAAAATCAAACAAAAATACTTAAAAAAAAATTCTATTTTTTTCTTAATTTTGCGAAAAACGAAAAAAATAAAAATGACTTTTTATTTTTTTTTAAAGGTTTAACCCCCATAACTTTTTTGTTATTAAGGAGGGGAATTACTTTCAAAATTGGTATAACTGGTCCTGATAAAAAAAATAAATTCCTGAAAAAGCTACGTTAATCGGATTTTTTTTTTAGCTTTTTATGATTTTTTTTAAAGTTTAACCCCCCATAACTTTTTTGTTTTTAAGGATTACTTTCAAAGACAATAGGGATCTTTTCCTTATAGAACTTTTGAATAGAAAAAAAGTTTCTTTTTTTTTTCATGAAACAATTTTTCTCCAAGGATTTTTTGTTTAGGACAATTTTTGAAATTTTTGGAAAATTCGAAACTACCGTATAATACTACAGGTGCTGTGAATAGTATAATGGGGCTGGCCCGTTAACATTTCAAATTTTTTCAATTAAAAAGCAACCTAATAATCACAGGGTAATCATAGGAAAAAGATCTGCCCCAAATTTTGACCAGAGACGTAGTAATTAGTGATCCCTTAATATGACTTTGAAAATTATAAGGCCACCGGTATAATTTTTGTTAGGCCATGAAAGAATAAGTCTTATTATAATAAAAATATTATAATAAAAAAAATCATTTCATTGGTTCAAACAGTACCCGAGTTATTATGTAAGAAATATGCCTAAAAATGCCCCTTAAATTTAGTTATATTAAAAACTACAACTTGATTAGTAAAAAACTGTCAAATATTTATTTTGCTTTTAAAAGACTCTCTAAAAATGAACTGTGATTACTGAATAAGTCGCTTCAAAAATCATCAGGGCTTGTTTTTAAATAAAGTTTGTAATTTAAAAAGTTTCATTGAAGATAGATCGAATATCAGAAGTAATATTGACGTGTGTATAAAGAGTGCACTAAATCCGCAATATTCTTCGACGGCGTAATATCTTGGTGTTTTTTTAGGGTTGAATACACATGCCACCAATATGGGGATGCTAAAACATAGCTTACTATATCAAAAGATTTCATAATTGTCTACTGACACTAATACTAATACCAATACTAATACTAATTCTAATTGTACCTATCAGTGTTTATTTATTTATTTATTTAGTTTATAGTGTTGCGACTGACAGGCTGGGATTCATTAGACAGTTTTTTTTTTATTTGTCATTGTTTCTGGAAAATTTGTGTAACCTCAAATAAATAATTATGTAAGGAATTTAGTGGCATTTCAATGATTTTACTTTTAAGTCCATCAAATTTATTTTTTTAAATTTTGACAAATATTTAAAACTTCTCTCTCTCTCTCTCTCTCTCTCTCTCTCTCTCTCTCTCTCTCTCTCTCTCTCTCTCTCTCTCTCTCTCTCTCTCTCTCTCTCTCTCTCTCTCTCTCTATCTCTCTCTCTCTCTATCTCTCTCTCTCTCTCTCTCTTTCTCTTTCTCTTTTATACTGTTTTTTAAATACTCTCTGTTTTCGGCCTTTTTAAAATTACTTTTGAACCAGAACCATTAAATTTAATTTTTTAATCTTGAAAACCGTGCTGTGGCTGACTTATGCGTTTGGATATTGGTCTTTAAAAATATGAACTTTTTCTCGTGCTGATCTTTTACCCTCTCCAGAAATTCTAACAGTTTCCATTTTTTTAAAATAACAAAAATTCACAATATAGTGTCAAAAAAATAATAATTGTTAATGTCTATATGTCTTGAGAATTAAAAAAAAAATCACAGTTTTATACAAAACATTTGTATTTCTTTAATATGTATAATGTATTTAATATATATTAACCGGTTGATGGTTCTTGACTAAATTTGGTATATACCCAGTTTTTTGTCCTAAAATTAAAAAAAAAAGGTTCATCCTTATCTATCAACACCTGATACTTTTATTGGGTTGTTTCCAAAATAAACGGATAACACTCTGTGATAAAATCTAACAAAAAATAAATCATAGCTTCCAACTACCCGGGCTCTGGTGATAACCAAATTTATTGTAAATGATAACACTCTGTGGTATAAAACATCTAGTTAATTGGGTTCCTAAAGAGTATAAACAAATAAATAAATAAATCCCAAAATGTAACACTAGTTTACAGATGATGACATAAAAATAATTATTTAAGAAATATTTTAGCAGGCCGTGACTTTATTTCAAATAAGACCAATGGCAATAGGTAGAATTCGGTAAAGATGAAAAGTAAATATTTTTTGTCTGTAGATGTCATAAAGAATGTTTTTGATGGTTACGATTCAAAATAAAATTTTATACTCGAAAGTAGGTATATTCGCTCGGAACTTATATTACTCATTAGTTTGTACGAAAGAAACACCAAAAAAAAAAAAAGAACAAGGTATGTATATATACAGTGTGGTCCAAAAGTCACCCCCCCCCCCCCTTTAACTTTTGACCGAGTTTAGATATCGAGTTCAAATTTAGAACTCTTAAATAAGACAAGTTAAACTATATTTTAGCATATATTTGATATTTTCAGCTCTTAAAATGTGGGCATGGGGGACATTTTTTTAAATGGAAAGGGGGGTCGTGTGATACATCATTTTAAAGGTTATAAAATTCTCTATTTAAACTAACATTTTTAATTTTTTTTAAAATGTTTTTTAAAGTTTTGATTTTTCAATTTTTTGTGCTAAAACATTCGAGTTTTTTTATAAATTTTTATTTATGTCAACTAAAATTAGTTTAAAAGTATAATTAACATTTTTTTATGATGAAATTAGGCATTTTTAAAAAGTATTTGTTTTTTTAGAGGAATTTTGACATTAATACCCATTTTCAAACCCCATTTTAAACCCAATTTTTTTTTTTTTTTTAATTTAAAAATATTGAGTTAAATGGAGAATTTTATAAGCTTTAAAATGATGTATTACACGACCCCCCTTTCCATTTAAAAAAATGTGCCCACATGCCCCCTGTCCACATTTTAAGAGCTGAAAGTATTAAATATATGCTAAAAGATAGTTTAAGTTGTCTTATTTAAAAGTTCCAAATTTGAAGTCGATATCTCAACTGGTTCAAAAGTTAAGAGGGGGGGAGGTGACTTTTGCACCGCTCTGTATGTAATGGTACGCATTCCATTATACAGGGTGATTCAGAAATAAGTTGCAAAATTTTAAGGGGTGATTCTAGGTCCAAAAATATATAAAGTAGTTCCGGAAATGAGCCCTAAGGAAGTTACGACCCTCCTAAGGGTACATCTGAAAAGTAGTTTTTATTTAATATCTTTGGAACCCTATTAACCACAGTAACGAATTTTTGCACATGGCTTTACATTGATAAAGGCTATCATTTTATGTAATTTTTATTTGGTAATTTTAACCAGGGACGTGCAAAGTAACGTCACCTTTTTTCCCCAAACTTTTTTATATGTATACCGAGAGAAGGCGAAAAAATCTCATTGTTTGAATTTGGAAGCCTATAAAAAACAAACGAATAAAGATATGTTAAATCCGCTTTTTTTTGGCTTAAAGACCTATTACACAGGCCCACAAAAGAAAAATTTTTTGTGAGTCTTGGATTCCAATATGATATTCCTATGTATTTTTTTCCGCTGAAACTGAATCCGCAACCCGTTTAACCCCTACACGTCAGGATTTTGACATAACCTCAAAAAAACCCAGAAAAACTCTAAAATCATCTAGCCATACCACTGTCACCCCCCTGTCCCCAAATTGATAATTCTAAAACCCCAGAAACCCATAATCCCCTAACCTCATAATACCATAGCCGCATAACTTCCAAACCCCTTAACCTCATTAAGTAGAAAAATCTAGTTTGGGAAAACAGAAAAAAATCTTCAGATTTTTTTGTGGAACATAGTCATAGGTAAGTAACTCTATAACCCCAAAATCTCCCAACACCATAACCTCAAAATCCCTTCACTTCGTAACCCCATATACTATATCCCCTTAATCCCGTTATCCTATTCTGTGGAGAAGTCCGGTTAAAAAAATAATGAAGTAGACCTTGATTCTTCTCCACGGAATAGGATGATGGGGTTAAGAGGTTATAATATATGGGGTTACGGAGTGAAGGGGTTAGGAGGTGTGATGGGATTTTAGGGTTATACAGTTACTTATTCATAACTATATTCTACACGTAATTGTTCTGTTTTCCCGAACCAGATTTTTCTACTTAATGAGGTTACGGGGTTTTGAGGTTATGGAGTAACGGTATTCCGAGGTGAGGGGATTATGGGGTTACGAAATTACGAATTTGAAGGAAGCGGGTGAAAGTGGTATGGAGTAGATGATTTTAGCGGTTTCAGTGGTTTTTCGGGTGTTTTTTGAGGTTATGTCAAAATCCTGACGTGTAGGGGTTAAACGGGTTATGGATTCGGTTTCAGCGGGAAAAATACATAGGAATATCATATTGGAATTCAAGACTCACAAAAAAAAATTGTGGGCTTGTGTTATTAGAGAAACAATCCACTGAAAAAAAAATAATTAGAACTTTTTTTATTTATTTTTTTGCTGTATCTACAGTATAGAGCAAAAAAGTCGATCCACCTAAAAAATTGCCATTTTTTAAATTAAAATATTTTGAAAACTACTTTTTGGATTTGACTGAATCTTTTTTGTTCCAAAGCTTTAACCTTCTCTCCTTTTGTTTTTATTTAAAATGATTAAGAAAGGTATTTTTGTATTAATAGCAACAAAAAATGTGTAGTTTGTTTTTTGCCCCATCTTCTAGGACTTGATTAGAAGAAAAACGAAAATCGGTTAAGCTTCAAATGTAAAGCAGAGCATCAATGTAGTACTGTTTTAGTTAATTGAAAAAATTACAACTTTCAGGAAAATCCTGATATCTCCTAAACCAGAACTAAAAATATAAAAAAAAAAGAAAATGTTCATTACAACTGCGGCAATAAGAGAGATATTAACAATTTGATAAACAGGTGCAGTGGCGTACCATGCAAGTCCTAGAAAATGGGGCAAAAACATATCTGTACATTTTTTCAGTTGTTAAATAGGTTTTGATGCCTCTGCAATGATGTTTAAAAGAAAGTGAATTTATCTTTTCTGAGCGGCTTTTTTGTAAATTTAACGTCAAATTTATTATGTTTGTCAAGCCTATATGTTTGTCAATTTTTCTAAATATGACACATCTCGACATATACCTACTGCCCAAAATAGTTAAACAGCAACAATGATCCGTCATTGCAGATTAAAAATTAGTCTTCAGTTGGGCCCCGGAATTGAAATCCAGATACGTTTCTTTACGGTTTTAAGAGCAAGCATGTGACTTAAATTCAAGAAAACCATGAAGCTGAAGGTTGCAACGTTTTTTTGCATCGAAAATTCAAATAGTATATTAAAGCATTTGTTCCATATCACATTTTTAGCGCACTAGTACTTTAGAAAACTCGCCGCAAGTTGCTTGTTTTCTAAGCTTGTACTCGTGCGCTAAAAAAGTATTTTATGAAACTGGTACTTTAATTTTTAATTTGAATTTTCGATGCAAAAAAAAGTTCCAAACTTCAGCTTCATAGAAAACCTTTGCATTAAAAAAAAAATACAATATATATGTAATAATTTATTTATTGTCCACCTAAAATGAAATTTTTAATAATTTCGGCAGGGTATTTCTCAAAAACGGAAAGAGATAGAGATTTCATCTAAACAGAATCGAAATCACCAACAAAAACACTATTAGAATTGTGCAAAATAATTTGCAGTTTGTTATTGTTGTTTTTCATACAGTCTGCAAAAGAACTTTTACCACTATTTACGAGATTTTGTATTTTACAGATCCTTGCTCACATGATTTATCATTACCTAAGTTTTCTATTTTTTTTTAAACCTATTTCCGTTTGGCGGAATGTGTGTGTATTCTTAATTTTGGTATTGATTCTTGAAACAAAAATTAAAAAAAAGACTCCAGATTTTAAGATTTCTTTATTAATGAATGCATTTCAGCCTTAGTAAATTTATTTTTATTTGTGCTACAAGAACCAGTACCGAACTGGTACAATATTGCAATAAAAACTAATAAAATGCAAGTTGAGTTGCTTTTCATCCGTGAAACGAGTAAGATGTACTTTCGGCAGGAATTAGTAATACGTTAAGAGCGTTTAATTTTCTAGCACCAAGTCTTTTAGTATTAGTTATTTATTTATTTATTTGCTATCTTAGATATGCCCCAGAATCGATTTTATATATTTTATAGTGATTGTATGGAAGATGTGCAGTAAAATGACGAACATGTGATTATATTGGAGTAAGAAGGGAATTTTATGTTTTTTAATCATTTATAATGCTGATAAATTTTGATTTGGAAGCAACTAACTCGTGAAGAAGTTTTTTTACGTACAAAATTTTTTATATACTAGCGCATGCGCAAATATATTTACAAATTAGAAAAAACTGCCTTGGCAACAGCTAACACAACCAACAGTAAACACGAAAAGGAAAGAAGGAAAAGAAAAAGAAAAGGTCTTACAGAAGACTGGAAATTTTATATATTTAAAACAGGAGTGGGCATGGCGAAAAGCCAGACAAGAACCACTCTTGGCCAATTGAGTAACTAAGATGGATCTGGCTAATTATCTCACTGAGAAAAGGCCAAAATAAAGGAAGAAGAAGAAGAAAATGCAAGTCGTCCTGCGGAGCACTAATATGTATTTTGTATTTTTTTATTCCTTTTAACTAAAATATACAAAACAAACTACATAAAATTAAGAAGTTCATAAACTTAATTGAATCAATCATAAGACATTATAACATTGAAATGTTAATAGTTTTTACAATTTGCTTAAAACCAATAAAATAACCATAAAATTAGTGGTTAAAAATAATGGTTAAACATAAAATTAGTATAAAGATATATTTTTTATCGTCTTTAAAAGTATATGTAGATATCCTTATTATACTACTCACAGCGCATAACGCTAGAATAATATTATACGGTAGTTTATAATTTTCCAAAATCGCCAAAAAACGTCCTAGACAAAAAGTTCTTGGATACATGATAAAATAAGAAACTTTGAAAATGTCCGTCTCACCATCTGTCCGTCTGGCCGTCTGTCCGTCTGTCTGTCTGTCTGTCGAATTTTACGTTTTTTTAGACTCAAGAACAGGTCCTAATTTTCAGGAAAAATCAAGTTCTATGAGGGGAAGTTCCCTATTGTTTTCATATGAAATACACCGACAGAGAGGTATAGTTTCGATATATCCGAATCTGGAGGTGTATTTGCAGGACTATTTCTTGAAACAATTTTTTAACAATTTATATCTTCAAAAGTAATTGAATAAATAATTAATAATAATTGAATTGATGTTAATATATTTTGACACAATAAATTCATGTTTGACATTTCTAATTTTTGGAATAAAAAAGATCTAAATTTGTTAAATTTTATTAATATTGAATAAAAATATGCTAATAAGACATAAAAATTGCCTTAATTTTGCATTTTAGTTAATATTTTGTTATATTACATTATCAAGCTTGTTATGTCAGAGAATTAGAAAGCTGGTATATATTCGATTTTCTGGTATATATTCGAGACGAAAATATCCCGTCGTTATGGTAATACCTTGTTTTTATTGGTTGAAACCGATATTATGATAGTTAAAAGAAATAATCAAAGTAATTCCCACAAAAACGAAAACATTTGGGGGAAAAAAATAAAAAGTCCAAACCATTTTCAAAATTTTCTTTTTTCAAACATTTTTCGTTTTTCGCAAAAAAAAAACAAAAAAAAAAACGAAAAATTAAAAAAAAAACGAAAAGTTTTTTTAATTTTTTTTTATTTTTTTTTATTTATCATTTTTCAAAAAAAGATCTTTTTTAAAAAAAATGTATTTTTTTAATTTTTTTTTTTGTCTTAAGTACTTGGAAAAATGCAATATACCATTTACTGAAAATAGTAAATAATGTAATGCGTAGGCATTACATTTCTTCGCGGCTTGTTTGTTCTTTTAAAAGTTAATTTATTCCGAATTATGTATTTGCATTTGAATCGTTTCACGTAAAAAGGGTACAAAAAGGGAAACATCAACAGTTTTTGGCAAAGGTCATGGCACAGTGTGCCAGCGTGCCAGGCACACAAGAATTGTTATTTCGCCTTTAAATTTTAATATGTTAATATGGATCATATTTATACAGGGTAGGGTGTAGCATAAAAATTAATTTCAAAAAATGAAAATACTTGGGGTGCCATTTTTTTTTTCTTTTTTACCTAGAAAAAGCCTGTGTAAGGTTTCACACCAATCATAAATATGTTTGATGCTCCGAAAAGCCAAAATAAGCAAAGATCTCCAAAAAATACATATTTTTAATATACTTTACAAATAGACTTCCTATCAAACAAGGTATCAAACAAAAATTCTTATAAATAATAAAATACAACTTTTATGCTTAATAAGTTTTTTCAATTAAACTAATAGTTTTCGAGAAAAATAAAAAAATTACAAAAAGTATAAACAAAATGTTTTGATGTTTTTTTAGATAATTCGAGTGCGCTGATTCCGAATCCTGCAGCGCCACCTCGTATCTGTTGAGGAATTTGAGCCAACTATGACCGAAATACATGATTTTTATTTCACAAAATAACGTTTTATGTTCCATAAAAAATATGTAAATGGTTTTTAAATATTTTGGTTACACTGAATCCAAATCCGGGAGATTAAACCTCGTAACGGTTAAGGAAATGCATGTAAATGAAGTCAAACCCTACTTTTATCACAGAACCGTATTTTTTCAGTGTAAGCAAAATATTTTAATGCTTTTTAGATTAATTGAAAAAACTTGTTAAACATAAAACTTTTATTTTATTAATTGCAAGAATTTTTGTTGGATACATTTTTTAATAGGAAGTTGTAAAGTATATGAAAAAAATATGTATTTTTTTGGAGATTTTTGCTTATTTTGGCCTTGCGGATCATCAAAAATATTTTTGATTGGTGTGAAACTTTACACATGCTTTTTCTAGGTAAAAAAGAAAAAAATGGCACCCCAAGCATTTTCATTTTTTACTAAGACAGGGTTATTCTTTAAATGACACACCTCTGTCATTTTTGTACTAAATGTAAAAAAAATATAATTTATAATAGGCACATAATTTTACATAAAAATTATAAGAAAAATGCTTATTCACATTTCTCATTGTATATTTGTTCTTATTTATTTTTTCCTTAATTACTCACACGCAATAATATCCTTTTTAAAAGAAGCAATTCATTTAGCTTCATCATAACTAAAGTAGATCGCTTTTAATGAATGAATTATATGCAAATTTAAGCTATAAAATTTGCAACAGCTAGATGATAATAAAATCTTGTTACATTTTGTTTTCCTGATCACAAAACAAGGTCTTTTTTTTTCGTTATAGCTATACCGTTTAAAATTTTAAATATATATATATAGTCACTGTATATACAGACTGACTTGCTCAAAAGCTTTAAATTATTTTTTCTACATCCTACTTAGGGATCGGTTGGCTTCGAACACATGAACCTACGCACATTATTTGTCTCTCTCTAGAGATCTCAGGGCCTAACGAAAGAGAGAGATAGAACGTGCAACGTTTCACTCATAACCGAAGCCCCATTTTATTATATTATTTTATATTATATTATATTGTATTATTATCACTTTACTAAAGAGTTTTACATGCACTGAGAATAATAGCGTTATTAATACAACAACATAGTGTTATATATGCGCCAACCACAAATTGTACTATAGTATAGTACTATGATATGAGATAACATTAAAACAAATTTTGTTGTTTTATTTATTACAATTTTGTGTTGTTTACCTCTTAGTTCTAAAACTGGTTGTTGTATCCAACGAACTAACAACTCTTCTCCCTAGAATATGCATACCGTTAATATAAAGTATCGCCAACATCTCGGTTTGTTTGTAAACAAATAGTAGGTATATTTAGACCTGAACAATAACAATTACCAGTAACTGTTATTGATATCTCTGTCAGAACAAATCTGTGCGAGTAAGAGCAAGTAAAACATTTGTTGTTTTATTTATTACAATTTTGTGTTGTTTACCTCTTAGTTCCACAACTGGTTGTTGTATCCAACGAACTAACACCTCTTCTCTCTAGAATACGCATACCGTTAATATAAAGTATCGGCAACCTCTCGGTTTGTTTGTAAACAAATAGTAGGTATATTCAGGCCTGAACAATAACAATTACCAGTAACTGTTATTGTTATCTCTGTCAGATCAAAGCTGTGCGAGTAAGACAGAGAAATGTATATGTTGGCTACGTTTTTGTCAGTTTTTAGGAATGAAATGCCTATTCTAGAGAGAAGAGTTATTAGTTCGTTGGTTGTAGCGTATAACATATTTACGTTATAACATATTAAAAAATATGGTTGGAGCCTATATTACATTTCTATCAGTGTGACGACGTTTTAAAACAAAAAGTCTTAAGTCTATTGCCAATAGACTACCTACCCGTACCATAGATTTTCGGGTGAGAAAGTTAGTTTTTACTTATAAAAGAGACTTTTCCAGCCCTAAGGAAATTAAATATTACTAAAACTAATGAAAACTGACCAATAACCTAGCGGAGAAAGTAAAAAAATCCATTACTTATTTTTTGTGTGTTTTTCCAATTCGAATTCTAAGCTGTAAATTGTAGAAGAAATAGTATATGCTATCAGTTTGAAAGTTGAATTAAACAGCACTCGTATGATATTTTGAGTTCGCTTTGCGTCATTAAAAAACATAATGGACCAAAATATTCTCTTTATCATAATGAATTTATATACAGGGTTTATTTGAAATAGCGTCAGAAATTTTAACAGGTGATTCTACATGATAAAATATGACAAAAAGTTCTTATAAACATATGTCTAAAAATGCCTCATAAGGGAGCTACGCCCCTTTGAAATTGGCTAAAAAAATCAGTTTTTATTTAATAACTCAGGAACCCTTTGAGATATATTAACGAGGTTTTGCACGTGAATTAATCCTAATAAGGCCCATCTTTCTATGCCATTTTCAAGTACTTATTTAAACCAGGGGTGTGCGAAACGGGGGGGCCTTATCAGTTTTTTGTCCCAAACTTTTTTCTGTGTAACTTTTTTGCAATTTTATTTTTGAAATATGATTCCTCAGGTCAAAATACATAACAAAGGTACTCTTGTTGTAATACTGTAGGATTAACCGTTTTCGAGAAAAGTTCATTTGTGAAATTTCACGGTTCGAGGACGAAAAATTAAATACTAAAATGTCGAAAACCAAAATTTTAATGGTGCAATGTTATTCTACATCAAAAACTAGTTTTTAATGTACATTCGCTCTGCATCATTAAAATTTTGGTTTTCAACATTTTAGTATTTAATTTTTCGTTCTCGAACCGTGGAATTTCACCTTCAAATGAATTTTTCTCAAAAACGGTTAATCCTACAGTATTACAACAACAGTACCTTTTTTATGTATTTTGACCTAAGGAATCATATTTCAAAAATAAAATTGCAAAAGAGTTACACAGAAAAAAGTTTGGGACAAAAAACTGATAAGCCCCCCCCCCCGTTTCGCACACCCCTGGTTGAAATAAGTACATGAAAATAACACATAAAAACGGGCCTTGGTAGGATTAGTTGACGTGCAAAACCTCGTTGATATATCTCAAAGGGTTTCTGAGTTATTAAATAAAAACCGATTTTTTCAGCCACTCCCTTATGACGCATTTTTAGACATAGGTATATTTATAGGAACTTTTGTCATATTTTATCATGTAGAATCACCTGTTAAAATTTCTGACGCTATTTCAAATACACCGTGTATGGTAAAAGTTTACATAAACTCTTTTGTGCTCTCAATTTAATTATAAAAACGAGAGATTTGAAATTATATTCTTGAAAAGATCAACAATAACCAACTTACGGAACATTAGGCAATACAAAAGAAAAAGTATAACTCAAACAGTATTAAATATACAAAAAAAAAAATAATGAGGTAGTGAATTTTAAAATGACAAACTAGCTATTTAAGGTCGGTCTGTCCGGGAAATATTATGAATACAATAACTTAAGAACGCTTTAAGCTACATTTTTTTACATTTTTTTATATTATTACTAGTATACAGGGTGTCCGGAAATGATGAGCAAAAAAATCTGTTCAGATTTTAAACATTCAAGATGGCGGATCCAATATGGCGACCAAATTCGTAAAATTAACTATATAGAAATAGGTATAAATTGGTTCTTGGGGTCGCTAATCACGAATCTGTTCAGTTTTTCAAAATTCAAGAGTGCGAATACAATATTGATCTAGTTGGTAATTATACTTACCACCGTGCTTGTATGGGTTAAAGTACGTTTGTTTTAAACAAAATCCATAGTAAAAATTTAATAATAACTTTCAAATGTATGCGGTGCACCGCTGTAGTTATTTAATTTTAAAAATGTTCAATAAAACCTGCATTGACTCATACCTCTGCTGATTTCGTATAAGGGGTCCGCCTTTGCGAAGCTTCGACGAAATTACGCGAGTCGCACCCGAGCTGGTATGATCTTCGCCTTTTACCACACATTCGCAACTGCAGTTTTTATTGAATTTCCAGTGTAGATATAGCTATTTAAAAAAAAAACGTTCCAATATACCCCACCTTCTCCTATTCTCCAAGCGCGACAGATGTGAATAGTATTATAAATTATTATTAATATAGGTATATTTTCAAAATGTTAACCTAGGTTATTTAATAGTTTCACATCTATTAAGTAGCCTGATATATCAATAGCAAAAGTCCAAACTGGAATAAACTATTATGTTGAACATTAATTAAACATGAGTTAACTAGTTCACAGCAACAACTTGTCAAACATAGATCTGCTTTACAGTCCAAGCGAAGACTGTCAATTTAAATATATAAAAAATAATACTTTCCCCTAATAGCCTATTTGTATTAAAAAAAATATCTATAAAATAAAAAATAAAAAAAAATCAGAAAAAAAATTAAAAGTTAAAAAAAATTAAAAAAATATTTCTTTTAATTTCTTTTTTTTTGTTGAAAAACTGAACCCCCTTGACCAATTTTTACCAAAAACCAATGATACAAAGAAGGATACCGTTTTAAAGGTGAGTTTTGGGCTAAACGTGAATAATATATTATTCCATCAATCTATTTTCTAATCATCGTACAGAGTGATATTGGTAGACTGACAGTTTCGGGCTGCTGGCCCTCTTCAGTATCAAGAGTCAACTCTGCACGCTGATTAAGAAAACGTTTTTAGACTTTACTCGCAAAAGGAATATAGCCATTAGATTGATGTAGACTTGTGCGCCATCTATTTCTAGATGTAGACAACTACTCATACCTCTCCTAATCTGGAGACTTTGAATGGTAGCAAGTTGAAGACTTGTGTGTCTCAAGCACATAGTAAAATGTGTAAAATTAGTAAGGACAGAAATTTTTAATTTTAAACAAAATTATAAAAATATTAATTTATTATTCCATCAATCTATTTTCTAATCATCGTACAGAGTGATATTGATATCACTCTGTACGATGATTAGAAAATAGATTGATGGAATAATAAATTAATATTTTTATAATTTTCTTTAAAATTAAAAATTTCTGTCCTTGTGAATAATATAGTTTTTATAGTTTTTTGATGTACAATCCCCTGAAGTATTGAAATTTTTATTGGCGCATTTTTAGATCCTCAGAACGTGAAATTGATTCTTTAATTTCAATTTTCTCCAAAACGCTTGGCCTTACCGTACCTTTTTATGCTTTTAAATAAAAAATCATATTTTATTGATAAAATGTCAAAAAATCTACAGATAAAAAAGTTTGGGGCAAAGAAGTGAAATTACCCGGCCATTTTACTCGTCTCTGGTTAAAATTAACGAACAAAAATTATATGAAGAGATAGCCTTTATCAATGTTACGGCATGTGCAAAAAATCATTACTTTAGTTCATAGGGTTCCAGAGATATTAAATAAAAACTGCTTTTCAGATGTACCCTTGGGAGGGTCGTAGGGTCCCTTGGGGGTCATTTCCGGACCAACTTTTATAGGAATGTTTTTCATATTTATGGACATGGAATCACCACTTAAAATTTTTTTCGCCCTGTATAGTGAAGAGAAAGGGATTTGAAAATTTAATGTGAAAGTTATGAAACGACAAAATTTGAATAATTTTTTTTTTCAAAATTAACGGAGAGTCCCTAGCACAAGCCAAAAGCTTATTTGGGGCTCTTCATGCGTATGTAATATTTTTGCAAGTAATAATGATATTTTTCTTCTTTGGTTTGAGCGGTATTTGATGCAAACTGCTTTTGAATGCTTCTGCCCAGAACTTTCTGTAAATCGCTTATTTTTTTCTTCGTTAAATAGGCCGTTGAAAAATATTTAAAGATATATCCTCAGAGGAAATTCCTCTTTATCCACAAATACAGTTGTAATTATCATTTATTCGAATCCTATGTAGATGACTTGAGATACAATCTTGTGATTGTTGTACGAGACTTAAAAAGAAACGTGAAATTTTATTCATTTTATGGGAGTTTTCATTGGTACAAACATTCCCAGAAAATATTAAATATTTTTGAAAAATTTTAAAAAATAGTATTATAATAAATAGTAATAATTGACTAAAACTTTCTAAAAAAGGTGTTTCTTAAAATAACGTACGTCGGAGCTCCAAGTATTTTTATAGACAAGTACTTCAAAGGTTTTATGAAAGTTTCCCTATTTTGCGTGATTTTACTTGAAGTTCAGCTTGAGTTTCTGTCGATTCTAAACGAATATATTAATAACTGACTATTTTATGATACACTAGTATGTCATATTAAATGGAATGTAGATTTAATGAATAAAAATCTCATTTTTTAAAAATTTGGACTTTTCATCACATCATATTTTGATCCTATATGCATCAAGTGTAACGTGATTTTTTTATTAATTAGTTGTAGTATAAGATAGGATGAATCAGAGTTTTTTTTTTCATGTAATGTAAAACCCGTCAAACCAGAGTGAGACCAAAAACCAAATAACAAAGAAAGTCCAGATAATGATGACCCGTCGTCTGGACTGCAATTTGTCAAACATAGATCTGTTTTATATAAACTGTACTGATTTAATATTCAGTCATGATACTACATCAGTTTGTTTCATTCAAACCAAACAGTCTAATTTTGAGTAATTGTGAATAATGTCTTTCTAACGATATGTATGCTGGACATGTATACTGCTGTTAGTAGTAAAAGACCAGCAACTCACAACATTAGATCATATATACATAGATATGGCATTAATGTTGATTTGCTTTATGTAGAACATATACAAAGCCAATTGTAAACAAACCACTATAGCGGTGAGGTTACGAGGAGGTGAAGTATAACATATTTCTTAACAAACCACTATAGTGGGTGGTGACCAGAAGCGGAAAGGTGAAATCTACCTGGATATAGCAATGAAAACATTTCGGTTTGACTTGAACTCAAGGCGTATCTATGTATATATGATCTAATCTCACAACACGATAACACAAGAACCAATTATCCGAGAAACTTGAAATTTTCAGGAAAAATCAAGTTCTATGATATCCTTATTGATTTTTAAAGTAATCCACCCAAAAACAAAAAATCTATGGGGTTAAACTTAAAAAAATAAAATAAAAAAAATATATATATTTTTTTTTAATTTTTCCCATTTTTCAAAAATATGTTAAATATTTAAAATTAAAATATTCGATTTAAGCTAATCATATTCATGCCCCTAAAAATTAAAAAAATCTATTCTTAGGTTCATCTTTCACTAAACTGAATACCTTAAATCCACCTTAAATGGTAGCTTAGGTGACCCCATTGAAAAACGTGCGCAACAAAATTTTGTCCGTAACTTATAGGTACTGTTTCGGAGAAAACTGACTTGGTCGGGAACTTTGGATCATCCCAGGTAATTTACCCGGTACACTAGTATTATCATACTGTTTGTGTTAAATTTTAAATACTTACCAGCGAAGGCTGCTACAACTCACAACACGATAACACAAGAACCAATTATCCGATAAACTTGAAATTTTCAGGAAAAATCAAGTTCTATGAGGGAAATATCCCTATTGCTTTTTAAAGTAATCCCCCCAAAAACAAAAAAGCTGTTAAAACTGAATGATTTAACTTTCTTAAATTCGTTTATACTGAAATTGATAATGGGAAATACGTGGTATCCTTGCATTTCGACTTGAATAAAGCTTTCGATACTGTTTGACCCAAAAAATTAAAGCCAAAACTGCCAAGTGACTGGGTATATTCGTACATGATACAAAGACAACTTATAGTTAAATTAAATAATTTTAATTCCAATTCTTTCTTTTCTAAATTAGGTGTGCCCCAGGGTTCAATCCTTGGCCCTCTTCTTTTTCTTATCTTCATTAATGACCTTCCTCTTCTTATAAACATTGCTTTAGTTGTGTTATTTGCCGATGATTCTATCATTATTGTCTCGTCTGCCTCACCTTTAGAATTGCATTATTTGCTTCAAGAGGTAATTCATAGATTTGAAGAATGGTGCAAAGCCAATAAACTTGTTTTAAATAATTCTAAAACAATGGCAGTATTTTTTTTAATAGGAAACGACTGAATAGTAACTTTAGTATCTTAAACATACCACTATCAATATCTGTAAAATTTCTTGGCACAATTTTTAACAATGACCTTTCTTGGAATGATCATATTGCTAGTGTATGCAAAAATTTAATAATGCTTTTTTTGCAATTTTAAAATTAAAAAGTGATTTGGATGAAGCCGGTATTTTAAGCATCTATTACTCACTTGCATACTCCCACTTGTCACAACATAATTTGCTGGGGATCTGTAGGTGGTATCAACAGAGTTCTTGTAGCGCAAAAGAGGCTTATAAGACTTATTTTTAATTTAAAAGTCTACTTTATGAAAATTCTCCCTATTACAGATGTATATATTTTTATAATAAACTCCCTGTAAATATTCGAAATAATAGTAACTTAGTGTTTAAACATACTCCTAAATCCTATTTATTTGAAAAGTCTTTTTACTCTATTAACTTGTACACTTAATAACTCTTTTAATAGTTTTTTTCTGTTCTTTTATTTTATACGTTTTGTGAATCTTTTAGTGTAAGTCCTAAATTAAAATGACATATTATTTTTTACTTTTATCTTAACTTGATGTTATTTTGACATACTAACATGTACCTTGTGTATCAAAAATTGGTTAATAAATTACTATTACTATGGGGTTAAACTTAAAAAAGTTAAATAAAAAAACATTATTTTTTTTATTTTTGTATTTTTCGCATTTCTCAAAAATGTGTTAAATATTTAAAATTAAAATATTCGATTTAAGCTAGTCATATTCATGCCCCTAAAAATTAAAAAAATCTATTCTTAGGTCCACCTTTCACTAAACCTAAAACCTTAAATCCACCTTAAATGGTAGCTTAGGTGACCCCATTGAAAAACGTGCGCAACAAAATTTTGTCCGTAACTTATAGGTACTGTTTCGGAGAAAACTGACTTGGTCGGGAACTTTGGATCATCCCGGGTAATTTACCCGGTACACTAGTATTATCATACTGTTTGTGTTAAATTTTAAATACTTACCAGCGAAGGCTGCTACAACTCACAACACGATAACACAAGAACCAATTATCCGATAAACTTGAAATGTTCAGGAAAAATCAAGTTCTATGAGGAAAATATCCCTATTGATTTTTAAAGTAATCACCCCAAAAACAAAAAAAGCTAGGGGGTTAAATTTAAAAAAATAATATAATTTTTTTTTTTTTAATATTTCGCATTTCTCAAAAATTGTGTTAAATATTTAAAATTAAAATATTCGGTTTAAGCTAATCATATTCATGCCCCTAAAAATTAAAAAAATCTATTCTTACATCCATCTTTCACTAAACCTAAAACCTTAAATCCACCTTAAATGGTAGCTTAGGTGACCCCATTGAAAAACGTGGTCAACAAAATTTTGTCCGTAACTTATAGGTATTGTTTCGGAGAAAAATGACTGGGTCGGGAACTTTGGATCATCCCGGGTGATTCACCCGGTACACTACACCTTTTCAAGTTGTAAATAGGAAAGTGTAAATTGATATTCAGAATTTCAAGTTAAATTTCAGAAAGTATAAATTGTTCAAGTTATATTTCAGAAAGTGTTAAGTGTAATTCAGATTTTCAACTTATATTTTAGAAAGTGTAAATTGTAATTCAGATTAGCAAGTTATATTTCAGAAAGTATAAGTTATATTTTAGAAAGTGTAAATTATATTTCAGAAAGCGTAAGTTGAAATTCAGAAAGTGTAAATTATATTTCAGAAATTATAACTTTATATTATTATTACAGAGTTAATTGTATTTCAGAAAGTGTAAATTAAATTTCAGAAATATTTATCTATCGAGAAACTTATAATTATTTTTTTATAATTTATACGTATGTAATATAATGAAGTGACCTAGCCATTTAGAAATTAATTTTGTTAAATGTTTAATTTTATGTAAAAAATACATTTTTTTTAATTTTAATTTATTGCTGTTCAATATTTAATACCGAATATATGCATAATACATAACTGCTACTTATTTTAAATTTTGTTGAATAAAATAATACATTCCGAAATAAAAATTATGATTTCTGATTTACAAATTACAGTTTCCTAAATTTAATTTACACTTTCTGAAATTGAATATACAGATCCAAATTTAAATAAAATAACACATTCTGAAAATTAATTTCTACTTTCTGAAATATAATTTACATTTTCTGAATTTCAACTTATGCTTTCTGAAATATATATTACAAATCTGAATTTCAATTTATACTTTCTGAAATATAACTTGCAAATCTGAATTACAATTCTTACTTTCTAATATATAATTTAAAAATCTGAATTACAATTTATACTTGCTGAAATAGATTTTAAAAATCTGAATAACAAATTACACTGTCTGAAATTAATATCACACTTTCTGATTTACAACTTGAAAAGGTGTAGTTTTATCATACTGTTTGTGTTAAATTTTAAATACTTACCAGCGAAGGCTGCAATTTTCATTTCCAATAACAGTAGTGGGTATTCAGTTCCATGTATTTCAGCTTTTGAAATGTAATAAAGGTAAAAAATATATTTTCGAGAGTGCTTTCAAATAACAATCCGCGTGAATTTTGTTGTTTTAATTTACAATAAACCGAATAGGATTAAACAACTATTCAATTTCAATTTGAAACAAATGATTTATTTAATTAAATAACACAGACCCACAAAAAACAAAAGTGGTCTGCGCCATGGATAGGGCCATGATATTCCTATGTATTTTAGCCCGCTGAAACCGAATCTAAACTCAGTTTAGCCCCTACATGTCTGGATTTTTCTCTACAGCCGCACTATGCTACCAAAGGGGAATAAAGTGACCAAAATTATTTTATTGTGTATTTAAACTTTAAATGATCAGTAAGACTAAAAAAATATGTTTTTTTTTTATTTTTTTAATATTTTTCATTAAAGAATTTAGAGCAAAAAGGAAAAAAAACAAGAAAAAAATACCAAAAAAATATTTTATTGTGTATTTTAACTTTTAAATGATTAGTAAGACATAAACAATATATTTTTTAATTTTTAAATATTTTCCATTGATTTTTTTTTATTATTAAAATACTAAAAATTAAAAAACACATTTTTTATGTTTTACTAATCATTTAAAAGTTTTTTTTTGTATTTTTTTCCGCTTTTTTTTCCCTTTTGCTCTAAATTTTTGAATGCAAAATATTAAAAAATTAAAAATATATGTATATATTTATGTCTTACCAATCATTTAAAGTTGAAATACACAATAAAATAATTTTTGTCACTTTTTTCCCGTTTGGTTACATAGTGGTCATCTTCCATGGTGCAGACCACTTTTAATTTTTGTGGGCCTGTGTAATTAATTTAATTAAGTATTTTATCTATCTAGTTTTCCAGTTATCGTATAGATTGATATTAGCACACTGCAGGTTTGGGCTGCTGGCCCTCGTCAGGTTCAAGATAACTCTCTGCAGACTTTATATATTTTTATATACAGTGCGATCCAAAAGTCACCTCTTAACTTTTGAACGACTAGAGATATCGCCTTTAAATTTGGAATGTAAATAATACAACCAAAACTTTCTTTTGGCATATATTTGATATTTTCAGCTTTTAAAATGCACACTGTTTTTTGTGTTGTAATCAAAAGGGTTTTGTTTATAAAGCTTAAATCCAAATATACGACTTTTGCACAGTTTTGCACAAAAACGCATTTTTTTTGTTTTTGGTCTGTATCTCAGCTTCTATTCGTCGCTCAACCAAAAATGAACATGATATTTTTTTGTTATTGAATTCTCTAATAATTTTTAAATAGCTTTTTTTGTTTAAACAAACAGAAAAAAAGTTACAGAGGGTTAAAGTTGATAAAATAGGCATCATATTCAAAAAATGATTTGTTTTCCAGTTGTTTTCGAAAAACAGAATTTTTTTTTCAAATTTTCAACTTTCGCAAATTTTTAACCATCTCTAACTTTTTTCTTGTTTAGACAAAAAGGTTATTTGCATAAATTGTAAATAATTCAACAACGAAAAAATATAATTTTTTATTGAGCGACGAACAGAAGCCGAGATACAGAACAAAAACAAAAAAAAAATACGTTTTTGCACACGACTGTGCAAAAAAAAATCGCACAGGGGTGCAAATTTGGATTTAAGCTTTCCAAACAAACCCCCGTTTGATTACAAAAAAAAACAGGTAGTGTGCATATCACCGCAAGGTCAAACTACTGTTCGACTGGGCTATACACCAAATAGGTTTAAAAATTATGCAACTCAATTTTTTAACAAATAATTTATTTACAATGTACATAATTTAATGTCAAAAAATTCAATAATTATAAAATTTTAAAATAACGCAAACTAAACTTTTTATTTATTTTTATTTAATTTCACTAGACTATTTTACATTTATTTATATATCAAAGACTAAGTTCTAAAAGGTGTTATATTAAGAATACACAAAAAAATATTTTAATAATTTTATTTTTGTTATATTTTTGGCTGTTTAGGCTCGAATTATTATTTTTGTTATATTTAACACAAGTATCACAAAAAAAATATAGGCAAAACAGCCTTACTTTCGTAAAATCGATAAAAAGTATCGTTTTTTTATTAAAATAGAAAAATTTAGGCTATATAGTCCTTAATATGCGCGGCATTTTCACACAAGCTGAGCGGCATTAGACGGTATACGGGGGAATTCCGTGCGAATATATCTTTTCAGTTTTCAATTTATTTTATGTATACAGGGTGATCAGTAATTGTCATGCCAAAATTTACATCCAAAAATATGAAAAAAAAATCTATAAAGGTTGTTCCGGAAATGAGCCCTAAGGAAGCTACGGCCCTTCAAAGATGACATATTGAATGGGAACAAAAAAAGCATCAAAAAAATTTTAATAATGCAGGGTGATTCTTCATTTAAAACTAAGCAAAAAGTATTCTTCACCAAAACAACTAAATTTAATATTAAAGGAGTAATAGCCTTTTAAAAAGTAACGTTTTTGTTGCACAAAATGTTATTTCCTCTTAATTGCATTTATTTTAAAAAAGGTTGCTCCTAGAGTAATACACTTGATATTTTTTATGTATTTTTACTCAAGGAATCTATATTTTTTACAAAAAATCAAAAAAAAAATCATATCAAAAAGTTTCTGGCAAAAATGTGTTAAGCCTCACATATTTTGTCCGTCTGAATAAACGCAAAAAAATAAATTAACATAAACTTATTGCCCTTATTAATAATATCTTAAAGGGTACTAGAGTTAATAATTAAAAACTTTATTTTTATCACAATTTTAAAGGGCCTTAGCTCCCTTAGGGCTCATTTCCGAACCAACCTTTATAGGAACTTTTTTTTATATTTTTGAATGTAGAACCACCTCTTAAAATTTGGCATGGCAGTTATTGATCACCCTGTATTTACTTTCATAGTTATATCAACTATATTGCATTTATAATATATTTTTTAACAAAGCTTTTTCCCTAGGGGCACGTTATTCCCCCTTTTCTCCTAATATTATTTGTATCGATAGATTCTTTTACAGTAAAAGAATGACGAAAGTTAGAATTCAAAAAATCTTTAACCCATTTTAAAGTAAATATACAGCTCATTAGAACTTACCCATCGATATAATTTTCTAATTAATTTTATCTGCGGTTTCTAATATACAAATATCAATTAAGCATTTTACTTATCGGGATTTTAAAACTTCAACATTAAAATTGATGAAAATAATAATTATGATCTATCTACATTTTTATCAGATTTAAAAAGCAATTAGCATGTTTTTTATCACTCTTTCCCGGGAATTTAGGAATTTATTTGACTAAAATTTCGACATATACCGGGTGTGCCAATTTTGATGTTCCGTGCAATATCTCCGTTTTATAAAAAGATAAAAAGATATTAACGTATATTAAATAAAGTATAACAAACTTTTAAATACCCTATCAAAACCTTTCTTCCTTCACCCCCCTTAGGAGGACTCCCAATTTATTTTTTCAAATGTGGTCCGACTATTTTTTTAAAGTTTTTAAAGGCTACCTACTTAATTCTCAATTAAACGATATACTTACACACTTTTTCTCACCTACCCATTTTTTTCGTATAAACTGGTAAATTTCATTTAAGGAGTTAAGTCACGGAGAGGTAGATTTTTATATCAAAATTTACTTTGGTAATTTTTTTTTTCTTTAAAATAACCGATATGTTGTATCGGACAGGAAACTTGGAACAACATGTTTGGATAAAGTTAAAACAGTATATGTTTAATAGAAATTCTATTGTAAACACATAACGGGTGAGTTTCAATTCATGTACACCCCTAAAAATGGAATTGTTTTTAGCCCGATCAAAGCAAATTTTTTGTAGCTTATATTTCTTAACAAGGGCTATAAAATGGGATACAATTTTTTTTTCACTTCCGGTTTTGCCGGAAACTAAGTCAATTTTAGTTTTTAAAACGGCAAACCCTGTATATTTTTGCATTTTTGAATTCAGAAAACAATTTTACATCAATTATTTAATTTTTCCTTTATTAAAAAATAGCCTAATCCGGAAAAAGTGGAACTGAAAAAAAAGTAAGCCATTTTGTAGCCCAAACAATAGCGCACAAAGAAGTTATGCGTGCAAGGGGGTTGCCATTTCAAAAAGTTGAGTTCTGAAGGAAAAACCGTTTGGAAAAATTCAAAGTACAAAAAAAATACAAAATTTTGGTTTTAACGTAAAATTTGTATTTTCCCCACATTTATCAAACAAATTAGATTTTATTTTATTTATAAAAAAATAAATCTTCTATGTTAATAAAAAATAAATAAAAAGTCCAAACGTACTAAAAAAATGAAAAGTTTTTAAATTATTTTTTTTGTAATTTTTTTTTTGGAGGCAAAAATGCAAAAATGCAGTGTTATCTATATAGCACAAATAAATATTATTATTATTAAAATATACAGGGTTAAAAAAAATAAATAAAAAATAATTAACGGCGAAACAGGAAAAATAATTATATAGGCCATTTTGTAGCCCTTATTAAGAAATATAAGCTACAAAAAAATTGCTTTGATCGGACTGAAAACAATCCCATTTTAGGGGGTGTACATGGATTGAAACTCACCCGGTATACTGTTTTACCTTTGCAGGCAAGAAATGCAGTCATCTTTTACATACTGAATTCGATAGACTGGGATATCCCAGCTTCAAAAAGTACACAATTCTATTTTTAAATTAACTTAATTGTTATTAATATGTTAAAAAAGTCATCCAAACAAAAACTGTTGGAAATGACCTCCTTAACAAAGTTAAGATCGTAAGATGCATATTAAGCAACCCACCCCTAAAATTCAAGATAGCGGACACCCCTTAGGCAAAGGTGAAAATCTTACTGGATGGTTCTGTAACCATCCACTACTACCCTTTAAAATATCAGCCCGTGTACATTTATTGAAATTTATATTTATTATTTGGCTGATTTTGTTGGGGTTCGGGCTTAAATACAACCATAAACTTGTGTGAGGGCGTGTTGCTCCTTATTTGGACCATTTTTAACATATGGTGCTTTGGTTTTAGTCATTGTGTATTGTAACATAACAATTCTAATTCTTATAAAAAGTAAAACAAAAGGTTATGGGTATATTTAAGCCCGAACCTCAATAATCAATACTAAATTATTCACAGGTATTTAATATTAATACATGTATATTATTGTTATTAACAATAATAGATATTATTAATAATTTTAGAAAAGACAGTATTCCAAATTTTAATATATTTTAAATATTTTGGAATAAGTTTAGATTTTTATAACTGACGTAAATTTTGCAGGTTTTTATAATCTAGATTTTTGATTTTTAGGGAATAGGGCTTTGGATCTGACTAAAATTGTTAACTAATTTTGCTGTGACGTTTCGACGATGGATTTTCGTCGTTTCCGAACCTTTATTGTAAATAAAAAAGTATATATAAGTATAATGCCCAGAGTGCGAAGAGGATGAAACATCCTCTCATTACTTAGCCGAGTGTGTCAGATACGACAGGATCAGGTTGCAAGTCTTTGAAACTCAAAGACTCAACCAAGAGGAACTAAGAGATCTCCCCTGGGCCAATATCCTGACCTTTATTGAAAGGACGGGCAGGTTCAAGGAGGACTCAAATTAGTAAATGGCTGGGATTGCCTGGGGTGACAAAAAGGGCCAGAAATGGCCTAGTTGTCCGGCTTTGGCCAACCCAAAATTTACTACTACTACTACATATATAAAAAAATATAATTGTTTAAACATTTAACTTAACCTTAAAATAAATAATTAAAGAATTAAAGCCAAAGATTAATCATTGTCACTAACAGTGACAGTGACAGGGGCAGTGACAATTACTAATCTTTGGCTTTAATTCTCTGTAAGTTCTTCTCTGTATTTTATTATTATTTATTTTAAGGTTAAGTTAAATGTTTAAACAATTGTATTTTTTTTATACTTATATATACTTTTTTATTTCCAATAAAGGTTCGAAAACGACAAAAATCCATCGTCGAAACGTCACAGCAGAATTAAATAACAATTTTAGTCAGATCCAAAGCCCTATTCCCCAAAAATCAAAAAGCTAAATTATACAAATCGGGCAAAAACTTTCAATTTAATATACATCATGGGATTTTATAATCGATACCCAAAGTCCCGGAAATGTGTGCGATGTCCTTTATATGCAATTTAATTTATTGATACGCTAATAACCCTAATATGGTTAAAGCGTGCAAAAAAAAAATAAAAAATAATGTTTCCCCTGTTTTGTATACACATTTTTATGTCAGTTTCTAAAATTAATTTTAACATAGCACTAGCGTATTTTACAATATTTACAAATCAGTCTCATTCTGGATATGTTTTATCACCGATCAATCGATGCCTTTATTACACTTTTTTTAATTGAATTTTGTGAAAAATCACCTCAGGCCAGTTCTAAATAAAAAGAAAAATAAAGAACAAACCACAACACTGTTGAAGTTTTCGAGTCGCGATGATGCACTGAAAGCCCCTGGAGGTTCACGAATTTGCGGAGGTCTATTCGATGCTAGTGTGTATTCTCCATCGTAATCGTATTCTGAAACACAAAATTACATTTAGAAGCTTTTCGTGGCACTTAACCCTTAACTGGTCACGGTAGGCCTCAAAAAAATTAAAAAGTCAAGCGCCAAATTGTTTCAATAATGGATTTTGTAGTACAGAGCCTACTGAGGAAAACAAGGCCAAAATTAAAATTATCCTTAAAGCAGTTTTTGAAAAAATCGATTTTTAATTGTTTTTATATTTTTTTCAGTGTATGCTGATTGTTTTTGGTGATGTTTAAAAAATTAGTTTATCTTAGCTAATGAACTAAATATATATTTTAGTTATTTTGATTTCTTTTAATTAATAGTATAGACATTTAAAAAATAAGTAGCACTCTGTAAGATAAATGGCATTTATTTCTTAAAACCTAATATATAATTTTTATATAGAACATGTATATCTAAAAAAATTATTTATTAAGTCTTAATAAATGCCAATTACTCTACTGAGTTTAGTTTACGCGCTGTGTCGTCAGAGTCCTATTCTCTCATTAAATGGAGTATAGTTTAAATGATGTCTCTATGAAAGTTGGCTACTTCGCGTTCCAACTAGTTAAAACGCGACGTAACAACGCATCTTTAGTAAAATGCCGAATATACTTCTAATTTCAGGTATTTACTAAAACTTTAAATCAAGATTTATTTAGTAAATAACCGGTAGGGCATGTGCTAAATTTAGTTGCTGTAGTTTAAAGTATTCCACAGATATTTAATAAAATCTCAAGTTTAAGGACGCTTATAAGGGACGGCAGGTCCCTTAGGGCGCACTTTAGGACTAACCTTTATAAGAACTTATTCATATTTTTTAATGTAGAATTAATTACTTCTTAAATTTAGAACTTTTGAAAACAAATTGCATAGTCAAAATCTAGGCGGCCTTGTGGATGGTCGTGGACACCACTTGTAGTGTGCCAACAATGAACTAATAACTCTTCTCTCTAGAATAGGCATTTCATTCGTTAAAACTGACAAAAACGTCGGCAACATAAACATTCGTCTGTCTTATTTGCACATCTTTGTTCTAACAGAGACAACAATACCAGTTACTGGTAACTGTTATTGTTCAGGCCTGAATATACATACTATTTGTTTACAAACAAACCGAGATGTGGATGATACTTTATTTTAACGGTGGGCGTATTTTAGAAAGAAAAGTTATTAGTTCGTTGTGTGCCAATAAATTCACCGTATTGCTTGCTTTAATTAAAAAAATATTGCCTTATAAAAAATATATACATACATATACATAAAATTTTAAATTTTTTTTAATTTTAAATTAAAGTGGGTCTGACTTTAATTTTTTTTTCAGCTGAAATTTGGCATAGAGTTTTATGGTTTTTAAGACATGAGTGGGGGAACTTTAAAAGTATAGTATACACGTATCTAAATTCAGATTTTTTTACCTAGTTGTACCAATATTTAAATTATTTACAATACAAAAAATTATTGTGTACCCTGAAAAGAAGAGCAAATAAATAATTTAGAAAAAATCACCTTCTATTTCGGCATCATTAGATGTTTCTCCGCGGTTTTCAACTGATGATTCCTGATCACCTGCCCGTTTTCTACCTAAACAAACAGTTTATTGACGGTTAGTAACCATTCGTTACTTACTATTTGTTAGGTATTATTATAATAATAGGTATTATTATAATAATTATTATAATAATAATAATATATTAATATAATACTAAGATAACTATCTAATGTAAAGATTGGTTTACCCAACGAACTAAGAACTCTTCTTTCTAGAATAGGCATACCGTTAAAATAAAGTATCGCCAACATCTCGGTTTGTTTGTAAACAAATAGTAGGTATATTCCGGCCTGAACAATAACAATTATCAGTAAATGGTATTGTTGTCTCTGTTAGAACAAAGATGTGCGAGTAAGACAGACGAATGTTTATGTTGCCGACGTTTTTGTCAGTTTTTACGAATGAAATGCCTATTCTAGAGAGAAGAGTTATTAGTTCGTTAGGTTTAGCCAATAAATAACACTAAAATTAAAATTTGAAAAATGTAAAGACAGATTTATTTATTACATATCATTTTATTGCTTAAATTCCTTATTAGTTTAGTATTGAGTAAATCAACCTTAAAAGTGTTGCAAGTTACAAGAATTAGAGAACGATAAAAAAGAGGTAGGTACACTAAAAAAAACTATCTATAGTCATCCACGCGGTAGAAAAGCTGCGACGCAAGGGGGAGGTATCACCGAACGGACAGCGATCTCTCTTCTTTACGTCATAAGCGAGCGTGCGTGCAAGTGAGAACCACTCACATTCCACACATATTTTAAATAGCCACAGACCCGTGTGGCGATCAATAGTTGGTGCAATCAGATTAATAGTTGAATACGGATAAACCATTTTTCTGGTTGATGCGACCAGAAATCTGGTAATCTGGTAATACTAATAAAACTTAGATTTTAAGGAACCGATAAGCACAACGATTTGTCTTGTTACACTTACCAGATTTCTGGTTACTGTAACCAGAGAAATACTTCACATTGCTTATTTAACAATTGATTTGGTTTACCCAAACAGGTTTTTTTTTCTGTATGAAGTATAAGCAAGGTAAAGTAAGATTTAGTTTAATGAAACCTATATAAGCAAGATTATAAATATAATACGGTTCCCTGATACTCACTTTTAGTTCGACTATGGAAAACAATCAGTTTTTTTGTAAAATTTTGTTTACTTATTATGTAAACATCAATTTAAAGCCAAAAATAAAATAATATATCTGGCGAAACGTTTTTTAATCGCAAAAAACGGTCACGTGACCTGCGTAACTTTTTAATAAATAGGTTATTTTAAATAAATATTATATTTCTTATTTATTAATTGAAAATAGAAGACAATTTAATCTAAAAATTCAACGGCCGTGGATAAAAGTCATTTTTAAACCACTAATCATAGCTGCCTTGGTCCAATTTTATAATCAGATAGATTTTGCTCCGAGTTTACCTTTGTAATTTGCACACGCATATATCAGGAATGAATAGCCATATCCTGCTGACTGGACTTTTCGCCGCTACGCTATAATTTCCGCGAATCATAAAGGCATTATGTAACTGAAAAGCGATGTTTCTTATATCACTGCATTCATCACAATTCTATTTTAAATGCATATATATAATATACAAAGCGGACTTTTTGATTTTCATTTCAGTTTGGAAATTACATTATCAGTACCCGGCGTATTTCCAGTTATAGTCCAGTCTTCAAGTCAATAAAAGAGACTTTACCTGGAAATATTTCAGGGAGTTTTGATTTTCGGTTTATTGGGTAGGGTTTAACGCCGTAAATAAAAAAAAAACAATTATGCGACGTTAAACTCGATTTGGAACTGCAATTTTTTAACATATTTTTCACAAAAAACGGATTTTTCAAAATATCTTGAGATCGGTGCATCCTAGGACAAAAAATGTTCTATATGAAAATAAAGAGGTCCTTTTCATTGTTTGTTCTATTTTTTGTTTTATGCATTTTTCTTTTTATACGACTTATAGCTAATTCATGGCACCGCCTTAAACGTTACACTATAGGTTTTTAGATTTTTATTTTAATTTTTAGTTAGTACATTTTGGGTAAAAATAAAAAAAAACTGTCTGGCGCTTTCTTTTTAATTTACGCAAAATTACCAAATTTTAAAATAATTCACACATTGTGCATTATTTCGAGTAAACCGATTTTTGATTGAAAATCACCATTGTATTAAGCATAAAAAAAACCTTCCAAACCGAGACATAAAGACAAATTTAGGTTTTTCGAAAACACAAAATTATAAATCTAAAAACCTACAGTGTAACTAACGTTTAAGTCAGAACCGTAAATTAGCTATGTCGTACAAAAAAATTATAAAACAAATTTTTTTGTAAATTATCTTGAGATATTTTGAAAAATCCATTTTTTGTGAAATACACTTAAAAAAAATGACAGTTCCAAATCGAGTTCAACGTCGCAGAATTGTTTTTTATTTGCGGCCTTAAACCCTAACCAATAAACCGAAAATAAAAACTTCCATGAATTATTTCCAGGTAAAGCCTCCTTTATTGACCTAAAGACTGGACTATAACTGGAAATACGCCGGGTACTGTACATTATATACGGTTCACCTGGGCGATTTTAAATAAAAATTTCGAGGACCCCTACGTTTTTTGGTCTAAAACATACCTGATGAATGAATTCCCATTTGAAAGAAAATCGTAAAAGATACACTTTTTTAGACAGATAAAAAAAACGTTTTTTTGAGGAGTAGGGTGTGTCAAAAAATCCCGAATTTCAAAATCGAAATCGCTCTCTGGCTCAAAAATTGCTCCTTGGTAAAAAACGGTGGCCACTCAAAAATTAACTAAATCGATTAATGTTTAGAGGTAGCTCAAAGCATTAAAAAAATCCGTACCTGTTTTTTGGGTAAAAAGTGATTGTATATAAAATTGAGGAAATTTTGAAGGGTTTCTTTGGTAATACTTAGAAACAATACTAATTGTGAGAAATTAAAAAAAAAAATAAATCCCCCTTCCCTTAAGTTGGAACGCCAATTATTTGAAGATTTCGCGAAAGTTTCATTTTTGCAGGGCGATGCCCCAGTCGTAATGATTTCCAGACAGCAAATTTTCATGAAAACAGCGAATTTTTCCTGCATATTTCTCAGCCTCTTGTGTAATTATATATGAAAATTCCACACTGTACCGTGCGGTCCAAATTTAACTTAACTTTTTAATGTGTTGAGATATTGACATCAAATTTAAAACACTTAAATAAGAAGGAAAGGGTAAGTATAAATAAAAATATATAGTTAAATAGATAATTTTATAAGCTTTAAATTGATGTATAACGACCCCAATTTCTATTTAAAAATTTTCTCCCTATGCCCCCCTGCCCACATTTTAATAGCTAAAAATATTAAATATATGCGAAAAGATAGTTTGGGTCGTCGTTCAAAAGTTAAGAGGGTGACTTTTGGACCACAGGGTATATTAAGTATGCATCCAGACAATACCGAGCTAGAGTGCATCCATTTGTAAAAATAGCAAACCAATATTTTTTAGTATATTGCATACAATTTACCAAAAAATATTGCTTTTTAATAGATAGATATATTTTCATAAAATTTTTCCTAACCGTAATCCATATTGCCATAAGCCTTCATTTAATAATCGACCGTAAAAATTTTATATATCTTTTTATACAAAAATTCTTAAATGAAAGATGTACCTTCATATAAAATAAGCATTTTAGACATTTTAAAGCTTATTCTAAGCAGTCTAAGTGTAATTGGTGTCGTTTTATATCTTCTGCCGAGCCCCATAAGACTAAACAGCCTAATTTTATAGCTGTATTTTTTTTATTAGCGGTAACGCAAAAAATACAAGAGTAGAATCAACACTTTATCGCAAAAAATTTAGCAATATTAACATTTTGTTTATGCGTGTGTCGCGACGAACAAAAAACTTTGAAGGCAAATATTAAAATTATACAGGGTAATTTAGAATTTTAAGGTCTGATTCTAAATTCAAATATATGATAAAAAAATCATATGAAGGTTGGTCCTTAGATACTAGTTTCTTTTTATATCTCCGAAATAATAATTTTTGCACATGCTTTTTATAACATGTAGTAGTAGTAGTAGTAAAAGGTGGGTAGGCTCCGACGCCTGACAAGTAGGCCCAATGGCCCTTTTTGTCTGCCCCAAGATTACCTACCCAACCTGCTGCCTATCCTCCCTCTTCCTGAATCTGCCAGACCTTCTGATGAAGTTCATAACATCTGACCAGGCTAGGAGGCTCATCTCTTCCTTCGCTAGTGTTACCACTCCGAAGACGTCTTGTCTGAGCCTGCCCAGAGCCTCACACTCCCCTATGAAGTGGTAGGGCGTTTCCTCGTCCATCCCACACCCAGGGCAGGTCGGATCGTTTACCGTCCGCATGAGGCTTAGGTGTCGCATAAGCCCACAGTGGCCCGTAAGGACCCCTGTAAGGAGGCTTATGGTTGCTCGGCCCCTTCCTAGTAGCCAGACCGACCTAGCTTTGCTTGGCCTGGTCAGGAATTCCTTTGCCTGCCTGCAACCGCTAAGCTCGGTCCAGTGTTCTTTAAGCTGACTTTCCACCCAAGCGTTGAGGGCAGTCTTCACTTGTTTCCTTGTGATACCGAGAATTGGTTCAGGACCCAGGCAGGGCTTTCCGGCACCCAGTCTGGCGAGTTCATCCGCCCTCTCGTTGCCTGGAATGCCGCAGTGACCTGGTACCCACACAAGGTGAACTCTTTTTGTTCTTGCTAGCTCATCCAGCTCTCCAGCGCACTCCTGCACCAGAGCGGATCTTGTTGCGGGTGCGCTAAGAGCTTTTAAAGCTGCCTGGCTATCCGAGCAGAAGTATACATCTGTCTCGTTGCCTGAACGTACTGCCTCACACCTTGCCGCCTCCTGTATAGCGAAGACCTCCGCTTGGAAGACTGTGGGGTACATTCCTAGCGAAAAGCTTTCCTGTACCTCCCTGTCCTCAATGCAGAATCCTGCTCCCGATGTCTGTGTGCTTGCCATACGGGAACCGTCTGTATAGCACACCACGGATGTCGGGGCGAAAGCAACCTGCTTTCTCTCCCACTGTTCCTTACTGGGAATTGTGAGAGTGAATTTCTTGTTATACCTAAGCTGATCTTCAGCCTCAATCACTTTGATACTGCTAATAGGGATTTCCTTTTTAGCGATCTCTGCAATCTTGGTGTGACCATACGTTGCTTCTCCTCCCAGCCAGCATCCAGCGTCTCGCATCCTCAGGTGGCTGGCCATCGCTTCCTTCTTTATCCAAGATGGAAGCGGGGGCAGCCCCAGTAGGGCTTCGAGCGCGGCTGTAGCGGTCGTCCTCATAGCGCCAGTAATCCCTAGACATGCTAGTCTTTGGATTTTACTTAGCGTTCTTGCTACCATGGCTTTGCTGACACTGGGCCACCAGACCACCGAGCCATACTGCACTCTGGGTCTGATGACTGCGGTGTAGATCCAGTGGAGGATCTTTGGGCTCATGCCCCAGCTTTTGCCAACCACACGGCGCAGATGCCAAAGAGACGCTATCGACTTGTCTACGACTTTGTCGATGTGCGCCTTCCAGGTGAGCTTACTGTCTAGGGTTACCCCTAAGTACTTAACCTCTTGAGCAAGCTCTAGTGGCCTACCGTACATTGTGGGTGCCCTGAATCCCTGTATCTTCCTTTTGTTGGTGAAGAGGATCATCTCTGTCTTTGCTGGGTTGACTGAGAGTCCGTTCTCCTCACACCAACTTTCTATAATCCTGCAGGCGGTTTGCATTCTATCGCAAACAATGCCTAGGAACTTTCCTGTGATCAGTACTGTCCCGTCATATATAGGGAGGCCATGACCCTTCTTTCCTCCAGCGCAGACTTTACCCAGCTAATAAGTACTGGTGGGGTGCCTCTGGCTCGTAATGCGCTGCAGATTTTCGACGTTTTTGCCTTATCGAATGCGCCCTCTACATCAAAGAAGAGGGCTAACGCCCACTCTTTCTGATGTAATGCCTTTTCAATCCTTTGTGCTAGGGCGTGAAGAGCCGTTTCAGTCGACCTTCCTCGCCTGTATGCGTGCTGCCTTTTGTGGAATGGGTGCCTTGATAGCACTTCTTCCATTAGGAACCTGTCTACTATCCTTTCCAACGTTTTGTGAAGGAAGGAAGTTAGACTGATGGGTCTGAAGGATTTTGCCTTTGTGTAGTCTTTTTTCCCAGCTTTTGGGATAAAGACTACTCTGGCCCTCCTCCATTCCCTCGGGACATATCCCAGCGCTAGACTGGCTTTGAAGATCCTTTTCACCGCAGGCATAAGGACTTCCAAGCCTTTCTGTAACAGCGCCGGAAATATACCGTCTGGTCCCGCTGCCTTAAATGGTAGGAACTCGTTTACCGCCCATTTGATAGAGCCATCGCTAATCACACCCTTGGCCAGCGTCCAGTCCCCTTGTGGGGGCCGTTGCCTTTCCTCGGGTGCGTTCTGGATGGCTCCCTCTCCTGGGAAGTGAGTCTCCAGCAAAAGCCTTAATGACTCCTCGCTGGAGTTGGTCCATCTACCATCTTGCCTTTGTAGGGATCCTACTGTCTTGTTAGATTCTCCGCTAAGAACCTTCATAAGCCTTGCGGATTCTGCCGTGGACTCCATGTCCTCGCAGTATTTCCTCCAGCTTTGATTCTTGCTTCGTCTGAGTTCTTTTTTAAAAAGCCTTCTAGCCTCTCTAAACTCCTCCCACGAGGTTTCACTTCCAACTCTGATGGCCTGGTTAAGGGCTCGCCTGCACTTCTTTCGAAGCGTATCAAGCTCACCACTCCACCATGGAACCTTTCGGCCCTTTGCCACCTTGAGAGGGCATGCCTCCTCGTAGGCTGAGACTATTGCTCCGTTCAGTGAGGCTTATAACATTGTATGCACCTTTTGTTTTGTAATTTTATCCCGGGCGTGCGAAATGGGGGAGCGTTATTACTTTTTTTACGAATGCTTTAGAATGTAAGCAAATACACACACTTTCGAAACACAGAATGAATCCATTCTAGCTCTAGATACGGTATGAATATTCTTTATCAAGTGTTAGAATGAGCACATATAGTGCCATCTCTTGTTTATAAAAGTAAAGAAAACTGTAGCAAAATTAGCAAAAATGTATATTTTGTCATGAAATATTGAATAATTTAATGCAATTTAAAGTTTGCGTTAAAATTAGAAAAGTTTATTAGTTTTAAAACTACTCCATCTATTGTTAAATATTTAAACCTGATATATGTCACAACAATATGACATAACCTAAATTTTTGCATTATAATTTGTAAATATATGCTAAAATTCATTCTAACACTTGATGCGGAATATTTGAAAAGTTTGTGTATTTGCTTAGAATCTAGAGCAGTCGTAGAAAAACTAGGTTTCAGGGCTGAGAAAGTCCCTTTTTTTAAAGCTTTTCCATTTTATTATATTGCGAGGGGGTAGTACCAAATAATTTTAAGCAAGCGGATAAAGGTGCCTTTTTTTAGTTCTTCGACGAATCTTTATGCTTTCGTGGAAAAGAGATCATATTTTTTCAATTTTCTTTGTACACTTTTCATAAGCATCCAAAACGGCATATTTTCTGATTACCGGCTAAACGATTTAAAACAAAAGTAAAAATTTCGCCACCCCTAATAAATAAATACAATAAAGTACGTGGATTAAGAACAATTTAAGGCGTAAACTACATTTAAATAAATATTTATTCATATATAGTCCAGTCAAATAACGAGAAAGTCCAATGTTAAATTGCAATAAATGTACACGGAATGATATTTTAAAGGGTACTAGTGGATAATCACAGGGCACTTCTGTTAGTTTTTCACCGGGTAATTTGCGTAAGGGGTGTCCGCTATCTTGAATTTTAGGGGTGAGTGCTGTTATCTCGCTAAATATGCATCTTACGATAAAAATACATATAACCAATTATGTTAAGGAAAAAAAATCCAACAATTTTTGTATGGATTATTTTTTTAATAATCGAGTTCAAAAATGGCCACGTTGGGGGTAAAATTGGTGTATTCCATTTTTCAGCCAAGTTATTCATCGGAGGATAGAAGTGATTATAAGCAAACTTGTAGCTCTTGAAATTCTCTATAAGTTTTATATATTATGCATTTTAATAAATTATTTTCCCGGGATGTTATTTTAAAATTATAACCTCCTTACTTAAGGCTCATTAAAAAAGACGTTAATCACTGAGATTGGTGAGTTCTTACCTTTTTTACTTTATTTTATTTTTTAACTTTGTTTTGTTTCACTTCATGTTGTATTTAGTTTATAGGATTAATGTATTAATCCATCAATTTTATTTTTATTTTTATTTTTCTTCTCATCGTACAGAGTGTTATTGGTAGACTGTACGATTGTCATACTATAGTATTAGTAATAATTGTAATTTTATATTCTCTGATAGTTACAGCCTGAAAAAGTGACAATAAAGGTCACGAAACGTAGGCAACCTACAAATTTGGTTCTTTTTCCCTCAAATATCTTATATCTCACGACAAACACAATAATTTAAACATAAGGATACGACTAGCATACAATTATTTTAATAAATATTTTGTAACGGTTGCAGTGGGCGCTGAAAGTCGAGTTGCACCCTCTGTAACCGTACCAAAGTACCTATAAACATTTATAATATATGAAACTTATAACCGCTTTTATCGACCGATGAATAATTTGGCTAAAAAATTGAAAAAAAACAATTTCACCTCCAACATGGCTATTTTTGAATTAACTCGGTTTTTATTAATATATTAAAAAAATATCCAAACAAAAATTTTTGGAAATTTCCTCCTTAACAAAATTGGTTACATGCATTTTTATCGTAAGATGCATATTAAGCAACTCACCCCTAAAATTCAAGATAGCGGACACCCCTTACGCAAATCACCCGGTGAAAAACTAACAGGAGTGTTCTGTTACCATCTACTACTACCCTTTCAGCCCGTGTACACTTATTGCAGTTTACGTTTATTATTTGACTGGACTAATATCCTACGTACCTTTCTTGGTAGAAATCGTTGGGAAATGTGTTGTCGTCTTTACTGTCGTCGGAGCGGGAATTTCTGAAATTACATTAACATAACAAAATAAATGATGAACTAGCAAAGTTATTTCTGCAAATGAATGAGAGCGCGAGAATTATTTCATGTGATCTGTAGACGAGACTTGATGCTATAAGATACCTCGATGAAATTAGAATACCTACAGAGTGTGGTAAAATACATTGCTCAGTAAATTCGCTTTCCCATTTTTCACCTCCGCGCATGAAATGGATTTTTTATCATCAGATTCACTTTCAGCAACCTAAAAAACCCCAATATACAAATTTTCACTAAAACTACCCCCCACCCTTCAGGAGGTGGAGTTAGAATTTTTTTATTATCATTAACTTTTAGCTACCTCAAAAACCCCTATATATCAATTTTCAACTACCTCTCGCGCCTCAGGGGGCGAAGTTGGAATTTGTTTATTATCAAATTTACTTTTAGCAACCTCAAAAACCCCCATACACGAACTTTCACATAAACTATCCCCACCCCTTAGGGGGTGGAATTGGAAAAATTTTAACATTAAATTCAGTTTCGTCGTCCCCAAAAAGCCCTATATACCAATTTGGACGAAAATATTGAAAATATTTAAAAATATTAACCAACTCACCCTATGTGGGTGGAGTTAGAAATTTCTAATATTCAATTTCAGCAACCTCAAAAACCTCTATATAGGAAATTTCAAATTTTTGTGGAAAATTATCGGATTTACCCCATTTGGTTTGGTATTTTTTTTTTTTTTGAAAGGGCGAAGTTGAAATTTTTTTATTATTAGAATTACTTTTAGCAACCTCAAAAACCCCTATATACCAACTTTCACAAGAACTATCCCCCCCTTAGGGGGTGGAATTGAAAAAAAAAATATTATTAAATTCAGTTTCGTCGTCCCCAAAAAGCCCTATATACCAATTTTGACGAAAATATTGGAAATATTTAAAAATATTTACCCCCTCACCCCATAGGGTGGAGTTAGAATGTTTTTATTATCATATTCAATTTCAGCAACCTCAAAAACCCCTATATAGGAGATTTCAAATTACTGTGAAAAATTATTGGATTTACCCCATTTGGTTTGGTATTTTTTTTTTAAGATTTTTTTCTTCTTTAAAATTATTAAATTTTATATATTTTGTGCATAAATATTAATTTTTTTACATGAAAATGATAAATAATTAGTCTTAATATGATAATACACCACTACACGGAAAAAAAAATTATAGCTAGGAGCGCTATAACACACATACCAAGCAAATTATAATCGCTTATTATATAAATACAAGGCTTTCTCTTACAATTATGGCATTCAGTGTAAAAATTTATATGAAATACTTTAATTGTTTAGTGAATAATAAAATATAACAAATAGTATGGCATTTATAGCTTAAGTAGATTTAATTATTGTCCGTGCTAATAATTTTTATAATATAATAAAATTTCTGTAAATTTATAATAGTGCCTGTAATAAATATAATCGTGTCTGTAATATATATAATCGTTTCCAATTTATTTTTAACATTATTAGTTATTGTGTCCCTTATAATCTATAGCTTAAATCACTATAATTTGCCACTGTTACCAAATATCTTATAATGTATAGCGCTGAGCCCACTAATTTCTTTCCGTGTATTTAAACCTTTCTGCGTAAAATTTCCAAAATTAATTTTCTAAAAATACTGAAAATTTCATCATTGAATAAAAAAAATCTTCAAAAAAAATACTAAAAAATAAATAGTTACACGGTTAAATACAGATTTTTGAGCTCTTTAAAATGATGTATCACAAGTCCTAGGGTGCCATTTTAAATAATGTCCCCCATTGCCTGGCGCCACCTTACAACAATATAGAAAATTATAGATTTTATTGTATGATATACATACTTTAAATTTGAACTTTATATATCATTCCGTTCAGAAGTTACGGGGGGTGTACCATTTAAAAGAATAACCCTGTATGTTGTTTTTTAAAACCTTCTAAAAATGAATAGTGGCGCCTTCGCCAAAATTGCAATTGACCCTAAACCACAAAAAAAATATTACACGGAATAATAAACTTTGACAAGCCGAACCCTGTATTCTTTAAATTGGTCGATAAATTGCTCGTCCAATTTAAAAGTCCAAAACTGAAGGTAACATCATGTGTAAGTTGACTTAATAACAAACCTTGGTTTTTCTGGATAACTACAATAAAATCTTAGTTTGGTTCCATGTTTTCATTATTCTTTCGCTAATTTAACGATATTCAAAAAAAAAACATGGATAAATATATTATAATATTCGATAAATAATTTTCGCATATATATTCGTAATCTGCATGTAAAAACCTAATAACACAGCCACACAAAAAAATAAGTCATATACCTTTTTTGAAACCATTGTATTTTGAGGTGCTGAATCACAAAAGCCACAAAAAAAAAGGTTAAGAATTTTTTTGGAGGCCATTGTATTGCTATGTATTTTGAGGCGCTAAACCCGAATTTGAGGTCAAAACAGCACCTCGTCCCATTAGTTTTGAAGATAACCTCAAAAAACGTTATTTTCGAGTATAAGAGTATGACTTTTTTGAGGTTATCCCGAAAACTAATCGTATGAGGTTCCATTTTGACTTCAAAATCAGATTCAGCACCTCAAAATACATAGGAATACAATGGTTTCAAATAAGGTATATGACTTTTATTTTGTTTTGTGTGGCTGTGTAATTTTATCAAACAGAAAAACAAATAAATTTGAAAAAATGAGGATATATTTATGTTGATTATGAAATGTTTTGGACATATATCGTACTGAAAATTTAAGTTACGTAAATTTTGTTTTTTTTTTAATTATCGTTATATTTAGGGTATGGATATTGTTTAGAGACCACAAAAATAGGGTATGGTTTTAAGTTAAACTACACGTCATAGGACCCCAGCAATCATCAATTTTCCAATTCGGGGGGGATCGCTCCGGCCTATAAATGCAGATTAATGTTTTCAATCGATTTTTGCATGTAAATTTCCTCAGACGACTAAAATTCAAGATTGATATGATCGTTTGACTTTATCTTAGTCTTTTTGATTGTTTTTGTGATTTTGGTTTTGCGGGTTTCGTCGTTATAAGGGTAAAGACAAAGTGACAAATGAACATCTAACGTCTCTTCATTTATCGCTGTCTAAGCATAGCTGTACACAGCTGTGTGGGGACCCAGGATTTAGAATAACATTCTTAGCCGGTGACTAAAGCTAACAGAGCAAGGGAAAAGCTTTTCCTGGTACTGGAGGATTTTAATATTTTGTCAGTAGTAATATCATAAGTGCATGTTAAATTATCAATAATTTTTTTACTGTATTAAAAAAAATATTTTGCTTGGCAAATTTTTCTTAAGCAAAATATTTTTTTATATACAGTTAGAACATTATGTATAATTCAACATGCACGAATGGTATTTTGAAAGACTATTTCACAAACAAAATAAGGAAGTATATAATTTTACAATGTTTTATGTTGTTTCATATTTAAATTAAAAATTTAAGAACTAAACAACAATATTACTTTACAACTATAATTAAAATAAAAATCCCCAAAACTGTAAAACAATGAACAAAAAAAAAACACTAAAATTAGGTTCCAAGTGATGGGAGATTCTTTAATTTGAAACCTTTCACAACCAACGATCTCACTGTTCTCATTTAGTGTATTCGTATCATTTTTTAAAAATATATTTTTTACGGTATGCCTAATTCTAAATTAATAAATATTATTACTATCTAATCTGGCAAAGTTTCAGTTCAACTTACCGACATTAAGCTTTGGAAAAAATGAAATATTTATAATAAATCATATTGGTGGCTTAGTTCCAACTATAGAAAATACATTTATAACAAATGATCATAAAAATGGGTTCAATAACATTATTCGATAGCTGTTTTTGTTTGTTTTTTTTTTTTCAAAATTATGATTGCAGCATTATTATACAGGGTATTTTGGAAAAAGTTGCATACATTTTGCGGGGTGATTCGTCATGAAAAAATAAACATTAAACCGGACATAAACCCCAATAGTACGGTCTAACTAAAAAGCAAAAACGGTTAATTGCAGAAAAAATAATGCAGTTTTGATGTTTTGAGATTATTCCCTCTGTAAAGTCATGTAACGACTCCTTCTAAGCGGTGTGCGCAAACCAAAGGCCTAAATTAAATATGGAGGTTATTCTGTTTCGTATCTTATATTACAAAGTTACTTTTATTGGGTATAACTTATTGCTTAAGATGTTAAGTTATAAAGTATAATTATATCTTTGAGATATTTATTTACATACAAGAAAAATATTATAAGTATGGACAGTGTGAATTGTTTGGTATGGAACTTTTTAAATACATTTAGGGATTTCGCAATGTCATATTTTGCAACGTTGCCACTATTAAATTAAGCTATTTACATGAAACACAATTTCTAAATTTTAAACCATAAACTGACCCATAGCGGCTGGGTCATGTGCCTTTTATTCAAATCCATCTAAAATTAATTTCTCTTCGGGTATGGATTAAACTGTTTTTTTTTTATTTTTTTTTCCGTTTTCTTCTTAGAAATTTAGATATGGCAGTGAATTGTGGCAACTGGGCTCGACCGTTATACAGAGTGATCTACGGCCCTTCGAAGATGACATATTGAATGGGGAACAAAAAAACCAACAATAAAATTTTAATGCTGCAGGGTGATTCTTCATTTAAAACTGAGCAAAAAAGTATTCTTCACCAAAACGCCTAAATTTAATATTAATTGCATTTTTTTTAAACGGTTGCTCCTACAGTGTTACACTATATGACATTTTTTATGTATTTTTACTCAAGGAATCCATATTTTTTACAAAAAATCCAAAAAAAGTACACAAAAAAAAGTTTGGGGCAAAAATGTGTTAAGCCTAATACATTTTTCCGTCTAGGGATCCCTCTGGATAAATTCAAAAAAAATAAATGAACATAGACTTATTGCCCTTATTATTTATTTATTTATTTATTTATATACAAATCCATACAGGTCCTAATGGACCCAATTACAGGGTAGGTCAAAATATATACATGTATACAAATCTAAATTTAAATAAATTTTCAAATGCTTAAATCTAAGCTAACAATGAATTGCTTAAATTTAGAAATTCTAACATTAAAAAAATCTATATGAACATTGACAGCATTCCCCAAGTGGCATAATTGGTAAAGCGGAGACATTTTGTACTGGTTAGTTCTTGCTGGTGGTATGTAAAATAAATTATCATTTCTAGTTGAAGTGACTTTTAACACTATTACTAGTATACATGCAAAAGCTCGTCGCTCTAGCTTAAAGGGTACCAGAGTTAATAATTAAAAACCCTATTTTTATTAGAATTTTAAAGGGCTGTAGCTCCCTTAGGGCTTATTTGCGGACTAAACTTTATAGGAACTTTTGTTGATATTTTTGGATGCAAAATCACCTCTTAAATTTTTTTAATGACAGTTATTGATCACCTTGTATTTAAATTTGGGGTGCTGGGGATTTGGAGGCATAGTTCTACTATATAGATTACCGTGTACATTAGGGTAGTTTAAAAAATATTTCTCGAATGGGCGAGAGTACACTGAGATAAAGTTTTACATCCACGTGCATGGTAAATTTACTTGCAGCTGCTGCTGACGTGAATTTACACTCGAAGCGTTAATATAAATGAGGTGTGTATTATATTTTTACATCCAGTGTGTAAAGTTTACACACTAGATACAGAAAACATACACAAGTCTTAATAACTCAAAATTTGCAGGCCAGTGTTACCGCCTAAATAAGTAAAATATTTTAAAATGTATGTTTTAAGGATATTGTATTAATCACACTTTTTAAATATTTACTTTTAATCAACACTTACTAATTATTTCTTTGAAAAATCTAGCACACACAAAATTATACGTACGCTTTTACAAACGTAAACAATTATAATGGTCGACAGCAATCAGACTCGATGAAGCAGGGATACTAGCTTCTCGAGTCACGTGACTAGCTTAACGCCCGCGATTGGCTGGCTTGTACATCAGAAGTGTGATTTTTACACTTTGGGTGTATTGTTACTAAATGTATGTTTATAAAAATACACTTTCTTGAGCTCCGAGTTTATTGTTGCAGAAGGTATGGATGTAAAAATACAAACTCTAGGTCAAAATCACCTCACGTGTGTAGTGTCACATCAATTTTGATATACATTTATATAAAGGTGTAAAATTTACACATTTATAGAGTGTATTTTTTTACACCTTTTCAATGTAATTTCTTTCAGTGTAGTTTCTCATAATTTAAAACTCAAAATTTGGCACAGAACTTTATTATGTTTTCTTTTTTAAAATAAGCCAGCTATGTGTACATAGTTAAAACAAAACCAGAAAGTATTAAACGTAAGCTTTGAACGGTCAGCACCAAATAATGTTTCTATGCATGCTAAAAAAATATTATTTGCAAACGCCGTTTGTTTACTAAAGGCTTAAATAACACGACTTATTTTCTTTTAGTGGTTTCTATTTTATATTAAAATACCCAAATATAAAAAAGCGCCAAAATACATACACCGAAAAATGGATGATAAACTCATTTTCATACTGCAACAAGTCCATTTCTTAACTTTTTCAGAATAAATTAATTACGGTTGTGAACTCATACCAATTATTTCAATGGAAAATTATATAATTTTTCTCTTTATATTTTAGGAGGAAGAAATGTACACAAATTTATCAAATCAAAGTTGCATTGTGTCAATGTTATTGTCAAATGAAGGCTGGACCTGTTTAGTTTTCAAAAGAAAGGTATACTCGGCGCATTATCTATCTGAGTAACAAATTGGATCAAGGAAGCTGATTAGTGGTTTAAAAATGACTTTTAGTAATATTTTTGTAGCCCATTGTGCTTTTGATAATTTTTAACATTTAGGTTAAATTGTCATTTTACATCTTACAAATAATAACAAAATCTGTTTAAAAAGTAAAACTTTGTTCAAAATTATAATAAAAGTAAGTTTTTATTCATAAAGTGCTATTATAAACTTAAATTTAAAATTACCTGAATAAAATTACGGACCAGTATTATTTTAACCAAAAAATTCTCTGTTATAGTGTTTACTTCAAAAATTTATAGAGCACTGCATTATATTACTCTATTTAAACAAAATGTTTATAGATTGATGCTTTAGTTTTCTTTTTATGCACTTTTCTTGTTATTTCTTCTTGCTAAAGCAAATTATTTGGATTTTTTTATAAATGTCAAAATAATGTCTTGATTGACAATAAATTTTAAACAAGATGAAAACCTTACATAAGGAACTAAATATATTCTGCCAACCAAATAACAAGAAACAAATGACCATCAACTCAGATAGATAATGCGCGGAGTTTAGAAGTACAATTATGTGGACTTTCCGTTTTATAAAAAGATATGAGAATATTACTTGTTTTAGGCACATGGGATTTGTTGCATTATGAAACTAAAGTATAACACAGCCACTTTCAAAGGGGCTTAGCTCCCTTACGACGCATTTTTAGACATATGTTTATAGAAACTTTTTGTCATATTTTATCATAGATAGATAGATAGATAGATAGATTTATTGGTGCTTATAGTAAAAAAACTTTACACAGGTCAGAACAAAACAGCTTATAGAATAAAAAATAAATAAATAAGTTAAATAATTTAGAAAAACATTACATTACACTTACTAACATTTCCGGTGAAGTGCCCATGTACTCCACGGAGTAAAAGCAAAATCTCTTTAACATTGAACCTACCACACGTTTAAAAGGCTTGTAGTGTAGATTTTTTACATTGTCGGGTAATTTATTATAAATTTTTATGTCGGGACTATTTTTAATAGACGTGACATACTTAAAATTGTAGTTTTTCAAAAGATGAGGATTAACCGCCGCTAGTCGGATAGGTATGTGAATTTGAAAATTTTTCATATCTGCTAGAATTTTTATGAATTTCTAAAAGAGTTTGTAATATAAAGATTGATGGTAAAGGCAGAATACCAAACCTAATAAACAATGGTTGGCAATGTTCATTGTAATCTACACCCGCAATGGCCCTGACACATCTTTTTTGTAAGATAAATATTTTCCCTGAATCCATGCTATTTCCCCACAAAATTGTGCCATAGCTTAAAAGTGAATGGAAATTTGCATGGTAGGTCATTAACAAAATATTCATATTAACAGTTTTCTTTATTTCCCTTATTAAAAAATTTACTCTAGAGAGTTTAGGTATCAGGTACTCAATGTGCCCTGTCCACTTTAATAAATCATCAATAACAACTCCAAGGAGTTTGACACTACTGTTATTTGTTATTTGGTTATTGGTAGATATAATTATTTTTTGAGTTTTCTCTTTATTGAGTTTTAGTTTGTTAGAATAAAACCAATCCTGCATTTTATTTTCTAATTATAATAAATAATGTCTTTATTCATCCCAAAAAAACACAAAGTTTTATAGAGGGACACCTCTTTGTACAAAAATTAAATATTACATTTTATTTATAAATCTATAGCTAAGCTAAAGCTTACATAATTACATCACAGAATAATGACTATTATGGTAATTTCTCTTCTTCTAAGAAGGAGAGAGATTATTTAACGTACATTAACATATAAATATAAAACATATAATAAAAGAAGAAATTTAAACAGTATTGATAGTTATTTAAGCATATCCTATAAAATCTGAGACAGCATTTTTAAATTTTTTGCCTTTAAATTTTTTTATATGTTCAGGCAATTTATTATATTCATTTACTCCTTTATAGTAAATGGAGTTTCTACCAACTTGTGAAAATACCTGAGGCAGGACTATTTTTGAGTTATTTCGGGTGTTGTATTCATGCACGTTATTCCTATGAGAAAAGGTGAGACATGAATGTCTTTCTTTATTTATTACCTGGTGAATGAACAAATTTACTTGATTTGCGTAAATATTTTTGATTGACTTTATTTTAAAGTTTTGATATAATTCAGAAGTTGGATGTCGGTAATCAAGTGAGTAGGTATTTTTTATAGCTTTATTTTGGAGAACCTGCAAAGTTGTTATTATACGTGCATGACCATATAACATTTAAATATTGTAGGTGACTATGAACCAACGCAAAATAGACGGACCTCAAGTATTTTTCTGGGACAGTGTATAATAGCCTGAGCATGCCGATAGGGCCAGCCACCTTTCTGGATATATTAATCTAGTTGAGTTCTAATTTTTATTAAAAGATTGAGATTTGAGTTCAACAATGTACTGTCATCAGCAAAAAACAGGCTCTTTTCGGGATCAAGGCAGAAAGGAAGATCGTTGATGAATATCAGAAATAGGAGAGGCCCTAGAATGGACCCCTGAGGAACCCCTATATTTATATCTAAAAAATTTGAGAAGGAATTATTATGGAAAACACACTGTTTTCTACCTGTGAGATAGGATTCTAAAAGAGAAGTGGTAAACCTCTAATACCATAATGTTCTAGCTTCTCCAACAACTTTGGATGAGGGACACAATCGAAGGCCTTGGTAAGGTCAAACAAGGTCAATGCTCCATGTTTGCCCCCCTCAAGACCCTCAATCAACTCATCCAAAATTTTGGACTACGAGATTTTATTAAATATTAAAAAATTTTGCCAAATATTGGAAGTATCGAAATTGGTGTAAAGTTGTCTGAGTTGTCATGGTCTCCCTTCTTGTGGATCGGTATCACCTTGACCAACTTAAAACAGTCTGGTAATTTACCTTGCTCAAAGCATAAATTAAATGGGTCTGCGAGCGGGTACTGCATAATGTCCGCTGTATTTTTAACATGAGTAGCATTAAGTTCATATACATCCGTTGAGTTGGAGTTTTTTAAAGACATAATCGCATTATAAACTTCAGACGGAGTTATTGGCTCCAGGAAGAAACTTTTTTTATTTTTTGGAGCATGTTTTAAGTAATCTTTGGAGCAGACTTTAGAATCTGGTAATGTGCCTATTATTCCCTCAGCGACAGACGAAAAAAATGTATTGAATTCATCGTGCGTGATTCTAGAATTTGTTTTTGATTTTTTTTTTTCATAACGAATCACCCCTCAAAATTTGGGACCCTATTTCAAATACACCCTGTATTATAATTGGTATGATTTCACAGCAACTTTTTCTATAATAATGAAAATACTAAAATCGATCGATTTTTATGAAAGTAATTTTTTTTATGTTGATATTTATTTTTTAATTTACAAATGGATTCAACATCAGTATAGCTTTCCATTCTCGTTAATTCTACCGTAAAAAGAAATATACCAGAAATATAAGCTATGGCTTTTCGTTTCAAACATATTTATCGGAATTTAATTAATTTAAATCAACTTTTTCCGACATAATAATATTATGTAATTATTTCCATTTGAAGCTTATATCTGTAATATAACTCAAATATTGCCGATCTCGGTGCTTCGGAGGGCACCTAAAGATGGCGGTCCCGTCAATTAGGCCATAGCAGCGAAAAACGACGTTAAATGATTAAAAAAAAAAAAACTCAAATATTTTCAAATTTAAAAATAACACGCTAAAATAAATAATATAGCTTGTACCTAAATTATGTAACATAATATATCGCCTACCAAAAGATAAAATGATCATAGTCCAAATTGGCATACTTTTCAAAGGACAAAAACGATACTTTAGTATGTCTTAATATAATTTGAAATAAGTACTTTCGCTTAGACCTGAAGTGATATTTTTTATAATGACCATGCCAAAAAGAGTGTTCTTACGGTTCATACAAACTATAAATTCTACATCGCTGGAGACACCGGCAACCGGTAAATGGTAACCCAGAAGCTATGCTCTCCAATGCAAATCTAGTAAACAGCCTAGTAAGCCTGATAAAGGAAACGAAGCTGTTTGACTAGCAAGAGACCCAAGAATAACACAATAGGCCCGCAGGTGGCCGCAGTGTTTGAGGTACGAATCCTCATCTTGTTTCTCTTCATCAATCAATCAATCAATCAAGACATATTTTTACGCAAAATTCCGTTTTCCACCAAAAGATCTACTAACAAAGCTAAACTTAACCTAGAAACTTTTTTAGTTACTAATAATTGAACGAAATAGGGTATATTTTAAATTTAAAGTTTATATCTCAACCAGTTCAAAAGTTACTGTATAACTTACCATCTAGTTTAATGACTCCATCCGTTTCTCCTAAGGAATTTTTTGCAACGCATTTGTATGATCCGAAATCGGACTTGACAACTCGACGAATTTTTAACATCATATATTTCTTGTAGCCATTATCCATGCAAACGGATTCGTATTTTTCACCTGAAACAAATTTGGCGACATAAATTATTTTGTTCTTTTTTAGGTTTGCATACTGTAAAATTTACAGCTGCCAACAAAACAATACTTATTCCTATTCCCGTTTTTGAAGTTAATATTGTATAAAAATTAAATTTATACCAGTTAAGCTATACCCAACAAGCTAGAAGTGTGATCAAACAAAAGTTTTCTACTACCTTTTGTTTAAAAAAAAACAAATTGTTTAACAGTCATTTATTATTATTTATTTAGGATTATATTACAGAGCATGGAGACCCACAAAAAAGCTTTTGGCTTGTGCTAGGGGCTCTCCATTAATTTTGAAACATCGTCCAAATATGTATTTACAAAAAATTTCACTCCTTTGTCCCGCCTTCTCTTCATTTTAATTATTATTTTAAATTAAATAATAATAAAATACTTCTTTCCTACGACCAACACTGTAAAAAATATATAGGATCATAGGTAATGTGTTGCCATGTAGGTACAAGTAAAATTTACGAGATTTTACATGTAATTTTACAATTTTATGTAAATATTACATACAATTTATATGTAATATTTATAAAAAACCGTAAAATTACATGTAAAATCTCGTAACGTTTACATGTCTCTGCATAGCAACACATTATCTATGATTCTGCATGTAAATTTACATATTTATTTATTACAGTGTAAAATTTACTAGATTTTACATGTAAGTTTATATGTTATGTGCATATAAATGTTTAAAATTACATGAAACATTGTAAAATTACATGTAAACTTGTAAAATTACATATAAAATCTAGTAAATTTTACATGTATTTGCATTGAATCGCATTTACGTGCAGAATGCTGTGTAATTACATATTTATTTTTTACAGTGTAGTTAGTAGTTAGTGTCTATTTTTCACCCGTTGCCTATGACAATGGTTGGGAAGTGACGATCAGCTGATTTTACATATCTGCTGTCAGAAAAACGTAAAACACATAACCTCAAATTGACAAACTAATTTTAAGATAATATTTGCGTTTTTTGGATGATTAGGTATTAGGTCGTGGGAAAAATAGTATACACACCTCAACGCAAACCATTTCAATGTACATCGAGCACTCAGTGCGTAATATACTATTGTTTTTCGTTAACTAGTTAAAAAATACTTAATAATTTTAAATTATTTCATTTTTAAGTTAATAAAATTTAGATTTTTTTTTAGGATTATTTAACAAGAATCCCATCATTTTTATCTATTTTCATATACCGAGTTTTTTTATGTTCACCCCAAAAATTAAAATTAATCTTCAGTCGATGAAAACGAATATTCACTGATTTATATAATTTTGCTTTGGCTATAAAATGGGGAATTTAATTTCATTGTTTCATTTCTGGTTTCGCCGGAAGTGGCATAAATATTTTTTTTTTAATGGAACACCCTGTAATTTTTTACATTTTTGAATTAAGCAGAAAATTCTATGTTTCAAAAACTGATGGTTTTTATTTATTTATTTATTTATTTATTTATTTTTTCGTTGTAGTCGTTTAAAAACGAGATACACATAATTTATCAAAGTACATCATAAATCTGGCATCAGAAAAATAGCGGACAATATTCTACAAATAAAGTTTACATGGACATTAAAGTTTAGGAGAAAACCCCGTTTTTTTTTAGCTCTAATTTGCAGTAACTGATCAAATTATTTTAATATTAGTTTTATATTTTTTTAAGCTTAAGTAAGTAAAAACAAGATAAATTATGTGTATCTCGTTTTTATACGATAAAAACGGAAACGAAAAGAAAAGTAAAAAAAAACAACCAGTTTTTTATACATAGAATTTTCGGCTGAATTCAAAAATGTAAAAAATTACAGGGTGTTCCATTAAAAAAAACATAATTATACCATTTCCAGCGAATCCGAAAACAAAAAAAAATAATCCGCCATTTCATAGCCAATGTAAAATTATATAACTCATACAAGTTTCGTTTTTATCGAATGAAGATTAATGTTAATTTTGGAGATGAATATAAATAAAACTCACCCAGTATAAGGCAAATACTTTGTAGGCTTTCTCTTAAAAGGTTAATTCTTTATTTTTAATGATGTCCAAAACTTGTTTCATGTTATAAATTCATATTATGAATAAACTTTAACGAATGACAAACCTAATTTGATAAGTTAACCATATAAACAGAAAACTTTTAAATAAATATGAATATGAATATGAGATCGTAAGTTTTAATATAAATAAATTAAACATTATTTTATATTTGTAGTTTATTTCGTTAGTAGAAAATAAACTTAAACTTTAGCAATATAATTATTATTAACTGGTTAAAATACATTTGTAGAAATGCCCTACTTACTTAAAATAAAACTTTTTAACGAAATAAACAGACTTAACTTTGCTTCGGTGTACAAGATACGACCTCGCACATAAAAGTATACTTACCTCTTGAGTAGAGCTCTACTAGGAGCGCAAATAAATATTTTTTTCTATTTTGCGACTCTTATAAGCTCATAATCACAAGCATTATGCGTGTTCTTATAGGCCCATAAGAGGTCTACTTTTTTTTCTTTTGGGTTGGCAACAAACAAAAGTCTATCTCTTGACGTTTGCGGTGCAATTGTGAACGTCGGTTTAAAAACGTATGTTATGAAACTAGTACTTTAATATACTATTATAACGATCGATCATAATCTAGTTAAATAACGAAAAATTCCTGTGTTAATAGTTAATAATATTTTAAAGGGTAGTAGTGGATAGTAACAGAACACTCCTCTTAGTTCTTCTTAATATTACGGTTACATATGGCGCAACTTTCAGCGCCCACGGTAACCGTAACAAAATATGAAAATGCATAATATATTAAACTTATAGAGAATTTCAAGAGCTACAAGTTTGCTCCAATAAAAAAAAATCGAAAAAACCAATTTCAGCCCCAACATGGCCATATTTGAAAATTTATAACTTGATTGTTATTAATATAATAAAAGAATGATCCAAATAAAACGAATATTTAGCGAGATAACCGCACTCACCCCTAAAATTCAAGATAGCGGACACCCCTTAAGCAAATCACCCGGTGAAAAACTAACAGGAGTATTCTGTTACTATCCACTACTACCCTTTAAAATATCAGACCGTGTACATTTATTGTTATTTAACACAGGAATTTTTCGTTATTTGACTGAACTATGATTGATCTTTATAAAAATATTTATGTGCGCTCCTAGTGGACCTCTACTCTAGAGGTAAGTATACTTTTATATATCAGGTCGTATTTTGTAGACCGAAGCAAAGTTAAGTCTGTTTATTTCGCTAAAAAGTTTTATTTTAAGTAGGGGCCTTTGTATAAATGTATTTTAACCAGTTAATAATAATTATATTGCTAAAGTTTAAGTTTATTTTCTACTAACGAAATAAACTACAAATATAAAATAATGCTTAGTTTATTTATATTAAAATATCATCCCGTGTAAATTTATTGTAATTTAACACAGGAATTTCTCGTTATTTGACTGGAATATATCCACTCTGATGAGTATAGTAAATAAGCAATAAGCATTTGCTACGGGAAATATGTTAGGAATGTGGGTGCAAGTGAGAGGCCTGTTGTAGGCACGCACACCTTATAACACTTTTGATGGAAAGAAAAGAGAGCGCGAATTATTCCTCCCCCTTTCGTCGGAGACTTTCTTTCATGCGGAGAACTATATCTCTACGAGTCTGTAATAAGTGCGAAGAAATCCATAAATAAACAAGCCTTGAAGATATGTAATGCTACGCATTTCATTATACTATTCACAGTAAATGGTGTATTGCATTTTCCCATATGCTTGAAAAAAATATTTTGAACAAAATTTTTATTTTTTTTTAATTTAATTTTTTTTTGTTTATTTTTTTTTTTTTTTTTTTTTTGAGAAAAATAACAAAAATATTTTATTTTTTTTTTATTATATTTTTTCATCATTTTTTAAAAAAGTTTAATCCCCCATAACTTTTTTTGTTTTCGGGAAGATTACTTTCAAAATTGGTAGAACTGATCCTTATAATAAAATTTATTTACATTTACATTTAATGTAATTTTTCCGCAAAAAGTTACGTTAATCTGAACTTTCTTTCAGCTTTTATCGATTTTTTAAAAAGTTTAACTACCCATAACTAATTTCAAAAACAATAAGCATCTTTCCCTCGTACCACTTGATTTTTCCTGAAATTTTTAAGTCGATCGGATTATTTTTTCTTGAGTTATCGTGTAAACAAAAATCGTGACATCGGACGGACAGACAGAGGGACGGACAAAAAAAAAGTAAATTTTGAAAAAAACCCGAGATTAGCCCTTTTCGAAATTTAAAATTTAAATATGTCCACAAAAAATCAGTTCAATAAACACAATATTGTTTTCACAAAAAAAATAAGAATATGTCCAAAAGAAAGCAGTTCAATAAATAAAATATTCTTTTCACAAAAGAAAATAAAAGTTTTTTTCCAATTATGAAACGAAAAGTTCCCTCAAATATACTTTTTTGGATTTAAACCTTTTCACTGTCACATTTTTTTTTCTTGCGCCTTTCCGATTAATATCATAAATAATTTAAATTAAAAGCATTTTCAGGTTTTTTATTGCTAATGGAAACTTTAAAAATACAAAAATAGCGGAAATATTTGATATAAAAATAAACATAGTTATATTATTTGATGCTTTATATTTGCATATAAGTACGTTCCAAACCAGAACTTTTAATTAAATTACTGGTAGTCCAAAACGTCGGAAATGTATTCTCACTGCCTGCGGGTATATAAAATAGAAATGAATATAAAATTACTACATCATCTTATTGTTTTTTTTTTAATTTTTGGATACATGCAATTTTTTTCGTTTTTTGCAAATAGAAAATAAAAAAAATGTAGATTTTTTTTTGATTTTTTTTATTTATTTGGGAAATGCAATATACCATTTATTGTGAATAATACACTGCCGCGCATTAAATTCCGGACACCTAAAAAATTGACATTTTTTAAATTCAAATATTTCGAAAACTAATTAATGGATTTCACTGATTTTTTTGTTTTTGTTTTGAAGCTTAAACATTCTCTACTTTTGTTTGTTTTAAGAATGATTAAAAAAATTTTTTTTTGTATTAACAGCAACAATTAATGTACAACCATGTTTCTTAACCCATCTTCTAGGACTTGCATCAAATTATTAAAGTCTTTCTTATTGCCGCAGTTTTAGTGAATATTTTCTTTTTTATTTTTTTTTACTTTTTTACTTTTGGTTTAGAGATATCAGGATTTTCTGAAAGTTGTCATTTTTTCATTTAACTTAAAAAGTACTACATGAATTTGATTGATGCGGTGCTTTAAATTTGAAGCTTAACCGAGTTACATTTTTCTTGTAATCAAGTTTATTAAAAACATAAATTGGGTTTGAAAAACTTGAATAGAAGAAACAATAGGGTCACTCCGTCCGGCGGCAGTTCTGCGAAATCACCGTTAAGCCTCAGTCAGACGGCAATAAAAAGTTGCCCCGGGATGAAGAAACTGTAGAAGAAGAAGTAAAAGACATGATCGTAGAAGAAGAAGTAAAAGACAAGAAAAATATTTAATAATTCTTAAAACAAACAAAAGTAGAGAATGTTTAAGCTTCAAAACAAAAAAGAATCAGTCAAATCCATTAATTAGTTTTCGAAATATTTGAATTTAAAAAATGTCAATTTTTTAGGTGTCCGGAATTTAATGCGCCGCAGTGATGTAATAAAATAATTAACATTACATATCTTCATAGCTTGTTCTTTTTCGTCTCCAAGGTTGCTCTTTACTGAAAATTTGTCGATTGGGTTAATCTTTTTTGAGTTAAGTTATCTTGCGGACGGTATTTTTAAAAGTTGTTTAAGTTTTTTGTGTTGAGCGAAATTTTCTTTCTTTTTGGGCTCCGAAGTAAACGTATAATATTCCTTTGCTGTAAAGCTGCGCACTATGTTGCCAAATGAAAAAAAAGTGTCCAAAATTATTTTATCATTAAAATAAAATGGAAACACTTAATTATACATAAAAAAAATAGTTTAGTCACAATTTTAAGTTTTAATATTGAAGTTTTAGGACTAAAAGGGTTAATTTGAGGAGTGTTTTTTGACTTATTGAAATATAAATTTTTACACAGCACGTCTAAATAATTATATTTGCTTAATTAGGGTAAGAAGTACCTGCATAGCAAATTCGCTTCCCCGGACCAACAGTTTTTAAGAAATGAATACCCAAGCTTAAAAAGCCGGCTGGAAATTGTTGATATAAATGTTAAAAAAATGTAAAAAACGTCAAAAATATCGCAAAAAAAATGCTTATACAGTATTACTATTACATATCGTCGTGTTACCTTAACTACCTCGTATCTTCAAAAATTCGATTTTCGGTTTTTTGCACTAATCAATTCTGTACATGATTAGTAATGACCTAAACAAAGTCCTAATTTAAAATTCCAATCGGTTTATAAGTTATGTGGAACTAATTACCTCGTATCTCCTTTACTACTTAAAATAAATAACTGTAACTACCTCGTATCTTCAATATTAGGCCTAGCAAATAAGGAATTTCCCGTAGGTGAAAAAATCTAAGAAGATAAAACTTTGCATACTTATGTATTTGGATGCGAAAAATATATTGGTGAAGTAAAAAAAAAACTACCACCCCTCCATCTCACCCCCAGTGGTGAAAAATATCCATTTTATCGTTTTTTTTTCTTAAAAGGTTTATAAAATTTATATCTAGGGGCTTCTAAGGTCGCTTAAGCTAAATTTTATATAAAAAAAACGTTAATCCACCCCGGGCTTTCGGGGTGTACTTTTTTACTTTTTTTAAATATTTACAATATTTTCGTGTAAATTTGTATGTGGGGGTATTTGAGGTAGCTTAAACTGAATCTGATAATAAATTTTTTCTAAATTCACCCTCGAAGGGAGGTGGGGGTGATTTTTGAAAATTTTCAAAATCGAAAAGCAATAATCATCCCCTCCTCCTTAGGGTGGAGTTAGAAAAATTTAATTATCAGATTCACTTTTAGCAACCTCAATAACCCGTTTATTCACGAAAATTACCCCCACCCCCAGGGGGAGGGGTTGGTACAATTTACCCCCCCCCCTCCCGGGTGTGGAGTTAAAACTTTTTTATTATGAGATTTAGTTTTAGCTACCTCAAAAACCCCTATATACCAACTTTTACAAAAATAGTAAAAATTTTAAAATAATCTAGTAAATTTTACATGTATTTGCATTGAATCGCATTTACGTGCAGAATGCTGTGTAATTACATATTTATTTTTTACAGTGTAGTTAGTAGTTAGTGTCTATTTTTCACCCGTTGCCTATGACAACGGTCGGTAAGAGACAATCAGCTGATTTTACATATCTGCTATCAGAAAATTAGTAAACGTCAAACACATAACCTCAAATTGAAAAAACTAATTTTAAGATATTTTTTGCGTTTTTTGGATGATTAGGTATTAGGTCGTGGGAAAAATAGTATACACACCTCAACGCAAACCATTTCAATGTACATCGAGCACTCAGTGCGTAATATACTATTGTTTTTCGTTAACTAATTAAAAAATACTTAATAATTTTAAATTATTTCATTTTTAAGTTAATAAAATTTAGATTTTTTTTTGAGGATTATTTAACAAGAATCCCATCATTTTTATCTATTTTCATATACCGAGTTTTTTTATGTTCACCCCCCGCTTTGGCTATAAAATGGGGAATTTAATTTCATTGTTTCATTTCTGGTTTCGCCGGAAGTGGCATAAATATTTTTTTTTTAATGGAACACCCTGTAATTTTTTACATTTTTGAATTAAGCAGAAAATTCTATGTTTCAAAAACTGATGGTTTTTATTTATTTATTTATTTATTTATTTATTTATTTATTTATTTATTTATTTATTTATTTATTTTTTCGTTGTAGTCGTTTAAAAACGAGATACACATAATTTATCAAAGTACATCATAAATCTGGCATAAGAAAAATAGCGGAAAATATTCTACAAATAAAGTTTACATGGACATTAAAGTTTAGGAGAAAACCCCGTTTTTTTTTAGCTCTAATTCGCAGTAACTGATCAAATTATTTTAATATTAGTTTTATATTTTTTTAAGCTTAAGTAAGTAAAAACAAGATAAATTATGTGTATCTCGTTTTTATACGATAAAAACGGAAACGAAAAGAAAAGTAAAAAATAACAACCAGTTTTTACATAGAATTTTCGGCTGAATTCAAAAATGTAAAAAATTACAGGGTGTTCCATTAAAAAATACATAATTATACCATTTCCAGCGAATCCGAAAACAAAAAAAAAAAATAATCCGCCATTTCACAGCCAATGTAAAATTATATAAATCATACAAGTTTCGTTTTTATCGAATGAAGATTAATGTTAATTTTGGTGATGAATATAAATAAAACTCACCCAGTATAAGGCAAATACTTTGTAGGCTTTCTCTTAAAAGGTTAATTCTTTATTTTTAATGATGTCCAAAACTTGTTTCATGTTATAAATTCATATTATGAATAAACTTTAACGAATGACAAACCTAATTTGATAAGTTAACCATATAAACAGAAAACTTTTAAATAAATATGAATATGAATATGAGATCGTAAGTTTTAATATAAATAAATTAAACATTATTTTATATTTGTAGTTTATTTCGTTAGTAGAAAATAAACTTAACGGTGATTTCGCAGAACTGCCGCCGGACGGAGTGACCCTATTGTTTCTTCTATTCAAGTTTTTCAAACCCAATTTATGTTTTTAATAAACTTGATTACAAGAAAAATGTAACTCGGTTAAGCTTCAAATTTAAAGCACCGCATCAATCAAATTCATGTAGTACTTTTTAAGTTAAATGAAAAAATGACAACTTTCAGGAAAATCCTGATATCTCTAAACCAAAAGTAAAAAAGTAAAAAAAAAAATAAAAAAGAAAATATTCACTAAAACTGTGGCAATAAGAAAGACTTTAATAATTTGATGCAAGTCCTAGAAGATGGGTTAAGAAACATGGTTGTACATTAATTGTTGCTGTTAATACAAAAAAAAATTTTTTTAATCATTCTTAAAACAAACAAAAGTAGAGAATGTTTAAGCTTCAAAACAAAAAAGAATCAGTCAAATCCATTAATTAGTTTTCGAAATATTTGAATTTAAAAAATGTCAATTTTTTAGGTGTCCGGAATTTAATGCGCCGCAGTGATGTAATAAAATAATTAACATTACATATCTTCATAGCTTGTTCTTTTTCGTCTCCAAGGTTGCTCTTTACTGAAAATTTGTCGATTGGGTTAATCTTTTTTGAGTTAAGTTATCTTGCGGACGGTATTTTTAAAAGTTGTTTAAGTTTTTTGTGTTGAGCGAAATTTTCTTTCTTTTTGGGCTCCGAAGTAAACGTATAATATTCCTTTGCTGTAAAGCTGCGCACTATGTTGCCAAATGAAAAAAAAGTGTCCAAAATTATTTTATCATTAAAATAAAATGGAAACACTTAATTATACATAAAAAAAATAGTTTAGTCACAATTTTAAGTTTTAATATTGAAGTTTTAGGACTAAAAGGGTTAATTTGAGGAGTGTTTTTTGACTTATTGAAATATAAATTTTTACACAGCACGTCTAAATAATTATATTTGCTTAATTAGGGTAAGAAGTACCTGCATAGCAAATTCGCTTCCCCGGACCAACAGTTTTTAAGAAATGAATACCCAAGCTTAAAAAGCCGGCTGGAAATTGTTGATATAAATGTTAAAAAAATGTAAAAAACGTCAAAAATATCGCAAAAAAAATGCTTATACAGTATTACTATTACATATCGTCGTGTTACCTTAACTACCTCGTATCTTCAAAAATTCGATTTTCGGTTTTTTGCACTAATCAATTCTGTACATGATTAGTAATAACCTAAACAAAGTCCTAATTTAAAATTCCAATCGGTTTATAAGTTATGTGGAACTAATTACCTCGTATCTCCTTTACTACTTAAAATAAATAACTGTAACTACCTCGTATCTTCAATATTAGGCCTAGCAAATAAGGAATTTCCCGTAGGTGAAAAAATCTAAGAAGATAAAACTTTGCATACTTATGTATTTGGATGCGAAAAATATATTGGTGAAGTAAAAAAAAAAACTACCACCCCTCCATCTCACCCCCAGTGGTGAAAAATATCCATTTTATCGTTTTTTTTTTCTTAAAAGGTTTATAAAATTTATATCTAGGGGCTTCTAAGGTCGCTTAAGCTAAATTTTATATAAAAAAAACGTTAATCCACCCCGGGCTTTCGGGGTGTACTTTTTTACTTTTTTTAAATATTTACAATATTTTCGTGTAAATTTGTATGTGGGGGTATTTGAGGTAGCTTAAACTGAATCTGATAATAAAATTTTTCTAAATTCACCCTCGAAGGGAGGTGGGGGTGATTTTTGAAAATTTTCAAAATCGAAAAGCAATAATCATCCCCTCCTCCTTAGGGTGGAGTTAGAAAAATTTAATTATCAGATTCACTTTTAGCAACCTCAATAACCCGTTTATTCACGAAAATTACCCCCACCCCCAGGGGGAGGGGTTGGTACAATTTACCCCCCCCCTCCCGGGTGTGGAGTTAAAACTTTTTTATTATGAGATTTAGTTTTATCTACCTCAAAAACCCCTATATACCAACTTTTACAAAAATAGTAAAAATTTTAAAATAATCACCCCCACGGGAGAAGTTAGAAAAAAAATTATCATCAGATTCAGTTAAAGCAACCTAAAAAACCCCAATATACTATTTTTTACTAAAATATTGTAAATATTTAAAAATTACATGCCTTAAATATTTCACAGTTTTTTATTGAGCAACCTCGTATCTCCAGTACAGGGTTACGACTTGGAAATAATAGTTACTGTAACTAACTCGTATCTCCATAATTCTAATTTTTGACTCACGTAACTAATAATTTTGCAATCTTTTATTCTTGAAGGGTCCACAAGAAATAACTACACTTATATTTGTCTATATTACAATAAAAAAAATAAGAATTTTAAAGTTAACCGTATTTTTGTGTCCCCTGAAAACCTGTTAATTTGGAGATACGAGGTAGTTAAGATAACACGACGATATTTAGGAATAGTTTTACTTATATGTCAGATAGACGACGATGGACGAACGAAAAAAATTTAAAACTTTATGTGCACAGACAACTTGAAAAAAGGGCCTCTTTATAGCTAGAATGTTACGTAACAAATGTTTTTTTGCTATTTATTTAAAAATACATTGTTAAATACATATATTATCAATGCTTCTTCTATATTTTAAATAAAAATATTAGTTTGTTTAGAAATAAGCATGTCATAATAGGGTTTTGACAAATTTCTTAATTTCATTTGCCGATTTATGGACATGTTTTTTTCCGTTGGCAACGTGTGCTGTGTATCTAATAAATTTCTAGACTAATACAACTACCTGAGATGATCATATCTCCTCGTTCAGTTGTCCAATAGTTAATAGACGTCGGAAAGGCCTCAGTCCTGCATTCAAGTGTAACATCTTGTCCGATGTAAGCTCCCTCCAATTGATTTGGGATAGAGAGCATTGGTGGAACTGCAATAAACAAAAAGCAGAGTGAAACTTTTCAAATGAATAGGATCTATTTAATCACGGCTGGGTAAAAAACAAAACACCTTTAGAAAAGACATGGAAACACCATGTTTTTTTTTCTCTTAGAAAAAGACCGGCAGTCGAGAAAAGGGCGTTTTTTCGTATTTTTTTAATGTTTAACAATAAGTTGGAGTCGCTAAAAAAGAATTTGTTAATACAAATTTCCCATGCCAGTGGGCGAAAGACCCAAATTTTTAAATATTATTTTTTTTGCACATCGTTTTGAGGTCCTTGGGTTGACTTCCCTCAATCCCACCAAAATATCTCGGTCCCTGATTACTTAACTCCGGTTGACGGTACTTCTTATTGTGTCAAATATTATATGATACAATACGAAAAACAGGAAGCAAAAAAATTATCTAATAACCTATTAAATTCATGAAACACAAAGATATAAATCAACACACTGGAACATTACTAAACAATGTCTAAATAAAGTCTGTTTTAAGCTCAGACAGAAACTCTTTGTTTGTATTGTTTCTTTGTTTGATATTGGTTTAGTACACATTTATTAGAACTTCTTTGTTTTTTATATAGTGTGATTTCTTCATTTCTCTTTAGTTTTGTTAACTCTCATTTATGAAAATTGGTTTAAAGTTATATTGAAAAAAATCTTATTTCCATATAAATTATACAGGATTATTCTTAAAAAAAATGCATTTCTCGTTAGGAGTGATTCTACGTTAAAAACCATAAACATAATATTTAGACATATTATGTCTAAAAACGGGTCATAAGAAGCTAGGCTTTTTCAAACATGGCTCTACAATTCGGTTTTTATATAATAACTAAGGAATCCTTGGAGCTATGGCAACAAGGCTTTGCATGTGAGCTAATCTTAATAAAGCCTGTTATATTAAAGCTACTTACCATTCAACTGAGAACTCGTAATCCCAGAAAATTAAATTTTTGAAGCATACTTTTTTTCTGACATAACCTAAAGCATTTTTCTCACAAAAAAAAATCATAAATCTACCAAATTATTTTTCCAAACTTTTTTCTTTAAATAATATTACTGAAGCATGCAACTAAAATTACCGTATGGTCAAATAAAACAAAAATAAAGTAAAAAAACTAAATTTGAATTAGAAGTGTGACAACTAGCCCTTCCTCCGATAACTTTGGAATCTTAGTAAGGATGTAAGAAGTTGTGATAAAAATTATTTATCAAATAATAGCGTGAATTCACAAAATTAAAATAACTAAATATATAACTTAAGTAATTTAAAATAAAACAAAAATAAAGGAAAAAACTAAATTTCAATTAAAAGTGTCATCCATAAGGTAAAAAATCGTACATATGATTCTCCATAAATGACGCCTTCAATTTCTTTCCTACTTTTAAATCCCTTCTTCCTATAACTTCTAAATCTTAGTAAGGATGTGAGAAATTTGATAAAAATTATTTATCAAATAATAGCGTGAATTCACAAAATCAAAATAACTAAATTAATAAAAAGTTATTTAAATCACTTAGTTATTTTAATTATATACATAGGACCCTTCGCCTGTGTTAGTTAAACTAAAACAGACCCAACCAGCTTAAGTATAGGTATCTGTGTAAAATGTTACACGATATTTGGGGGAAGTGTAATTATGTCAAAGTTTAACAAAATATCACATAGGCCCTATAGGGTAGGCGCGCCTAGGTGGTTAAAATTTTTTTAAAAATGCCTTAGTATGCACGGTGGCAAATTATTCAAAAAGATGGGCAAATTCAATTTAGCTCTATATGAGGATTTTCGAGGTAGCTGAATACGAAAATTATATTATTTTTTTTAAGAAAATGGCGGATCCAATATATTAATACATTAATATGGCGGACATAAATGTCAAAAGTTTGAAAATTTTTGTTTAAAATTATGAGTATGGGATTTTTGAGGTCTCTGATTACGAAAATAATATTTTTTTAAGAAAACGGCGGAAACACATTTATATCCAAACATTTATTTCTAGGACCGTTTTTGGCTATTTTGGCAAATTTAAAACTACCGTATTATACTATTCTGGCTCTACTCGCTGTGAATGATATAATAAATGCATTATTTACTTATCTTTGAGTTAATACACTGATTATTTTTATGAAAACACCTTTTTTCACCAAAACACTTGCAAAACTAATATTGAAAATAATAAAAATAATAATATCTTATTAAATTAAAATCAAAAAACTAGTGGTCGAAAACGTATTAAACCCCATGTCAGTTTATAGTATTTAATCATATCGTTCATGGTTAAATTATTTTTGAGCTATTTTGAAGTTATTGTTGGGATTTGGTCAATTTTTAATAATTTTTGTTAAAATTTTTTTTTTTTTCAAAAAACGCATCATTAGAGTTTTTTCTTTTTAATTTTTTCGAAGTGGGGCAAAATGGGGTAGGGGTTTTTTATAGTGCCTATATCTTAAGTGAATCACGATGAATCAGTAACCAAATCTCTGTCCTTAAATAAAAAACTTACACATATTAATCTTTTTTTTACGAAAACATGTCTTAATACACCTAGAATGGACGTGAATTATAACATTTAGTAATTATTTTCAGGAAGAGGTTACCTTTTTAGCTTAAAAGTAAGGTATTTTTTGGTAGCAGATGAAATCAAGATTTCTTTAAAAAAAATCAAAGTTTAAGGTACTAGCAAAAGTTAATTGTGCCTTTAGGGAGACAAGGAATATGATTTTTACATGCACTGAAGTGTTATTTATATAAACGATCTACTATTCGTTTTTTCGATTGCGTTAATTTTGTTTCCCCCTATTGGCTATCAATCTAGGAAACTCCGCCACTGTGCTATGGCATAAATTGCGAAGTTTTACTAACCTATAATTAAGTAATTCAACTTACATTGTACTTTCAGCTGAACTCTTTTGCTTATTGAGGGTGGCACTCCGTTGGAAGCAATGCATAAATAAACAGCCATATGGAGTCGACTAACTTTGGTTATAAATAAAATTTCCCCATCTACGACGTTTACTGAAAAAGAAGATATACAGATTAAAATTGTAATTATCTTTTTATATGATTACCTTACAATAAGCTTAGGGTTAGTTTACCCAATAATTACGCTAGGCAACAAATCGCAACTTTTTTTTTTGCCCCGATCGAAAGTAAATTTTTCTTATTAATTCGAGGGCGTAGAATCCCTGACCTTAGAAACATTCCAGCACCTAAAATTTTTGAGATATAAGTTCAGGTAATAATGACGTTTTTTTTCAAAATCTTTAAAAAAAAGAGTAGAATTTTGAAAATTTTAGTGTATATTAAAAAAAATACGAGGAATTCAAAAATCTATATGTCAAGAACCTACTGTCAGAGTAAGTACGCGAAAAAAAATAAAAAGGTTAAAATGAAAGTGCAGAGTTTACTTAATTGCTCATTTGTGGCAAAAATATCAAATTTTTTTAAAAACTTTATATATTTGTTCCTAAAAAGTAAATAAATGAAAAAGATATAAAATTAAAGTACACAGTGTAAACTTTTTTCCCGAGCCCAAAAAATATATTTTTCTTATCAATTTAAAGGCGCAGAATCCAAATTTGACCTTGAAAAAAATTGAGCACGCCTTATTTTTTAAATTTTAGTACATGCAATTATGCCAATTTAAAAATAATTTATAAAACAAAATATTGTGTATTTTTTTTTTGTTTTTTTAATGGTTCTACATCATAAAAATGTTACTTTATTACATTAGAACCATAATACGTAACATTTTTTTAGTTCATTTTTGACCCCTAGTAATGATTTTTGACAATTTTTAGCATGAGTGAGCAATAAGCTTGTCCCCTTCTTCTTACCCTCCACCCCTACTTAGTTTTGTCACATTATCCATTTTTATTTTTATTTTTTTTTTCATAATATCCCTATTTATTCTACCTATGAATTTAAAGTTTCTATGTTTTAAGTTGGGTATTTTTTAACTAATATTGAGTCGCCGAATTCAAATTTGTCCTTGGAATATTTTTGTCTCCCATGATTTTAGAACAAAAGAGGAATAAAATAATGATTTTTTAACATTTTTATCTTATTTTTCTCAGAAAATTTAGGTAATAGAAATATTCTGAGGCCAGATTCGTTTTCAGCGACCCAAAATTAGTTAAAAAACATATGACTCCAATCAGGGCCTAGTGTCATTAACTATATTTTTGTAAAAATTTCAAGCGATTTTTTGGTGAAATATTGGTTAATAATTATGAAGATCTTTTTATTTATATACAAGAGTTGACTATGCACCACATTACAGCAGAAGATGAAATAAAAATATTTGAATAAAATAAGAAGAAAATTTAATGTCCTGCGAGAATGTCAAAAGGATTTATAATTAATTAATTACCTAATTCAAAATTATTGTAACTTGAAACAGTGTTAGGTGTAAACTACCTTCAAAAGGAGGTCCCTGTATCACTATAATAAATAAATAATAAATAATAAATAAATAAATAATTTGATAAATAAATCATGCATAAAACATGTCATTGGTTAAATTCTTAGTTAGTTTAGAGTCGGTTATTGGCTAAACCGACCTTTAGTATAAGCTTATTTAGCAACCAAGGTAAAAATTTTAATTAATTGCGCTTAAATAAAAAATAGTATTTAACTCAGATTAAAAGTAACTTTTGTCTCATTTGTTGCTGACGTACTTGCTTCACTCCAAAAAATACGATAAGAAAAAGTTTTATTTTTCCTCCTTACATACTAGTTTGTCCTATTCAGAGCCTCGCATAACAAGCATAGTAAATAAGAATGGCTTACAAGATACATGACGGCACATCAAGCCAATCACGGCATCGCATGTTTATGTATTATTCGTATTATGCGAGGCTGTGGATATGCCTATAGTAAAAAATATAAACTCAAGTTGGTAACAAATGGGATGTTATATTAAGTACACTAATGCCGGGCAGTAGAGATTATTTTGTAAATACAGTAGACTCGCGATATAGTGAACATGCTGAATAGTGAACTACTCCAAATAGTGAACAGTCATTTTTTCTTAATGTATTCTGTAGAGTGAACAAATTGTCTCTCGAAATAGTAAACACAACAGCTTCTTTATTCAAACAAACATGTTGAAACATGAAAATGATTCTAGGCGTTTAGTTTCCTTTTGCGCAATAACATCACGCCAGTTTTCGGCAGTATTTGGTTGCATTAAGTCGCATAAGAGTAGAATGGCCAAAAATAGGAAACATTTATCCTTAAATGATAAAGCTAAAATATTGGAAGACTTAAAGAAAGGTATCGGAGTGACAGTTTTATCTAAAGAATATGGAGTTGCTAAATCCACTATATGCGCAATTCGAAGCAGAAGGGTGAGGATTTTGAAAAGGGTCAACAACACTTTCACAGGACCAGGAAAAATGAAAACTCTGAGACAATCTGAGTGTCCTAGAATGGAAAAAGCTTTATATAAGTGGTTTTTGGAGGAAAGAGAGAAGAGTCTTCCTGTGACTGGTTTAATGATCCAAGAGAAGGCCAAATTGCTTCACAGTGAGTACAAAGAATCTCCTTCTTTTAATGCAAGCAGCGGTTGGTTGCAAAAATATAAAAAGCGTTTCGGAATACGCTACCTGAAGATTTCTGGCGAAAAATTGTCATCACAGCCTGAGCTTGTTAATCCCTTTAAAAGAACTCTACATTTAAAAATCAATGAGCTTCAGCTATCACAAGAGCAGATTTACAATGCAGACGAAACTGGTTTGTATTGGAAGCTTCTTCCTGGAAAAACATACGTAACTCGCGAGGAAAAAACAGCCCCAGGAAGAAAAACTGAAAAGCAAAGAGTAACTTTCCTAGCATGCACAAACGCGGCAGGTACCCACAAATTGAAACCATTAGTCATTGGAAAAGCTAAAAATCCACGATCATTCCGAAATTTCAACTGTCCTGTTCATTATAGAAACTCTAAAGCCGCATGGATGACAGCCGCAATTTTTAAGGAATGGTTTCACAAGATGTTTATTCCAGAGGTAAGTTTCGGCATGTTCTGCCTTGCAATTTGAACTGTACATTAAACGAGAATTTGTTTAAACTTGTTTCAGGTAACAGACTTCCTAAGTAGCCAAAACCTGCCAGTTAAAGCCATGCTTTTGTTAGACAATGCAGCAAGTCATCCACCCGCAGAACAGCTAAGAAGTCGTGATGGTTCCATTTTCACTGTTTACATGCCACCTAACGTCACTCCACTAATACAACCCATGGACCAAAACGCTATACGTTTGACAAAATTATTTTATCGCAAAAATTTGTTATCACAAATTATAGGAACCAACCAGGATATTGGAGAAGCTCTGAAATCTATTTCGTTAAAAGATGCCGTTCGAAACTTGGCTTTGGCATGGAAAAATCTAAAGCCGGAAGTTGTAGAGAAATGTTGGCATAATCTACTTTCACCCTTAGCCGACGAAGTTGACACTGAAGACGACGAAGACGACGACATCCCCTTAAGTTTTTTAAGAAATCGACTAAGAAATGAAGAAATTGATACAGTGAGATCAGAAATTGTCACTTTACTTCATACTTTTAATCCCGAAGTCGATATTCAGCCTATTGACGTAGATGACTGGAATAAAGATAATGTACTGGATGTAAAAGAAACTGAAGGCCAAAGTGAAAGCGATGGAAACGATCAAGAAGATGGTATACCAGAAGAAATTGCACTAAATAAGGAACGAGTGACAACAGATTCTGCAATAAAATCTGTCAATAACATACTTCAATGGGCTGAAGAAAATGAAGATAAAGTAGAGCATTCAAGTCTTCTCGTTTTACACGATTTAAGAAATACGATGGTGCAAACAGGATTAAAGAAGCAAAAAATGCAAACCAAAATTACTTCATTTTTTTAAAAAAAAGATTAGATTACATTTTTTCAATATACTTATGATTATTTTCATATGTTTTGCCAGTACTCTGTATACCACATATAATAAAGTTAGTTTACTAATGAAAAACGTTGTTTTAATAAATTTGAAAAAAAAATCGATATAGTGAACAAATCGATATACTGAACTGGGTGTGCATTAATTAGTTCACTATATCGCGAGTCTACTGTATGTACATTTATTTACAGTCATATTTTTAAAAAGTCTAAAATAAATAAGTCGTAAAAATATGTAATGCTTTGCATTCCACTGTATAATCTTCACAGTTGGTAGTATAATCTGATTTCCCCCTCTCTTTTATTTTTGAAGATTTATTATTTTTAACCAAATTCCAAAAAGGAGGAGGTTATCAATTCGACGTGTGACTTTGTTTTTTTTAAGTTTGTTCCCGCATAACTTTGGAACGAATGAACGGAATTTGATGAAACTTTTTGCAACTTAAGGAGAGCATTCATGAGGTGGTCCCGTTTTAATTTGACGCTAGGATAATGCCGGGTAAGCCGGATAATTAGATAAATCTAATCATTTTAAAGCAATTTCACTTAAAAACGGATTTATTTGGTTCTACTACCAACCAAATTTTTAGAGAAATATCGGATAACTCGGATAAGCCAGATAACTTGATTAAGGGGTCACTCAAATATTACTGCACACTGAAAATATTTTAAATGCCGCTAAACATGATTCTCTGGACCTGTAATATTAAAATACCAAGAGAAAATGATAAATTTTGTGATTTTACCATAAGGCGTTATTTGATTATTACTAAACGCTTAAAGTTTAACAAGATTTTCTTTAATATTTCGTTTAATATAAGGTTGGTTGGACTCTTGGGCACTGAAATAAAAATATTACTTTTATTTTTTAGAAATTTATCTTTAAGATAATGACGTCACAACGCACTAACAGTGCGTTGTGAGGTCAGCAGCTTGCTGAGATGGAAGGACAAATATAATTTGGCTTAGATGACGTTACAAACTTAAAAAGTTCTCTAAAAAGTAAAAAATAAAAACTTTTCGCAAAAAAATGAACAGACTTCTATGTCTCTAAAAAGTAAAAAATAAAAAAATACTTGAGTCGGTGCCAATTTCGCAGCAAACAATAATAAAATAATAAAAAAATAATTGTTAGTAATTAATTTAGGGAATGGTGAAATTGGCACAGACTTAAGTATTTTTTATTTTTTCTTTTTAGAGACATAGAAGACGGTTCATTTTTTTTGCGAAAAGTTTTTATTAAATCAATAGTGATCTTCCACTTAATTTTTTCTAAACATTCCTAGTGCATCGGATAATACATTCTTGAGATATCGTGCTTACAAACAAAATAAGTTCGGTCGGACCGACAGATATTTTTAAAGTTGAATACTTATTGATCATGAAATGCACTAGTATTAAAGATTTGTTTAGTAATTTACTAGCTGTACTCTACCACTTTTTTCTGTGAAGAGTGTAACGAGAAAAATATGAAGCAGCTGAAGTTTTAATTTTTAAAAGTTCGTTTTAATGGGCGTAAGCTTTAACTTTATGAAAATTATTATTATACTATTTACAGCGCCTGCGCTAGAATAGTATTATACGGTAGTTTCGATTTTTTTTTAATTTCAAAAATCGTCCTAGGGAACGTTCAAGTATTACGTAACGCTCCTAGGGGGGGGGGGTCAAAAATGATCAAAATTTGCGTTACGTAATACTTGAACGTTCCCCTAGACAAAAAATTCTTGGATATTTTGTTTCATAAAAAAATAAGCTATTTTTTAATTTTTTTTTCAGTTGATGTTTTTCAAAAAAAGTTAAAATTTTTGTTTTCTTTTTTTTGCATATTATTTTCTTTTAAATATTTGGGAAAATGCAATATACCATTTACTGTGAATATTATATAACATAATGAGTAGCATTACATATCTTCACGGTTTGTTTTATTTAAATTTTAGTAGAAACCATAGGCATTCTAAAAACGTGTACCTACCCTTCGCTTTAGATATTATTGTTTGTTTTAACCCTAAAATATAATTATTATTTTTTTAAGAACCCCGTATTTTTGTTACAAACCAATTTATAAAAACGATTGTATAGTAGGCCTATTATTATAATAGGCCTATAATAGACCTATAGTATTGGCCCCACAGTGTGGGGCCCACACTGAAAAAATAATTTTTTTGCCATATATGCATAGATCGGTTCATAATATTTTCCATAGAAGGAATATGTATTTTCTTAAGGACAGAAATTTTTAATTTTAGACAAAATTATAAAAATAATAATTTATTATTCAATCAATCTATTTTCTAATCATCATACAGAGTGATATTGGTAGACTGACAGTTTCGGGCTGCTCGCCCTCTTCAGTACCAAGAGTCAACTCTGCACGCTGATTAAGAAAACGTTTTTAGACTTTATTCAGAAAAGAAATTTAGTCATTAGATAGATGTAGACTTGTGCGCCATCTATTGCTAGATGTAGACAACTAGTCATACTCTTAGTATCTTAAAGTGGCTTATAGAAGCTCTTATTTGGCCCTTAGCTCGTTTTGTTTTAGTTAAACCATTTTAATATTATAAATAATTACTAGAATGGATTAAATAAAAATAAATTCAGTCTGATCTGATACTTTTTTAAAATGTTTGATTAACGTTGGACACATTTATGGTAGAAATTCATAAATTTTAGTCTTAGGAGCGGATTTTCGCCACTGGTTGAAATCTTTTGATAATTTTTAAATTTGGTTGATAATTTTGTATTAAAAGGAAAAAAATTAAAGTACAAGGCCTTTAAACTTTTCACTTATACAAAAATGACAGACAATTTTCAACGATTTTTTACGATTTATTTACTAATTTTGGGCCCCAATTAGGACCCTTAGAGAAGTTTTTTCACTCTAATATTTTCAAAATTTTCTAGTTACACCTAAATGAAAATTTTAAGATAATAACAAATATAAGGTCCACCCTAATGTAAGATACTATGAACCCCCCATAACTTTTTTGTTTTTGGGGGGATTACATTCAAAATTGGTAGAATTGATCCTTATAACAAACGTAATTTTTCCTGAAAAAGTTTCATTAATCGGAATTTTCTTTCAGGTTTTTTCGATTTTTTTAAAAGTTTAACCCCCCATAACTTTTTTGTTTTTGGGGGGATTAATTTTAAAAATAGTGGAATTGATCCTTATAATAAAATTAACTTTTACTGTAAAAGTTACGTTAATCGGTTTTTTTTTTCAGCATTTTTCAATTTTAAAACAATAGGTATCTTCCCCTCTTAGAACTTGTTTTTTCCTGAAAATTTTAAGTCTATCGGATTATTGGTTCTTGAGTTATCGTGTCTACAAAAAACTTGACATTAGACAGAAGGACAGACGGACATTCAAAAGTTGCTTATTTTTTCAAGATTCTTTTTTTCTACGACTGCTCTATAATGTAAGAAAATACACACACTTTTCAAACACAGAATGAATTCATTCTAGCTCTAGATACGGTATGAATATTTCGTATCAAGTGTTAGAATGAGCACATGTAGTGCCATCTCTTGTTTATAAAAGTAAAGAAAACTGTAGCAAAATTAGCAAAAATGTATATATTTTACCATGAAATACCATGAAATATTGAATAATTTAATGCAATTTAAAGTTTTGCGTTAAAATTACATAAAGTTTATTAGTTTTTCTCTATATTTGACCATTTTTTTATCAATTTAGTTCAAAAAATTAAAACTTCTCCATCTATTGTTAAATATTTAAACCTGATATCTGTCACAACAATCTGACATAACCTTCAATTTTTGCATTATAATTTTTAAATATGTGCTAAAATTAAATAAAAATCTTTTTTAAGTACTGATTTGATAAAATTATTAAATAACATTAATTGCTTTATTTAAAAACATGTTTTGTTGTATTTACAATGTGGAGTCACAAAATAACATGGTTTTTAACCTTGTCATCAGTTTAAAGCCATACAGTGTTTCATATTTGCAGTCGAAGAAAAAGTATAGTCTACAACACTTATGGAATAGACATTCCGCGCTCGCGGGACCATCATGCTCGCCTGCCGGCTCGTATGACAAACTTTCCGTTCGCCCGGAATATTGTCTATTCCATATTAGTCATAGAATATAGTATTCTAGGACGATTTTTGATTTTTTTTATATTCGAAACTACCCTATCTTATTCTAGAGCAGGCGCTGTGAATAATATAATAAGTGCCAAATGACAGCAAAATTTGGCATGCACCTTCATCATTTAAAAATTGTATTATTGCATAAATTAATTGAATGTTATATATATTTTTTTTAATCGAGAATAAGATTCTGTGAGAAACGAACCCTTATTTTATATGTTTGAGCTGAAATTTTGCAAAAGTAGCACAGTTGATAGAGCGCCAGGCCGGAAACTGTGGGAACTCTGGTTCGAATCCAGACTGAGACCTGACTTTTTAAATAATTTTTTCTTCTCTCCGATATGCCACTAATATTTTCTTTCATATTATTTAACTTTTGATTTTTTTTACTACATGAGGGTGAATTTTCAAAACATCCTGTTTTGTGAAATACCCCAATGTGAAATAAGCAATTTAGATAATCTTAAAGTTTATCGAGTTATATTTAACCCTCTAAATCTAATTAAAAGTTGAAAATATGGCAATTAGGAAGTTGTCGAGACACTCGAGTTGCCAACTCGCATATGTTAGCATTACACTAGAGATAAACTAAATTTTACGATTGTGGAAAAACTCGAATGAAATCGTCAAAAAGTTGTATAGTTTAAATTGGCAATTTGTATATAACAACCAATTTATAAACATTTCGCTTTCTAGTTTGCAAATTTGTTAAGGTAAACTAGCTGTTAAACCTAATTTTTTAACAAGCCGTGAAGTAATGTAATGGATACCATTTGATATTATTCACATACTGCACTTCCCCAATACTTAAAAAAAAATATTTTCAAAAAAAATATAAAAAATATTTTTTTTGAAGAGCTTTTTTGAAAAACAAAAAGTTATTGAAAAAACATTTTATTTTCTAAAACGAAAAAATTTTGAAATTTTTTTTTCAAAAATAAAAAAAAATCAAACATTTTTCAAAATTTTTTAATTTTTTTTTTAATTTTCTTTTTTCCAAAAACGAAAAAATTTGAAATTTGAAAAGTCCAAATGATGGTTTTTATTTTTTTAAAAAGTGTAACCCTTCATAACTTTTTTGTTTTGGGGGGGATTACTTTGAAAAACAATAGAACTTGTTTTTTTTTCTGAAAATTTGGAGTCGATTGGATTATTCGTTCTTGAGTTATCGTGTTTACAAAATGTTTCAATTTTTTTTTTAATTTTCTTTTTGCGAAAAACGAAAAAATTTGAAATTTGAAAAGTCCAAATGATGTTTTTTTTGTTTTTTTTTTAAGTTTAACCCGCCATAACTTTTTTGTTTTTGGGGGGATTACTTTGAAAAACAAGAGGCATCTTCCCCTAATAGAACTTGTTTTTTCCTGAAAATTTTGAGTCGATTGGATTATTCGTTCTTGAGTTATCGTGTTTACAAAAAACTTGACATCAGACTCATAGACTTTTGCTAAAAAAAAGTCCTGGACAAATATTTTATGCAAAAAATAATATACTTTAAAAATGTCTGTCTGTCCATCCGTCCGATGTCTCATTTTTTGTAAGCACGATACCTCAAGAAAGACTTATCAACTCAAAATTTTTAGGAAAAAATTATTTTTATTAGAGGAAGATCCCTTTTGTTTTTGAAAATAATTCCCCAAGAAACAAAACAGTTATTGGAGGTTAAATAAAAAAAAATAAATAAAAAAGTGTTCTAAAAATAATTAACCATGTTTTAAAATCATATTTTAACCTCTTCACAAAAATTCCTTTTTATTTTCAATAAATACTATTTGATTCCATAGCTATATAAAATACCTATTTGAAAAATATCTTAAAAAGTGATAAAAATAAACTGTTCGATATATTTTCACGTCATCGACTTGTATTATTCAACAATTTATTTTCAAATAAAACGTTTTATTTTACAATAGATATTCAATTTTTGCAAACTGTTCACAACTTTATAACTTTCCCAACTAGCATTTTTTTGTCAATTTTACCTAAATAACTGGACCGGCTACCATTCATGAGTTGTAATTACGTAGCTATCACTTTTCATATAACTTTATGGTAAACGCAATTATAGTTATTTATATACCAAGGGACTAAACTGGCTGTTTTAGTCCAGCTGCATGAGTGTTTCCTGAGCGAGCGTAGCGAGCGAGGGAAACAGAAATGCAAGGGACCAAAATAGCCACATTTAGTCCTGAGGTATATAAACTAATTTTTGCACGACCAAACAATATTTAGGTTGGTAGATAAAATTAAAATTAAAAACCATGCGTCTAAAATCGGGTGTTTTATTTTCGTAATTTAATCAAGATGCCTGTGATTTGCGAAATGTCAGATTCACGGCTATCGCGATTTCAATTGTTTTTTAATATGGTTGATACAAACGTCAGTTCGAAAAAATGGACGAAGAGGTTAAATTTTAAGTAATTTAAACAACGTTATAAAAGGTTTTCTTTGTTAAAATCAAATAAATTCGTTTGAATCGCTAATTTATTACAAAACATCACCAAACCTAATTTTTGTATCAGTAAAGCACATAATAGTATGTATAATCCATTCATCATTTTTTTCGTCCTCAAATAATTTTTTTTTTAATACAATTGGGGTTTGTAGGTTATAGGACTCAACGCAAAAAAAAAAAAAAAAAAGAGATATTTTGTGTAATTTTCGCCGACGTGTCGAGGGCATATGCTGCCGCTCTTCCTCAGGGCTGTAATTTAATAAAGAAAAACTGAATTAACAATTTGCTTACTCATTATCAAAAAAAAGGGGGGGGGTCACAATTTGAGGTTAGGTTACTTACCAAATTTACAAAATTTAAGTGTGCATTACACGTGTCAGAAAAAACTTGTTGCCTTGCAACTTATCATAACATAACATAATTAACATTAAAAACAATTACTACAATAATTAAATAGAGACATTTGACATTTCTTACAATAAATAAATTTTGGTTATATTTGAACTACTATGTAGTGAGAAATAGTTCCTGTGATCTTATATAGTTAAAGGCCTATCTACACATACACCGCAAACCGCAACGCTCTCACGTCGCACTTTCACACAGGCCCAAAATAGGCCTTTTGTAACCTAACCTCAAATTGTGACCCCCCCCCTTTTTTTTGATAATGAGTAAGCAAATTGTTAATTCAGTTTTTCTTTATTAAATTACAGCCCTGAGGAAGAGCGGCAGCATATGCCCTCGAAACGTCGGCGAAAATTACACAAAATATCTCTTTTTTTTTTTTTTTGCGTTGAGTCCTATAACCTACAAACCCCAATTGTATTAAAAAGTATGTATAATGTTTTAATATTATCAGGGTTGCCGTGATTTTTTTCCCTTGGGACAAAAACGGAAAGTTTAATCCCGAAAATGAAAGCGTAAAATTAATTTTTAGTCTTGGTAGTACAAAAAATATATTTTTATTGATAACAATGGTACGTTCTACCAAGAAGATACTTTTATGCTTTTTTAATTAATAGCAATAATAAATTTGTCTTTACTACGTAATTAACCAATAAAATGACCACCAAGGTTATATTACTAAAATGTTTCAAAACTTTCGTTGCATCCATATTCCTATTTTATAGTAACCATTTCTATTTGGTTATATATAGGTTTTTGAACCTTTATACAGTACGAAACAGTAAGATAACTTTTTAGTTACAATTAAGAGTTATCGCACTGTTATAGCTACTCATAAAAAATACATAATGGTTTTAATTTCCATAATCAGGCAATTGGGACATAATAGTAAAATTTTATATAATCGCCATATTTTGTAATTTTGTTTGTAATTTGCCATATTGGATAAATATTTAATTAAGCATAATTTCACTACAAAGTAAGTAAATGTATTATAATATAATATATTATAAAATATTATTTTACTAAAAATATTATTTTACTAAAAAATATTTAATTTTTAATTTACAAAATTGTCTTGGTCCATTAGTTTTTTAAAATTATTATTATTAATATTGGCTGATGAAAGCCCGTAGTTACTATTTTCATACAAGAATAATACATCCATCGTATAATATTGTTTTACTTTTCATACCGTAAAGGATGATGTCCATAATAAGTTATTATTTATAACGCACCTTAAAAAAAAGCTAAACTATTCCGACAAACGTCTATGCACATGTAGCAGTAACCAATAAATACCACACAATTACGTTTTTACGTAGTAACTGTTTTGTAACGAGATCGTTCCAAACTAAGTTACAAACACCTAGCAAGATAGTAATTTTTGCCCTTATATTGCTCCCCATTTTGGTAGTTTGCGTAATTGCTACGTAACTATTGCGTTCCTGTAACTAATCGCAGCTATTTAATTTGTTTCATTTGAGGTAATGATCACCTAAAGTTAATTTTTTTAAGGTATAGTTATTTTAAACCTTCCCGCTTGTAAACAATCTTAAAATTACCATAGCAACGTAAGATACACATGCGTCGTAAGCGAAATGACTAGGCCCAATTTACACAACCGTAAAACTTTGACATGTGCCATTAACGAGAACAAAACGATGGTTTATTCCTCTAAATTATTGGAATAAAAGCGATTTTATAAGCAAATTTTGTTTCTACAGGAATACAACAGCTTTATCAATTCTATTTTTTTACATCAAAACATCATAAAAACAAAGTAAGTAAATTTTAAATAATGTCTAAAACTGAGTGTTTTTATGTATCCATTTTATAAGAAACAAATTATTTTCCCTAATTTTAATTTAAAATAACTATACCTTAAAAAAATAAACTTTTTTTTTAGTGGCAACCAAATATGCTAGCTAGATTCATTTCGGAAATTTAACTCAGATACACATAAAAAATAATAACTTCATCAAACAAAAATTATTTATTTAGGCATATTTTGTTTCACTAACCAAATAATATTCAATGAGTTAAAGTTTGACGTTAAAATACAATTGGGTATTTATTTGGAATTTCTCTTATTTTTTATTAGAATATGAAACTTTAAAAGGAACAAGCTTTAAAATTATGAATCACATGACCACCTTTTTATTTCAAAAAAATGTTCCCCCTTGCCCCTGCCTCCATTGTGGCCCCTAAAAACATCAAATATATACCATTTTGTGCTCCCATTAGGCTTTTATAAATTTTCTTGCACATTTTTTTTATATACCTATATTGCTGTTATTAAATTAATAAGGATTGTCGTGATAAATGGTCTACCCTGTATAAAAAATTATGTTTGGCTCATTAAAGATAAAATAAACAAGTAAATTTGTTTTATTTGTTTCTTTTATGATACATATAAATATACGAGAATGTAACATAAGACTAGAAGAATTTTATTAGTACAATTTAAGATAAAAGAAATTGACGCATTCTGAGTATATAAGCCCGTCTTTTTATAGATGACATTTCAAATATAGTAAGTTTTTATTTATTTTTGGCCAAATAACATACTCGGACTATTAGTTGCCTCTCTTCTTATTTACATCTGATAAAATCTCTATTTTTTAACAAGGTTTTTATAAAGATTTGTGTAAATGGAGTCAGGTCAACAACATATACGGAATAGTATATTCTATAACTAGTATGGAATAGACAATATTCCGCGCGAGCGGAAAGTTTGTCATACGAGCCGGCAGGCGAGTATGACGGTCCCGCGAGCGCGGAATGACTATTCCATAGACTATTGTAGACTATACTTTTTCTTCAACTGCAAATATGAAACACTGTATGGCTTTAAACTGCGGACAAGGTTAAAAACCATGTTTTTTGTGACTCGATATTGTAAATGCAACAAAACACATATTTTTAAATAAAGCAATTAATGTTATTTAATAATTTTATCAAATCAGTACTTAAAAAAAGATTTTTATTTAATTTTAAAAGATATTTACAAATTATAATGCAAACATTGAACGTTATGTCAGATCATTGTGACAGATATCAGGTTTAAATATTTAACAATAGATGGAGCAGTTTTAATTGTTTGAACTAAATTGATAAAAAACTGTTCAAATATTAAGAAAAACTAATAAACTTTATGTAATTTTAACGCAAAACTTTAAATTGCATTAAATTATTCAATATTTCATGGTAAAATAAATATATTTTTGCTAATTTTGCTACAGTTTTCTTTACTTTTATAAACAAGAGATGGCACTATATGTGCTCATTCTAACACTTGATACGGAATATTCATACCGTATCTAGAGCTAGAATGGATTCATTCTGTGTTTGAAAAGTGTGTGTATTTGCTTAAATTCTAAAGCAGTCGTAGAAAAAGATATATACTGCATATCAAAAGTCCGCCCTTTAATTTTTGGAACACAAAATAATATATTAGGTACTGGTTTCATAACGCCCATTTTTATCGCACGAGTACAAGTTTAGAAAACGAGCCGTAGGTTTTTTCAAAGTTTGAGTGCTTTGAGCTACCTCTAAATATTAATCGATTTTGCTCATTTTGAGTGGCCACTATTTTTTACTAGAGAGCAAATTTTGAGCCAGACAGCGTTTTCTAATTCGTAAATCGGGATTGTTTGATACATCCTATTACTCAAAAAAATGTTTTTTATCTGACTAAAAAAGTGTATCTTTTACGATTTTCTTTCAAATGGGAATTGATTTCTTATGTCATCAGGTATGTTTTAGTCCAAAAAATGTAGGGGTCCAGGAAATTTTCATTTAAAATTGCCCAGGCGAACCGTGCTGCCCGTCTGTCCGTCTGATATCACGTTTTTTGTAAACACGATAACTCAAGAACGAATAATCCGATAGACTTGAAATTTTTAGCAAAAAAAAAACAATTTCTACGAGGGGAAGATCCCTATTGTTTTTAAAAGTAATCCCCCCAAAAACAAAAAAGTTATGGGGCTTTAAACTTAAAAAAAAATCGAAAAAATCTGAAAAATCTGAAACTTCGATTAACGTAACTTTTTCAGAAAAAAAAATACTTTTATTATAAGGATCAATTCCACTAATTTTAAAAGTAATCCCCCCAGCAAAAAAAAGTTATGGGGGGTTAAACTTTTAAAAAAATCGAAAAAAAAACTGAAAGAAAATTCCGATTAACGTAACTTTCTTAGGAAAAATTATGTTTATTATAAGAATCAATTCTACCAATTTTAAATGTAATCCCCTCAAAAACTAAAAAGTTATGAGGATTAAACTTAAAAAAACTATCATTTTCAATTTTTTTTTCAATTTTTTTTATTTTTCCCAAAAAGGAAATAAAAAAAGCTTTTTTTTAAATATTTTTTTGAAAAGAAAAAAAAAATTCAAAAAAGAAAATTTAAACAAAATTTTTGAAAAATTTTGAAAAAATTTTAAAGTTTGAATTTTTTTTGAATTTTTTTATTTTTCGTTTTTTTTTAAGATATTCTTTTAAATGTAACTTTTTTAATGTTTTTTTTTTTGAAGATTATATTTTTAAGTATTTGGGAAAAAGCAATACCATTTACTGTGAATAATATATAATGAAATCTTCACGGCTTGTTTCATTCGAAATATAAGGGTTAATAAACAATAAAGTTATAGGGAGGTACCAGTATTTTGTATCACCCGGTATAGTAAGTTTCAGAACGACAATAAATAAAAAAATATTATAGTTTTTTTTATACAACTAGTGCAATAAAGGTACATTTCTTTAATGCATCAGTTCAACATTGTCAAGAACTTTAAAAGTTTGCAAGATTTTTTCTAAAAAGGATATCCAAACATCCGATATCATCAAAACTTAAATAGTTTTTCTGCAATAGAAAATTTGTCGTTGTATGTATCACATTTTGTTTTTGTTGAAGCGCCATTTCAAACAGCGGAAATACCCATAGAGTGAAGAAAGAAAATAGACCAAAGGGTAAAGCACTTTAGGAAAACTAAATTGCATTTTCGTTTAGATGAAAACTTTTAAAATACCTACATTATCCACATTTATTTAAATTTCCAGTTTTCCTAATGTTATCGAATAAATATAAATATTTTAATAAATTTTAATCTTTAATTTAGTCAGTTATTAAGTCATTTATTAATATTTTTATATAGTGATTCCGAATAAACTTTTGTTCAATTTTGGTTATTTCGTTTGGCTATTTTTTTTATTAAAGTTGAAGACCTTTGCCTAATTTTAACCAAAATTCTACGGTAGTTTCGAATTTTAAAAATTTTCGAAAATCATCTTAGACTAAAAATGCTTGAAACAAATTTTTTTCGTGAAAAAATAAAAAACTTTTTTTTGTAGACAGGATTACTCAAAAACGAAGAAACCGATCGACTTGAAAATTTCAGAAAAAATCAAGTTTGATGAGGGGAAGATCCTTATTGTTTTCGAAAGTAATCCCATGAAAAACAAAAAAGTTATGGGGTGTTCAACTTTAAAAAGAAAAACGAAAAAAGCTGAAAGAAGTTTCTGATTAACGTAAATTTATCAGGAAAAATTATTTTTATTATAAGAATCAATAGAAAAGTTTTTCCAAATTAACTTCTCTACACGTTTTCAACAAAAACGGCTTTTACCAAATTAATTTCCCTACAACTTTTTATTTTTACATGTGTCTTTGTTTCAATTACCTCTAAATGACATGTTTTGACATATGTCATATTTTGATTGATAAAACTAAATATTGCACATATTCTTTCAAAAACTAATAATTTTCTTTGAAAACGGTATAAGATTAGATCCCGAAACGTTAGAAGTTAACTTTTAGTCAATTTTTCGTTAACATTTTATTATTTTAACGATTTATCAAGAATTTTATTAAAAATTCTTTATTTAGGCAAAATTTTTAAACCTTGGTTTGGACTAATACTTTTTTAGGTATAGAAGATATCGTCGGCTTACAAGTAAAAGGCACTAAGTCACTTTTGTGCAAAAATGGGATTTAAACGGCACCGTAATTAATTTTTGTTGATCTATGTTCAGGTAAACATAACTAACTTCTAGGTGGACTGCCAAGGAAGTTACCCACTATACAAAACGCACCAATTTGACTTTGATTCAAATTTTATCTGGCAATAAGTCACTTAGTGCACTTAGTGTGTTTTACTTGTAGATTATTTCAAATGTTTCTGCACTAAGCGACTTAGTGTTTGTTTGTTTGCCGAAACCTGCATTTTTGTAGTGTTGTTTTTCGTTTTCTTTTTGTATTTTACAAGCTAAAATTAAGTCAAAATGTGTAGACCGGGTGCCAAAATATTTGCTATTCAATTAATAGAAGGGTTTAACTTTAAATACTTATTACAAATGGGACATTATTATGCCCAAACATGTGATTGTGATTTGCGGTAGTTTTTTTCCAAAAACAATTATTACAAAAATTAAAAAACAACAATGAAATTAATAATTTGTCAATATGTCAAAGCTATGTTTTTGGACTTAGTGCTCTTTACTTGTAAGCCGACGATATATCAGTGAGTATTATTTTAAAAGCAATACCTTACCAGCAAATCTAGAAATAGGTGCTACTGATAAGAACATTTTAATTTAATTTTCTGTTTTAGATTTTTACTAATATAAATAATCGATGTTTTTTTTTTTTTTTTGAAAAAATATAATAAGACATATTTCTTTCCACACCAAACAAAATTAAATTTTTCTTTAAAATCAATAGGAATTATTAATTTTATTTTTCTGTGATAACGATTTGAACAACAAATAAGATATTTTTACAGTGTAAATAAAATACATATTCGCTCTCCTAAACGGTATCTTTTATTCTTTGCCTGTTTCAGTTTGGTTTAATATCTCCCTGAAGGCACTAACTAATCTTTAACCAATAAATTTTAATGAGGCAGTAGTTTTCTTTTTATACGATAATAACTTAGAGATATGGTTATATGTTACGTATACGCTAGTACTGAAACTAGTGTGAATTGAACTAAATCGTTCGCATTTGTATGGGCAGCAAAAGTACAAAGTACGTCAAGTTAGCCCTCTCAATTTTAAAGAAATGTGTACATATTTGTGCAATAGTATATTGTTTTACTAAGAAGAAAAGTAAAGCTTTTTTTCGCTAGTCTGCAGAATTTACGGACGGCGCGAAGCGGAGTCTGGAAACTACAGACGAGTAAAAAAAGCACATTTCCTCTGAGTGAAACATACTATTTTTTCTTTAAGCATCCTATATACATTTTTTTAAAATATTAATTTTTAAATTGAATTTATTCACTAATAAAGTATGTTTTTTTTATTAAAATAGGCCAATAAAACCCTTTTGAAATGAACTTAAACCTTCCTTAGCCCATTTAAAATTTGTTTCGTAGGCTAAATCTGACACTTGTCTAATGTAGCATTTGGAATTTCGGAGAGATTTGTAGGTGTATAAGCCATATATTCTTTTAAAATCATTTTTAATAAATTTCACACAAGGTTTTTGCACAGAATCTCGAGTCAACCACCGGTTTAGGTAATAAACAAATAAGTTTGAAGTATGGTTGTCATCAAAGTCAAAGAGTGCCAGTGGTGGTTTTGCTAACTAACTTTTTTTACGGCGTACAACAATGAACTCATTTTTTTACTGTAAAAAAAATAGATCACTTCTAACTAGTGTGTTCAGTTATAAAATATGAACATTTTAGTACGCTTGAAGAAAAAATATATTTTTGAACGGAATCAATTTTGCAAAATGATCTTTATTTTTGCGCATTAAATTAACCTTTTATTGGATTTCTCTATTTAGAATTTTTTAATTTGAGCCTTTTAAAGAAAAAAAAAAGGTTTTCAATGATTTTAAAATGCATAATTACACACATTAATTATAGAAGAGAAACAGATGCAACAATTTACACGATATTTCAAAAACGCTTTGACCCAGTGATTTGAAATTTGGAACAAAGATTTTCTAAGTAGTGAACAAATTTTTTTCCAAATTTCAAGTCTCTATGTCAAAGGTTTCGTGAAATATCGTAGTGTAAAGTTGTTTTGCAAGCGACTTGCATCTTTTTGTCTACTATAGTAATAACTCTTAATACGGGGCATGTAACGACCTTTCGAATAAAAAAATTGTTTATGTGGATGGCCCTTAGTTTTATAAAAACATTATGCTAATAAACAATTTTACTACCAAGTACTTTACTGTTTTTTCTCGTTTTGTACTTTAGCTGCCGATATGGGAAAAGATCTCCAGAGCAATGGCTCAATGGATCTACAAAAACCATTTGCGTCGCCCCTTGTGATTTTTTCAACAAACATTTCTTAAGAGAATCAGGCTAGGGAATAAAAAACACACTTGCTTGGGAGTTTTTATGTATACTTGATATTGTTTTGTTTTTCAAAATATATAGTATATACAGTTAACACAAAAAATTCAAGTTTTAAATATGCCACAATCTCAATTTTATTGATTATTTTATAGTACACTTGGACCCACAAAAAAACTTTTAAATATGCCAAAATGTCAATTTTATTAATTGTTTTATAGTTTAAGTAAGATTTTAAGAAAGAGTTTAGAATAACTTGACATATTGTCAGTTTTTCTTTAAGTTTATTAGTAGTCTCTACTTTATTTTTTCATAAAACACATTTTTATCCAAATTTCCAATTTTTTGTCTAGGACGTTTTTTGCCGATTTTAGAAAATTCGAAACTACCGTATAATACTATTCTAGCGCAGGTGCTGTGAATAGTACAATAACACAAATTATCTTTTATTTATAGTTTACATTACGTAAGAGGAAAGTGTTTTTCACACTCGTGTGAAATGTTTTAACGAATTACTTGAGTTGCTTAACACTCTATGTTTACATAATGAAGTTTCATAATAAGTCTAAGAAAACATTTTAGTTTGGTAAATTATTATAGTTACACTATACTTTTACACTAACTTGGCATATTATAGTTACAGTTTACCTCCTTTGGAATGGAAAGTAAGTTTTACATTTAATCTAAAATTCTCGCCGAGAAAGCGGATATAACTTTTCTTTACAATTAAATAAATAAAACCAGGTGTATGTTTTGCATAATGTGCTTTTATTTGAATCTTTTGATTTAAACTAGATGAAACGTTGCAAGCACCCTATCAAAACATCGGCACTATTGGGAAAACTAATAACATGCTATTAGAACAGGGTAGCATAACATAATTACAATTTTACTACTACTCCTCACTGCACAAACTAACCTGTATAATATTTATATTAAACTTTAGCTTTTCTTGTACACTTTTATAATTAATAATAAAAATATTTTTTTACTTGGATGCAAGTTGAACTTATTAATTACAATTTTTGATTGATTTAAAAAAAAAAATGAATGGAAGCTTAAAATTTGTACACTAGAGCCATCTAGTTTTCAAATTTCAAACTAGGTGTTTTGTTTGATTTTAAATTCTGTATCTTTAAAACATTATATTCTAGCAAAAAACTGTATATAACATTTTTTATAGGGCTTAAAAAGAGCTTTTATTTAAAATATAATTTTTTGAAATCGGGTTATAAATATGTGAGATATGCTAAAAAAAACTTTTACTGCTTTAAACGCCAATATCTCGAAAACAATGCATTTTAGGAAAACGTTGTTTATATAATTTTTTGACTAATTTAAAATTATCCTTTATATAAGTGCTAAATTAACCAAATACAACAATAATTGCCTTAATTATAAACAAAAAACGCTAAAAATAGGAGTTTTACCCTATTTTTACCCCCTTACCCCCAATCGTTTACCCCCAAAATCTAATCTGCTCTTCGGAATATTATAAGAAACAATATGCAAGAAACCGCAAGTCGATATCTCATGTAGAAATGGAGTTAGAGTTTACACCCAGACAGACAGACAGACAGACGGACGCAAAAATTTTTTTTACTGATTTCGACTCAGAATGGTCTAAAACGTCGAGAAATGTGAAAAAAACGTGGTCAAAGATTTTGACTTTTCGGCGAAGATTTCAATACGTCGGCACTGTGCCGATGTAAAAGGTTCAGCTGCAAAATTAAGCTGTACAGAAAATAATAATTTTATAAATTTTACTGCAAAAAGTTTTACCTACTCGTTTGCTCCAAAGTTCCATTACATATACTACACAGACAAAAAAGATTCCTTAAACCAACATAGAAAAAAAAAAAGGTTCCTTGAACCAAGAACACGTGTCTTTCGATATGTTCAAAGCCAAATATTCTCTTCCAAGGCTAGCATTTTTTTGAATCAAAGTCAATGTCCTTAAATGAAGACCGCGGATTTTTATTCATAAACCCTTGCTCTTCATTCAAGGACATTGATTTTGGTTCAAAGAAATTGTAGCCTTGAAACAAGAGAATATGTCTTTGAACATATCGAAAGACACGTTTCCTTGGTTCAAGAAATCCTTTTTTTCTGTGAAGGATACGTGTCTTTCGATATGGCCTTGAACATATCGAAAGACACGTATCCTTGGTTAAAGAATTCCTTTTTTTTCTATGTAGGATCAGGAAGAAAACACATACTACATGGTAAAAAATACAGCTGATTTTACATATCTGCTGTCAGAAAACAAGTGAACGTCTAACACAAAACTTCAAATTAATAAAATTTATTTTAACCCATTAAGGACACCGTCTAAATATTCATGCAGATTTACAAATGTTTGTAAGGAGCATTTTAAAATGCATGTAGTCTTCAAAATATTTATTTATGGGCCATAAATTATGGCTTAGCATATGCAAAAATGCAAAAAAAAAATATTTCTAGCCAGTAAATTGTTTACAGTTTACTGCCAATCTCGTTTAACAAGCTAAAAAAAAAATTGATTTTTTTAGTAAAAATGACTTATTTGGACATATTAGAAATATCTGATAAATATTTTATATCTAATTCATTAAATTCATGGGTCAGTCCTTAAAAAGACAATTTTTGCATATTTTGGATGTTTAGGTGTTAGGTCGTAGAAAAAATAGTATACGCATCTCGACGCAAACCTATCAGTGCACTTCGATTCCTTTTTTTAATCACTCTTGGGTACTGAAAACTAGGTTCGCGTACTCGGTGCGTAATATACTATTACATAGTTTACTGAGTAATTTTACTATACTTGACTATGTTCAATTCATGAATGTATGGTAAAATAATGTAAAACAAATAAATAAATAAAATATGAAACGGGTACCCTTTCTAGACGGGTGTAAAAATGAGAAGTTTATAAAACAAGAAATAAAATTGACTTCACTCTTCTTGTATTTTTGGACCATATCCTTTTGATTTTTCTTTGTAGCTTTATCGGATTTTTTTTATCAGAAATTTATTAAAAGAAAAATGAATTTAATTTTATTTTATAAAATAAAATAAAAGTAAATTTACTGATTAAAATTTTACTGGTGTCAAAATTTGACATTTAATTAAAGATGTAAAAATATATAACAAATTATTAAAATACCTTTATCTCGAAAACTAGTACTCCTCCTATAAAAATGATCATATATAGTCCAGTCAAAAAGTCCAAACCTCCATACATAAATATCACACTACGGTGATGTAAAAATATCTAAACTAGTGTGATATAAGGCGTTTTCTAAAGAATAAAAGAGTGCTAAACTTCATTTTCAAAGGGGGTCGTAGGGAAAATAAAATGCAGACACCTTTTTATTTACGTTAAAAAGTTAAAATGGGGTAGCATTTGTATGTAAAATATAAAAATAATTTATACAGCATAAAAGAGTTATGATTTAAAAGCAGGTTAATATTTTATGATCTTTTAAAATATAGACATAGGAAACTTTTCATATGCTAGTAATCTGATGTTTAAATGCATTTTCATCGTAAATCTTTTTCTACATTTTAAAATAAGAATATTAATTATATACCAAGGTAGAGAAGACATTTTTTATAGCTGCGTAGCAGCGAGGGATTTAAGAGTGCGTGGCTATAATAGTCTTCTCTACCGTAGTTTATATATTAGTTTTTTCACTACTAGCAATATTTAACTATTTTTATTTAAATAATAAATAAAGTCAATTATTAACAGAAATTATATTTCTTGAAATTTTCGTAAAAAGCAAGTAGCCTTGATCAATGACATTTGCTCAAATTACGTTTAAAAAACTAATTTTTTTTCTATTTCTTTCATAATCTTTAGCTAATTATTGATTGTATTAATTTGTGATAATTATAATTAATAATATTCAATAAATAAAAAGTTATTTCAAGCTATTTTCTTGGATTTAATTAGTAAAAATTGCACAAAGAACTGAAACATCTAAAGTTGCAGAAATCAATTGTTTATAAAATTTACTCCTACTAGGAGAAAAAATTATTATTGCTATAGGTGAAAAAAATTGATTTCAGTCTAAAAAAATGATAAATAATGGTATGTTCTAAAGCTAGTAGTGAGAAAAAGTTTTATTATCCATCCTAGTGAGATTAAGGTTTTTAATTGTTAAATAAACTGGGCCCGGGTATTAACCCTTTAAGGACGGTTGACATATATATCTGACAGTGGGAAAATTGCCACACAGACGGCTGACCGATATATAGGTCAGGCTTTAAAGGCGGCTGTATGATAAATCAGCCAGAATTGAAAAATTGAATTGGCTGTGGGCCGACTGACTGATATATCATGACTGGAAAATTTGGCGTATGGACTAGCGCCATATATATCGGCCACTGTCCGATATATGTGACGCTCGTCTGTATGGCACACACTCAACAAGAGAGGCACGCGCACATTTCCCCACATTAGTTCCAGCAACTGAAAAGACAAAAACTGCCTCTAGAAGATGTGTTGTATGCTCACACGCAACAGCAAAAGAAAAACAAAGAAAGGTTTCCAGATATATGTGTAAAAAATGTGACAAAAGCTTGTGTGTAACTCCATGTTTCCAGATCTACCACACAAAGGAAAAATTCTAATAAATATTTTAGGCATTTTTTTCTAAAAGTAGATGAGTTTTATGTTTATATTTAGGAATATTTTGGATAAGTTTGATTATATCTTTTAATATTTTTCAAATGTTTATTAGTTAAAAAAATAAATTTTGAATTAAAATAAAGTTTTTTGATTAAAAAAAGTAATTTTTTGCGTTTTTATAAAGGGTCCCACAAGTACATTTCTGTGACCGATATATATGACATTCGTCCACAGGGCACGTGAAAAACAGCCGTCTGTGTGACACTCTGCGGCAAAATGGTGCCGTCCTGAAAGGGTTAAAAAAAAAGTTAAGGCCACAAAATAATTTGTTTAACATTTAATCTATTTTTAAGTTTAATAAAAATATAAAATATGAGTAAATATTTTTAAAAAATATTTTCGACTTATGTGTTATAGTGTTTTTATATAACGGTTTTATTTGTTTTTATAATATAATTATTTTATGTATAATATTTTTGGTTAAGACAATCAGATTTTTTTGTCTGTTTTAATTTTTAAATTTAATATTTAAAAGTATTCGGTTAAAGTACACTACAGAGCATTAAATTCCGCACAACTAATTCAAATATTTCGAAAACTAATGAATAGATTTGACTGATTCTTTTTTTGTTTTAAAGCTTAAACATTCTCTACTTTTGTTTGTTTTAAGAATGATTAAAAAATTTTTTTTTCTTATAACAGCAACAAATAATGTTTTATGTTTTTTTACCCCATCTTCTAGGACTTGCATGGTACGCCACTGCAACTGTTTATCAAATTATTAAAGTTTTTCTTATTGCCGCAGTTTCAATGAATATTCTCTTTTTTCTTTTTTTACTTTTTTACTTCTGGTTTAGGAGATATCAGGATTTTCCTGAAAGTTGTCATTTAGTCAACTCAAAAAGTACTAAATCAGCAGAGTTTTTTATTTGAAGCTCATGTCTTTTACTTCGTTTTCTACGCTCATGTCTTTTACTTATTCTTCTACAGTTTCTTCATCCCGGGGCAACTTTTTATTGCCATTATTGCGGAGGCTTAACGGTGATTTCGCAGAACTGCCGCAGGACGGAGTGACCCTATTTTTTCTTCTTCTCAAGTTTTTCAAACCCAATTTATGTTTTTGATAAACTTGATTAGAAGAAAAACGTAACTCGGTTAAGCTTCAAATTTAAAGCACAGTATCAATCAAATTCATGTAGTACTTTTTAAGTTAACTGAAAAAATGACAACTTTAAGGAAAATCCTGATATATCCTAAACCAAAAGTAAAAATGTAAAAAAACAAAAAAGAAAATATTCATTAAAACTGCGGCTATAAGAAAGACTTTAATAATTTGATAAACAGTTGCAGTGGCGTACCATGCAAGTCCTAGAAGATGGGGTAAAAAACATAGTTGTACATTATTTGTTGATGTTAATACGAAAAAAAATTTTAATCATTCTTAAAACAAACAAAAGTAGAGAATGTTTAAGCTTCAAAACAAAAAAAGAATCAGCCAAATTCATTCATTAGTTTCCGAAATATTTGAATTTAAAAAATATCAATTTTTTAGGTGTCCGGAATTTAATGCGCGGAATGTATAATTTAGATAATAGTTATTTTGGTACTAGTGGGTAAAGTAAGAGAGGGCAATATCGGTTTACCCATGAGTGCCATACAAGGTTTTATCCAATAAATAGCTTAGTAATTCATATTTTATTAAAAATTTTAATGACATTTACAAGAAAATAATTTGACAGGTGACAGTTGAGTGGGTAAAATAAATAATTATCTACTCAAAAAGTAAAAGCGTGGCTGGGGGTTATTATTGAGTTTATCTATTTGAAATAAAGCTGGTAATTGTCTTATTATCTGTATGTATTGGATAAATGAATAATTCATTTATCTAAATATAATTATGATATTAAATGACACAAAGGGGATTTAAAACTTAAGACCTTAGTTGACATCTAAGATAGCACTTAATATACAGTGACTTGGTGTCACTTCACTATTTCGAGTTACTAAACTACTTGTACCAAAATTGTGAAATTGAGCCAGAAACGGACCATTTTAACGCTATAAAGTTATACAGGCAGTGTCATACAAGTTTCATTATCGTCAAACTTGCCGCGGAATAAAGAGTGTCTTAATGTGACTTATCTGCCTATAAAGTTCGATTCAGGCATAATTATCACTAACTACACTGAATTAAGAAATTAAAAAATTAAGATAATTAAGAAACATAACCTTAAATTTTATAATAAATTTTCCGTGTTATGCAACCATAAGGTAAATGTCAAATAGATAATAAGCATGTGTAAATACGACTGAATAAGTAAAAAAAACAATATCTATTGCGCAGGAAGATTATTACTATATTTGCAGTTGTCCGGACTAAAAATCGTGCTTTAAAACCAACTTATCTCCAAAAGTGCCTTTTATTTTCTTATGTAACTACTGTGTTTTTCCTTAACACTGAAAATGTACGAATTTTTAAAATACAGAGGGGTCGCCATCTTCATTTTTATTTTTATACTTATAACGATTGTTTATAAAATTTTGCACTAAAGTTTGTGTATTTCAGAATTTCTTTTTATATGGTGTATTTTAGGATTCTATCATTATTTTATGCTATATTTTATACTTTATCTTAATTATTGCATACCACGGAAAATTTATTATAGAATTTGAGGTTATGTTTCTTAATTTTATTAATTTATTAATTTCCTAATTCAGTTTAGTGTAGTTAGTGATAATTATGCCTGAATCGACCTTAAAAAGAGTCGAAATATTTGAGGAAAACGGAAAACCAAAAAATGTGTTTTTTTTCGGAAATTCCAAGTTTCTCTTGTACTTATAAATGTGTAAAAATATTATTATTATTAAGTTAACATTTTTATAATGGAGTAATGCAAAAATAGACTTAATTTTCTTTCCCCGCATATTTTTTTAAACTTTTCCCATTTTTTATATAAAATAAACTAAATCAAGTTTTAAAATTGATAATTAATGAAAAAAAAAAAACACTACTGAAATGATCAGCTTTCATTTTATCTGTAAAATTTTCTTTAATTCAATTTTAGTTTTTTATATGAAACATTAGAATCTCTTTTCCAATTGTTTATTTTTTTTACGTTAAAATAAATTAAATTTTTTTATGTTTTATTATTTTTGGGTGAAATCAATTTAGTTCGATATTTACGTTTATTGTTTCTATTGATGGCAACATATCTAACATTATTTAAGGTAATAATACCTTGTTTACATTATTTTTTAGTAAATTTGTTAAATTTACGCTTAAATATAAAATTTTCCTTTTTTGTGTTAAGGGATTAAAAAAATTGAAGGTAAGGGCAGGTGTAGAGACTACCTTTTTTATGTTAAGTAATGTTTAGCTTTAGCACAGAAAAGAAAATTTTCTAAGCGAAGGGGTGCCAATATGTTTTTTTTACCAGTTTTCAGTTCAGGTGTTTATGATTTTTTAGACAAAAAATGCTGGCTATTGTTAAAAAGCCTTTAGGCGAAGTTAAATTGAATCAGTCATTTGAGAAACAATATAAGTTAAATTAGGTACTGTAATAACTTATGTTGTTCGTCAGATGACCGATTAAAAGTATACCAATTTTATGACATATTGTTCTTTAATAATTATAATTAAAAAATAATAACAAATTACAGCAAATAGTTATGTATTATTACTGAATATAATTAACTCGGGCTAGGACTAGCCCATATTTTGACCCTGGACTTGGCCAAATATTCATAATCTGCTACCCCAAAACCCACATATACTGTTTTTGAGTAAAATCAGACCATACATGGCATATGTCATTCACCATTTTTGGCAGGGTAGGACACACAACAAAAAAGTCCAAACGAGTAGCGACACCACCTACCAAGAGATTCAAAATTGGTCTGGTAGCCACAGCTATATAATAATACTAAAAATAATAACTATATTCGCAAGCATTTGGTTATGATTAGTTTTAAATGTTCAATGAATATTTAACATTGTTCATGACTCAACTTATATTTTTGTATAAAAAGTTTATGTCGTTAGAATTAAAGGTTACCCTACACGTGGTCTCTTTCGAATAAGGCACTTTCTGACGTTACTATACAACTCATGCACGTGCAATTACCATTTTCGCCGTTGTATCGAATGTCCTCGCCATCTTCCCTACGCCACATCACGTAAGGCTCTGGATACCCAGTTGCTTTGCAAGTCATACTGACATTGGATGATTCAAGAACGACCATGTCTGAGCTGGTTTCCTTATCAATAATGCTAGGTGGCACTGGAACAAAGGTTATTTTATACAGTGCTATCAAAATGGACAGTTTGTGTTGGTTATGATCTAAATTATGAGAACATTTTTGCTAAGTACACTCCCGGACATTAAATCCCGGACACCTAAAAAATTGCCGTTTTTTAAATTCAAATATTTCGAAAACTAATTAATGGATTTGACTGATTCTTTTTTTTTTTTGTTTTAAAGCTTAAACATTCTCTATTTTTGTTTTTATTTAGGATGGTTAAAAAAAGTACTTTTGTATTAACAGCGACAAATAATGTACAACTATGTTTTTTGCCCCATCTTCTAGGACTTGCATAGTACGCCACTGCAACTGTTTATCAAATTTTTAAGGTCTCTCTTATTTCCGCAGTTTTAATGAATATTTTCTTTTTTAGTTTTTTATATTTTTACTTCTGGTTTAGGAGATATCAAGATTTTCCTGAAAGTTGTCATTTTTTCAGGTAACTCTAAAAGTACTACATGAATTTAAATGATGCTGTGCTTTAAATTTGAAGCTTAACGGAGTTAAGTTTTTCTTCTAATTAAGTTTATCAAAAACATAAATTGGGTTTGATAAACTTGAGTAGAAGAAAAAATAGGGTCACTCCATCCGGCGGCAGTTCTGAGAAATCACCGTTAAGCCTCCGTCAGACGGCAATAGAAAGTTGCCTAGGATGAAGAAACTGTAGAAAAAGAAGTAAAAGACATGAGCTTCAATTAAAAAAACAACAATTCTGCTGATTTAGTACTTTTTGAAAAAATGACAACTTTCAGGAAAATCCTGATACCTCCTAAACCAAAAGTAGAAATATAAAAAACTAAAAAAGAAAATATTCACTAAAACGGCAGCAATAAGAGAGACCTTAAAAATTTGATAAACAGTTGCAGTGGCGTACCATGCAAGTCCTAGAAGATGGGACAAAAAACAAAGTTGTACATTTTTTGTTGCTGTTAATACAAAAATACTTTTTTTAATCATTCTTAATACAAACAAAAGTAGAGAATGTTTAGCTTTAAAACAAAAAAAGAATCAGTCAAATCCATTAATTAGTTTTCGAAATATTTGAATTTAAAAAATGGTAATTTTTTAGGTTTCGGAATTTAATGTGCGGCAGTGTAAATAGGTAATATTTATTGTTCATCAGAAAAAATCTGTAACAATAACAAAGGCACACAAAAAAAAAGAAAACGTCAATTACTCTTAGCCAGACTATATTTTTCTTACGTATTGTTTTCAGTTAAAAACGAATTATACAGAAAAAAAGCTGCCTGAAAAAATAATAGGAATCATATTATTTTTTCAAAAAAAAAAAACTACAAATATAATATAGCACAGTGAAAAAAAAATGGTAATTTGGTCAAAACGACCAACAGTTAAATACGAAACAACTATTTTTCTGGTTACCGCATCCAGAAATCTTGTAGAAAAAATTTATTTGAACTATAGTTTTACCTGTCAATACAGACTTAATTACCTTCAATTTGCTCTTGTCAAAAATTATTTACTTGTTTCTGTTTTTGATATTTTTATTAATAACACAGAGTGATTTGTCTACCGTAAGATACTTAATACAGTGTGTTTACGGTCTTCTGGTATAAATTTTAGGGGATGATAGTCCATAAAAAATAAATATTTTTTGTTCATATACCGTTGGTATAATATTAATATTAAAGGAGTCATTAATTAAAAAAAAAAATAAAGAAAATTGTTTGATGGTCATTGATATATAGCGGGCTATCAACTGATACTGTGCGATACCTGTGGTCGGAAACTTTAAGAACTTGATTTCGCTCAGTATATGTCCTTTTTGAATAACATATAAAAGTTTATTACTTGCAATTAATAAAGATATAAAAAACAAGGTTGAAAATAGGCCGTTCTGTGCCCCTCTATGATGTCAAAATCTATAGGAATGGATATGTTTCATACGTTTGCACGGAGGGGTCAAAAACGGTCTATTTTTAATATTGTTCTTTGACCGTGTACACACGGTTTATCAGATGAAATACTAGACAAAAAAAGTTTGGTAGCTACCTTAGCACTACTGTTACACATTAAAATCAGTTTTTATAGTTTACCTAAACACATTTTGCATTAACATACGTATAGAAGATACTCAAAACTACATTTATCTTGTGTTTTGTTGTTTATGGTACACAACGTAATACAACATGTTAAACAGCATGCGTTTCTGTTTATTTTAACGAAGGGATAACGTGTCAGCAGTCATCAAAAGTTTTTAATATCTAACCAGAAAAAGGTAATTTTTTACAAAATTTAATTTTTTTTTGTTGCTCTTTTGTTTTAAAATGCAGTAACATACCTACCCTTAAAACTTATACCAAAAGACTCAAAACACCATGTATAACTAAAATCACTTACCAACAACCTGAAGATATCCCTGTCTGCTACGCATAGGGTCTGTGTTTATTTGGCACATGTACCATCCTCTATCTGATTCTTGCACGTTTCTGATATGTAAATACCATGAACGATGATCGTTGTAACTTAACGATATTCGCGGGTTCTGAGTTATAACGTTATGGTGAATGGAGAGGATGGTTTGCGTGTCAACTCGTACCCACGCTACCTGTAAATGGAAAATTAATTCATAGTAAGTAGTTGAAGTTTTAAGTAGTCTAGATATAAGGCGGGTCAGCCAATGGAGATTTCTCCCGTTAGATTAGACAGGGACAAAAGTTCTACCCAAAAAGGATAGAAGACATACATACACTCCCACTTCCACCCAACCAAACAAATTCTGTATTTGTTCTTTGTTGAACAAATACAATATTTACTTGGCCGGGCGAAAAGTGTAACTATATTTATTTTATTAAAGAAATTACTGTCGCCATCTAAATTTTAGTAGAAATATCTTATTCTACAGATTCACATTAGCTATGTTCGTTCGTGCCGCTCACTGCTACACTTTCCGGCCAACCAAATAAATACTGTATTTGTTGTATGAAAAACAAATACAGTATTTATTTGGTTGGCTGGAAAGTGTAGCACAAATGAGATAGAGATAGGGTAGACGTATTTTGTTTCATAATTCTAGTTGTAGAGAGCTCCATTATCGTCATGTTCCTAATATTTAAAGCACCTCTTAAACATGTTAGTTCGTCCTCTATCTCATAGATGGCACTGCCAGTATATTATTAAAACCATACGTGCCACAGAAAACACAATAAAAAACATATCGTCACAACGATTTTTTTCGCTAAAAAAAGATTGCATAATCCATTTCCAGATTATTAAAAAAATCTTTATTCAGAGAAAAAAGGCCATTAACCGTAGTCTTTTATATTTCAGCAGAAATCTTTGTAGCAGTAACTTAATTTAATTTACTAAAAAAATAATTTAGAATTTTAAATAACTTCAAAGAGAAATCAAGTATCAAAAAAAGTTTCTTTAACCCTCCAGTAGTGGCAGGGACCGGGTTAGGTAAAAACATGTGCTATTTTGCAGCGAGAGCTCGTGGAAAACTGTTATATCACTAATTCCTCCACCATGCGAAGCGTAAACTATAGTCTCGATTTAGTATTGATTAGTCAAGTATGTGAAGCGTTACAGCGTGACACGGTGTACGAGACCAGGGCTACTACTCGCGTACCACTTTTTGTTTTATATAGTGGAATTTAACTTATTGTAATTTTATACATTTATATATTTTTATTATATATTTTTTAAATTTTATTCTGTTTTTATTGTTTTTTAATTAAATAGTATGTTATAGAGGGAATTTTATTTTTATTTTTAAATTTTTTATTTAATATTACCAAAGAGAATTAAATTTTAATTTTATACCTAGAATCATTTTTTTTTTGTTAACTGTTGACATGTATAATAAAGTAACAATAAAAATAAGTTAACACGTTGACTGTGACATGAATCACATGCGATTCATGATACGTTTTCCCACACGTCCATGAGGTATATATAATTCATGGACGTATGAATAAAAAAATATACTAATACGTCCATGAGTAATATATAAACATGCACCCAAACACTGAAAAAATGGTGTAGATTTTTTTAACATAGAAAAACGTAATATGCAATGATTTTAAAACTAAAATATTGCAAAAAAACGTCTGGAGGTAGGGGGACAAAAAAAACCTTATGGGGACAGTTAACGTATTAAAATTTAATTTAAAAAGTATATTTAATATACTTTTTTCTAACACCACTTTACAAATATTTTATAACAATTGGTTAAAAATGTAATTATAACCATTTTTTGATAACCCGGTTTCTGAGACCGGGGCCACCACTCACGTTATTAAATAGGTGCCACTACTGGAGGGCCAAGGCTATCCACTTTAAAGGAAGTTGAAAATTTAATTTTAGAAATTAACACATAGTTCTCCAGGAAAATTTAGATGAACAAAATTGACAAAAGAAACGGACGATGGTCCTTGTAGCGGACGGTCTGAATATTATAGAAGTGATATCCCAAAAGTTCATATTTGGAAGATAATGGCCTCAGGATAAACCAGACTTCAACCAATCGCTAATCCTCCACAATTAAATATTGATTTTAATACTATTTTCTACCTAGATTTCAAATCCGTTTGGACTTTTTGTAAAATTAAGCTATTTATTTGCGTTATTGCATTTTTATAAATTGAAAAAACCTTTTAAGCACTAAATAGTTTTTTTTATGTCGGTGCAGTGGAAATGTTTTAGATCCTATCATAACTTAAAATAAAATGGCGCAAAATATATTTATATTCTTCCACTTTTAAAATATTTAAAAGTAAAACACGAAAAACTTAATATTAGTTCTTCAGAACCTTAAATAACACAGCCACATAAAAAAATTAATATCTAGAGACTAGACCAATGCATTTTTATATTTTCGGGGTCGCTGAAACCGAACCTGACCTCAGAATTGCTCCATCAGATTTCATTTTTTTTACACTCAAAAAAGGGTGCGAAAATTCCTTAAATTTAGATGTTTTAAAGTGTAGAAAAAAATTGTGACCTGATAGAGTAATTCTGATCTCAGATTCGATTTCAGCGACCCCAAAGATATAAAAATGAGTTGGTCTAGTTTCTGGCACATACTTTTTTTTTTTTGGTTGGTGTGCATAGGTACGCGCCGTGGTGAAAAATGTAAAAGCTCTTTTACTGGGCAATGTATTTTTTTATGCATGTGTTAAAAATGCAAAAAATACATAACAATATATAACGGCGCATTTTTAGACATACGTTTATAGGAACTTTTTGTCATATTTTATAATGTAGAATAACCTCTTAAAATTTCGGACTTCAAATACACCGTGTATGATTAATTGCCTAAAGAAGTAAAAATTGACCCTTTTTACTACCTAAAAACTTCTTGGCAGATTTGGATTCATGACAAACATTTTACCAGAAAATATGGAGATCTAAGTAAGCCCCTTAACCTTGTATACTAGTGTTACACAAGTAACTTTATTCTATAAACTATCCCATTATGCCGACGTCTTATTGAATGGTATTGAAAAAGGCTAAAAAGTACAGACCCCTCTATTGTGTACTCAGACAAACTGATGATATAAAAGGTATACATACTATTGGTAAAATGAAAAACATGCCCGGACAGCATTTTTAAATCAGAGAAACTGTTCACGTTTGTAGTCTAGCGAGACTCGATGAAAAAGTTCAAGCAAATTCTCCTCACGAACAATGCCTCACTCATCCCATAGCACTTCTATTTTCAGGTAGTTTTTAAACTATTTACATATATTGTTCATATAATACATACTCCCAAGTGCTATTAAAAACGGGCGCCAAAAACTGTTTTTTATTATACCATTCACAGCGCCTACGCTAGAATACTATAATATGGTAGTTTCGAATTTTCCAAAATCGTCGAAGAACGTCGTAGACAAAAAATTCTTGAATATAAATTTGTTTCATGAAAAAATAAAAAACTTTTTTTTCCTTTGGTCCTCCCGTCCGTCCGTCTGTCTGTCCGTCTGATGTCACGTTTTGTGTGCACTTTAACTCAAGAACGAATATTCCGATCAACTTGAAATTTTCAGAAAAAATCAATTTCTGCAAGGGGAAGATGCCTATTGTTTTTGAAGGTAATACCCCTAAAACAAAATAGTTATGGGGGGTTTAAATTAAAAAAAACGAAAAGCTAAAAGAAAATTCCGATTAACGTAAGTTTTTCTGGATCAATTCTACCAATTTTGAAGTACCTAATCCCCCAAAAACAAAAAAAGTTATGGGGGTTAAATATAAAAAAAAAAATAAAAAATTATCATTTTTATTGTTTCTTTTTTTTGCAAAAAAAATTAAAAAATGTATTTTTTTCAACGCGTTATCGACCGGTGCATTAGCAAAAAGTCAGAAAATTTGAAAAAAAGTTAAACATAAGCATGTCTAAAAATGAGTCCTAAGGGAGCTAAGCCCCTTTGAAAGTGGCTGAAATATTCGGTTTTTATTTAATAACAAGGTTTTAGCCCATTTTCTTATGGTATTTTCATGTACTTATTCTAACCAAGGGTGTGCGAAACGGGGAGGCCATATCAGTTTTTTGTCCTAACCTTTATTCTGTGTAACTCTTTTGTATTTTTTTTTTGAAGAAAACACATAACAAAAGGTACTTTTGTTGTAATACTGTAGGATTAAACGTTTTCGAAAAATTAATTTGAAGGTGAAATTTTACGGTTCATGACAAAATATTAAATACTAGTGTCGAAAACCGAAATTTCAATGATACATCACAAACTAAGGAAAAAACCTCTTGTACAGATACTTTCAAAAATCAATTCTAAGGGAGCTATGCATATGGTCTCCCAAATATGCAACATTTTTAAAGGGCCAAAGCAGCTTTGAAAGCGATTTTTCGACCTTTTTTAGTTTTTGATATAGAATAACTCTACATCTGGTTCCGGGTTAATATTCTATGCTTTACACTTTTACTAGTCGTATTATTGCTATATTAATACAAAAAAAATGATTGAAAAACATGAAAAAATGACATTAGCCTAATATCGGATATATGTAACTGTGTACCCCCAGCTATCCGAAATTTGCAAAATTTGCACTTTTTAGGTTTTATTTAAATTATTAATTGAAACATTTTTAATTGCAAATAAAAGTTTTAATGCTCAGCTTTAGTACTTTAAAAATGCTAAAAATAAACTCTGTGATAGCTATTATTTATTTTCATTTTATCTAGCGGAACATTGGGAAAGTAATAAATTATACATAAATAAATAGCTTTGGTCTTGATATTAATATAAACGTACACTTTAGCGCGATATTTATAACGGTTTGGGAGAATGACCACTATCCGAAATTTTGAACCTAGGGAACGTTCAAGTTCAAGTATTACGTAACGCAAATTTTGATCATTTTAGACCCCCACCCCCTGTAACGTTATTTTCCTATATCATTAACATGGGCGTATCACTCGACAATTACCCCCCCCCCTCCCTAGGAGCGTTACTTAATACTTGAACGTTCCCCTATTGGAAAATGGGTGTACTTCTTCCATAGGAGCGGAGTCATGGGAGGACCGGGGGCCATGGCCCCCCTGAATTTTTAACAGGGGGTCCGCTCCCCCTTGGGGCTCCCTGGGATTTCGAAAAGTTGGCGCCTATGCCTTCCTCTACGAGGACCTTTATTTTTTTCTTTAAACTTTAAAAATATCTTTAACAATCTTAATAATATGAAACATTTTACAAAGAAATATTTTGCTAACTATACTAAAACGTTAAACTTTAACTAAAAAAAAATCGAAACCTTATTGCGTTGCTAGAATTTTAAATTACATTTCATATTTAAATTTAAAATCTTTCCTAAGACGGATTTAAAAATAATTCATATTCCGGTCATACAAAAGAGCTTTACTAATCATAAACTTTCTGATTTTTTACATATTTTTTTTTTAATTGTGTACATTTGTATGAATCAAAGATACCGTCATTATAGAATATTCTATAGGCCTTTGCGTGTGACATAAGCTTGGCCAATGTGGTGGTAGTACATTATCTTCTTTTTTACAATTTACAATACTGCATAAGCTGGAAGCTCATTGCCTTTAAAAAAAATAAATTAGTGAAAGAAAATCCTCAGCTTTATTTTTTAGGAAAAATTACTTTTATTAAAAAGATTAATCGTCCCGCAAAAACGTCAGTTTCTCAGGATTTTATTAAAAGGATAAATTTTAACAAATTCGAAAAAAAAAACTAAAAACAAAAAACTTATAAAAACTTAAAAAAAGCAGAAGGAAACTGGCTATCAACGTCATTTTTTGAGGAAAAATTACCTAAAAGTTTATTGTACCAAATGAAAAAAGAGTTATAGATTTAACCCTCAAGCGGTGTCGTGATATTTTCGGTACATACATTACGTTGTGGGGATTCAGCTGACCCCATTTTATTTTTACATAGAAGTTAAAATGGAAAAACAATTAATGCAATATTAATGTAAAAAATTATTTATTTGTAGTATCTTAAACATAAAAACCACTAAAGATGAAAACAAAATGAATTTCGACAAAAAAATTAAAAAAAAAAATTGACTGAAAAACCAAACTATTTACAATGCTTTTTATTTAGGTATGGTGTCTGCTTAGACTACACAACAGCACTTGAGGGTTAAATTAAAACTAGCAAAAAAAAATACTTGCAGTTGCGAGGAGTATACTATAGAATGTGCGGCATTATACAGGGTGATCTAAAAACGATCCACCCCAAATATCTCCCAAACTAAGCAAAATATAAAAATTCTAAAAATAGGTTAGTTTGATTTTTTGAGGGTGGAATTTAATTATATTATTTTGGGGGTTGTAGATTTTACCCTTAACTCCCAGCCACCCCGACATTAGAATCTTAAGTAGCAACCCCCTTCTTGTTTGTTCTGGTTAAAACAATGAATAAATGAACCAACCCTTAACTTATAGAAGGATGATTTTATTTCAAAATAATAGGCACACAATATTTACAAGAAAAGCTCAATATTTAAACAAATATTTTCAGCTTGGGGATTGTTACTTCTAACCCTTAGCTATCAGCCACCTCAACTGTTATATTTTTACCCTTTTTAAAAGAGCCTAAAAATTATATATTTTTTACAAAAAAACGCAGTTAAGGATTAGGAGTTGAGGGTAGATGTTACCCTAAAAAAATCTTATTAAATTTTTTTACGGCAAGTAAAATTACTTTAATTTTTTATTATTATTAGGCTATTTTTGTACAATATCTTGCTTTAATTATTCTCATCACCCACTTATGTTAAGGGATGATATATTTAATTTTTGTTTTTGTTGTGTGACGTCGAAAGGTCCCATTCGGTGATATGGGATTGCCTCCGTAACATCGCCTTTATGATATTAATTAAGTGGACTGCGAATAGGTATTAATGATTGAAAAGAATATTAAAGACAAAACGACAGTTCCAATAATATATATGGTAATCTTACCTTAGTTACAGCATTCAGCACGACAGGTCATGACCGCCATTTCTTCACAGGAGACACCACATAATTGGAAACTGATGTACGCGAATTAAAGTTTGTTTGACCAGTGTAGGTATACACTACTAATTATTTAAATACATATGTGTATATGGAACTTATTTCTATAGTTTGCAGCCGTAAATATGGTAAATTCTAACGAATGCCCGCGGCGTGGTATATTCGTCAGCTGATTTGAGTATATTTTTATTGACACGCATCGATCGTTCTCGAGTGTCAAATTGCTACTGTCCGGAAGGCAACCTACCCGAACTCGCGCAGAAAAGCTAGGAGGTTTTCAGCGCGTTACTTACAAAAATACAATTAATTTAAAACAAAATATTATTTTTGAATTATAACTAAGTAAAGAAATTAAATGAAATTATGTATAATAAAACCCAAATTAAAAATAAATACAAACACAGAAATGTGGTTGTAACAGTTTTAATCAAAACTAGAATTTTAACCTTTTTTAAATTACGTATCACAAGATTGGGGTTGCTATTTAATATTCTTATTTTGGGGTAGCTGGGGGTTAGGGGGTTAAAGGAACAATCCCCAATATTGTATACTTAAATTTTCTCCTCGAAAAACCAAAAGGACCTCATTTTATATTACATCGGCCCTTGGTTCTACTAAGAGTGCCAATGTATTGAAATCTTCTCCGAAAAGTCAAAATCTTTGAACACGTTTTTTTTCACATTTCTCAACGTTTTAGACCATTCTGAGTCGAAATCAGTAAAAAAAAATTTTGCCTCCGTCTTTCTGTATGTCTGTCTGTCTGGGTGTATACTCTCTAACTCCATTTCTACATGAGATATCGACTTGCGGTTTTTGCATATTGTTTCTTATCGTATTCCGAAGAGCTGATTAGATTTTGGCGGTAAACGATTGGGAGTAAGGGGGTAAAAATAGGGTAAAACTCCTATTTTTAGCGTTTTTTGTTTATAATTAAGGCAATTATTATTGTATTTGGTTAATTTAGCACTTATATAAAAGATAATTTTAAATTGGTCAAAAAATGTTATAAACAACGTTTTCCTAAAACGCATTGTTTTCGAGATATTGGCGTTTAAACCAGTAAAAGGTTTTTTTAGCATATGTCAAAAATTTATAACCCAATTTCAAAAAATTATATTTTAAATAAAAGCTCTTTTTAAGCCCTATAATGTTATGTACAGTTTTTTGCTGGAATATAATGTTTTAAAGATACAGAATTTAAAATCAAACAAAACACCTAGTTTGAAATTTGCAAACTAGATGGCTCTAGTGTACAATAGTGCCGATGTTTTGACAGGGTGCTTGCAACTTTTCATCTAGTTTGCATATTGTGCTTAGTTTGCGAGATGTTTGGGGTGGATAATTTTCAAATGATCACCCTCACAACATCTTTACGCCTTATTATTAGCTGTATTAACCGATATAGACGAAATGCAAATCCCTTTTGTATTCACAATGTATTCATCTTGGGGCACAGTCGCGATGAAGCTAAGAACCACTTACCTTAAAACCTCTCAGGTTGTCTACGACACAGGCAAGAAGAGCGTCTCTCCCGACAGTCACCGTCACGTTGGGTATTGGCTCGGCGAATCTCGGAAATGCTGAATCTATAACAAGGAAATTTACATAATGCAGTTGGTTATAGAAGACCAGTCAATGAGTAGTTTTGGTGAGAGACATTGCTTTTTCATTTTAATGTTTTCAAAATTTTTAAAAAGCCTTGTATGCTTGTGGACTACGCTGCTACCAAAGTCCCTGGATTTAATCTTCCCCGCAGGCAATAGTGTGAGCATACGCACCAATCAGGGAAGATGCAACCAGGAGATGCACCGTTGGGGACTTGTACCCTCTACCCAATGTAACGACTGTGGCCACCCGTCCAAAAGCATAGCCCACCTGTATCGTGGCTGTTTGTTCATACGAAATATATAAATATATACATTTTAAGAACTGTGTATATTAGAATATTTTAGTGTATAACTTTAAAATGCGCACTAATACGTGCGCCATTATTTTCAAATTTTATGTAAAATATCAAAGATTTGTATTTTTTTCTACAAAATAGCTCATAACTTCATTTTGGCTAATTCTGGCTATCTAATATTTATATACTATTTATACTACTTCTATAAGTATATTTTAATATAAAGAATTAAAATAAAAATGGGTGTCAGTGCGCGGGCAACTTTTTGTAAACTGTACATAGAATAATATAATATTGGAATAAAAATTGGAATAAAAATTGAAATAAAAATCCGCGCTCTTTATTCAAGGACATTGACTTTGGTTCAAGAAAATGCCAGCCTTGAAACAAGAGAATATGGCTTTGAACATATCCAAAGACACGTGTTCTTGGTTCAAGGAATCCGTTTTTTCTATGTATTTGCGCTTGTCATTAAAAAAATGGCCTATAGCTTCAATATAAAACTAAGACTTAAAAATTAATTTTACCTTAAATATTATATTTATTTGCAATGATAACACAAAATCTTAGTGAACAAACTTATGTCAAGAAAAAATTCTATTTTGGTATATATTCTATCAGTGTATGCTTTAAAATGAAATTTTACATCGGTATAAAAAATCGACTGGCGTTTAGACCCGAATTAACTAAAAACAAAACCGATGCATTTTTAGAACGCAGAATAGTCTAGTTATTGTTTTTCTATACAATTATATATCCTATTTATTTATTTTATTTTTATTTATTTATTTGCATAAAAAATATTACAGTTTTACAAAATTTGAGTTTAACTCCGCCTAAACCTCGAGAGGTTTGTGTTGCGGAAAAAATACATACAATTAATTCTTTACATATAATTATTTTTAATAACAATGATTCATTCATTAAAACAATAAAAAATATATTGATTATGAAATTAATTTTTTCTTTTTGGACACCAAACCAGGGCTTGGGCGACATAGTGCCCCTTGCTACCTAAAAACCGGAATTGTAAAAAATCTTTGAATTGGTCAAGTGCAACCATCCCTAAAAGAGCATCGTTTTCTCAAACTCCCCAGGACTGTTTTTCACTTTTTCATCGTCTCTATCCGACGCGCTTACTACTGTCTTCTTACATTTTGCTGTTTACTGTCCGTAGGGCCAAAAACTTATGCTCAAAATAGTAAAGTCGTATACTAACGTAAGACGAGGTCCTTTTTCAGAAAGAAAAATGGAATTAAAATTACTACTTATTAGGTGACAGCTTAAGGCATATCCAAAAGCTTGCATAAGAACGGTTGTAATTCTCCCATGGATAGTCATGACTAGCCAATAGTTTGGATAATTGTGACTACCTTTTCTACTTTGAGATCGTTTAAAACCTCTTTAAATAGCATTAATTTCATTAATGTTTAAATTTCTTATTAATGTTTAAATTTTTTAATTTTAGTATTGTATAGTTTTTTGTTATTTGCAAGGTTATTTGTTCTAATCTTTTTTTTTGTTGTTACAAATATTTTGTTTTTTACATTATATTAGGTTTCTATTATCATGTTATCTCATGTACATTTAATTTTTGTAGTGGGGTTTTCCCGTTAATAAATAAATAAATAAATAAATAAATAAATAAACATAAGACATAAGAATGCAATGCCGTGATTCGCTTACAAGATACATGGCTGCCCATCAAGCCAATCACGGCATAGCATTGTTATGTTTTATGTGCTTATGCGAGGTTGTGAATAGGCACTTAATCAAACTTTGTCAATGATTTATGTATTATATTACATAACATTACATGTTTGTTTAGCCTCGTACTATTCTAACTAATTAAGCTGCCCTAAGTCCAGAACTCATGTGGGCTATTAGTAGAGGAAACCACTGACTTTAACTGACTTTTGAACTAGTTTATAGGGAGTGTCTCTGTTGCACCAGTTGCCTTCGCCAATTTTCAATTATTAATTGACTGAAAAAGGCAATCGGCTCGAGTGAGAATCGAACTCACGCTAGCCGGCTTGTCAAGTAATTGAGTAAAACGTCTCAACCCTCTGGGATGTCACTCCCATACTTTATATACATTTAATTAAAAAGTGTCATTAAACGGAAAAGAAGAGGGTCATTTTAGGCAGGGGCGTTCCGAGTTTTTTGTAGTGAGGGGTGTGAAAGTAAAATTTACCACTATTTCCCCGAAAAAACTAATATAGATAAATAAACTTATCTTATTCTGACAAAAATAGTTATTTATATACCAAGGGACTAAACTGGCTGTTTTAGTCCCGCTGCATTAGTGTTTCCTGAGCGAGCGTAGCGATCGAGGAAAACAGAAATGCAAGGGACTAAAACAGCCAAGTTTAGTCCTGAGGTATACACTGTAAAAACTGCATGTAAAATAATGTAAAAATACATGAATTTACATAGTACGGAATAGTAAATTTACTGCTCTGGACTATGCATAATTCATGAATTTATGTAAAATAATGTAAAATAATGTAAAAGAATGTAAAATAATGTAAAAGAATGTAAAATAATGTAAAAGAATGTAAAATAATGTAAAACAATGTAAAAGAATGTAAAAGAATGTAAAAGAATGTAAAAGAATGTAAAAGAATGTAAAATAATGCAAAAGAATGTAAAAGAATGTAAAATAATGTAAAAATATATATTTACATTGATTTACATATTTTTACATGATTTTACAATGTCGGGCTATGTTATTTTAAGACGCGAGTGCGCTTTGGACAATAACCAAGAAGGCGTCGCATCTTGAGACGCGTTTAATATTGTTATTGCGACGCATGCTGCTAGGTTAAAGTGTTAAAAGTGTAAAAAAAGGTAAATATTATTTATGTACGACATTTAAATGCTTTATTTGTGGCCTTAAATTTACATTCATAATAAATTACGATCTTTATTAACCAATAGATCTTTAAAGAAAGATGTAAGCAGTTTATACTCCTATTAAGGGTGCAAATCGTTTGATTTATTAAACCAAATGAACTTTACGCTACGATATTTCAAAAAAGCTTTGACGCAGAGACTTGTAATTTGGAACAAAAATTTTCTAAGTAGTAAATATGTTTTTTCAAATTTCAAGTTTCTAGGTCAAAAAGTCCAAACCATTCTGGACTATGTAATTTTTAGCGTTCCGGTCTATGCAAATTATTACCATTCTGGACTATGTAATTTTTACCGTTCCGGTCTATGCAAAATATTACCATTATGGACTATGTAATTGATACTGTTCCGGTCTATGCAAAACATTACCATTACGGGCTATGTAATTTTTACCATTCCGGTCTGTGGCAACATATTACCATTTACGGACTATGTAATTTAATGTAATTTATTTTTACCGCGTATACACATTTTTTGCAGGACCAAACATAATTTAGGTAGGTAGATAAAATTAAAAACCACGCGTCTAAAATCGGTTGTTTTATTTTCGTAATTTAATCAAGATGCCTGTAAATTGCGAAAAGTCAGTTTCATGGCTATCGCGATTTCAATTGCTTTTTAATATGGTTGACACAAACGTCAAAAAAATGGACGAAGATGATAAATTTTAAGTTATGTATAAATTGTTATAACAATGTTAGTTTTAAAGGTTTTCTTTGCTAAAATCAAATAAATTGGTTTGAATCGCTAATTTATTACAAAACACCACCAAACCTAATTTTTGAACAAGCAAAGCACATAGTAAGTATAATATTTTAATATTATCAAGGTTGCCGTGATTTTTATGCCCTAGGGAGAAAAACGCCAAGTTTAGTCCTGATAATGAAAGCGTAAAATTAGGTTTTAGTCTTGGTCGTGCAAAAAATAAATTATACAAGCAAGGCTTTTTGCGTAAGTACATGCGGTAGAAACCTAGTTATATTATTGAAAGCTTTTTTAGAATTAATCTAATTGATTTATTGGTTTATCTTATTAAAGGAGTCCTTTAAAAGAGGATTGACTTATTTTTAAAACATGATAGAGAATTGTATGACGTCTACTATGTCATTATACTCTACACAGCACTCAGTGCTTAAAGAGTATTATACGATGATTTCCAAAAATTACTCGGTAGTAATTTCATAACTGCATGTTGAATTATCGATAATTTTTTTACTGTATTAAAAAAATATTTAGCTTGGCAAATTTTTGAGTGCATTTTTCCTGTCTACACGGAAAGAAATTAGTGGGCTCTGATAGAAGATATTTGGTAACAGTGGCAAATTATAGTATCTCTAGGTAATTCTAAGTCTCACTCCCGCAAAACATATACAGGTGTACCACAAGGCTCAATTTTAGGGCCTCTATTGTTTTTACTATTTATAAATGACCTTGACTTGTTTATATCAAACGGCATACTAATACTGTTTGCCGATGACACAAACATAGTTTTATCGAGTAAAAATATTGAAATTTTAAAAAAATTGATTTCTCGTGTAATTGACGAGCTAAGTTCTTGGTGTCAAAGAAACAGGTTAATTCTTAATTCTAAAAAAACTATGGCCATAAATTTTTTTAATAAAAAAAGGCTACCATCAGATTTTTTACTTCCTGATAATATAAAATTATCAACTAATGTTAAATTTTTGGGTACGACTATTGATGAAAATTTAAGCTGGGAGCCTCATATAAACAATGTTTGTAAAAAACTGAATACAGCATACTTTGCAATACGCCAACTTAAAAGTTCGTTAAACAAGCCAGCCATTTTAAATGTTTATTATGCACTAGCCTATTCTCATGTTTCTTATAACATTATAGCATATGGCTCTTCAATTTCGTTTTCAAGAGTTTTTATTCTACAAAAGAGGCTAATTAGATTAATGTTTAATTTAAGTTATAGGGAAACATGTAGAAATGCTTTTAAACTTAATAATTTATTAACTGCTCCTTCAATATATATATTAAGTTGTTTAACTCATGTAAGGAAAAATTTTTCACTATATTGTACTAATTCTGCTTTGCATGATTACGATACTCGTAATAAGGAATCATTAATGGTTCCCTCTCATAACACGGCAAAGTTTGAAAAGTCTCCGTACTACAGAGGTCTATCATTATACAATGCTCTACCGGATAATATCAAAAGTATACAAAAAGTTAATTTATTTAAAAATAAGGTTAGGGAATTTTTGGTTCAGGGATGTTTTTACACCTTAAACGAATATTATTCATATAACTTTAGTACATAATCTAAAGCATTTTTTTTTTTTTTTCTTAACCGTTTATTTAGGTATTTTCTTTTAAGAAATTTTTATTGCTATTGCGATTACAATATGCCAGTTTTTATTATTTATGCTTTTAAATTTTCGATATAACTTATAAACTACAATTAATTTCGTGTATGAGTTTTTGGTTTGTTTTTTAACTTTTATTTTTTTTTTCTTATACATGTATTTTTGTAGTTTGTAATATATATCTTGTGTTTGTTTTGTTAACCTGCATCCAAGCAGGATAAATGACTTGCCATATATACTTAATTTGTATCAAAGATGGTTAAATAAAAACTTAAACTTTAGCATTTAAATAAAGATCATTGCTGTTTTTGTTTAAAAAGTTTAGTTTTCAACTGAAAAGAAATAAAATAACGGTTGTTTCCACCAGTAAAAAAAAACAATTTGCGATCGGTTAATAATAAAGTTTGTCAACGCTGTACTGGTACCAGCGCAGTCATTTGATGTTTTGATTTTCGTCATTTAAAAGAAGTAAATTATTTACTTTTTTACTGTAAATATATTTTTAATAAATAAGTGTTTAAATTAGTTTTGAGTGGCCTGTTTTTAATACCAAGATTTAATTAAATAAATTAAAAGTTATGAATATCAGTGATTTAAAGCTTTTAACATGGAAAGTGCATAAAATATAATATATTATCTGAAATTAATTAAGGTTTATACCTAGGATGTTTTGTAATAAAATAAGCATTTATATTGCCTATCAATAAAAATAAATCAACTAAAGGTTAGCTTCACAAATTAAAAACACATTTTGCAAAAATATAACATTTATTAAGATGTCAGTAACTTTCAGTTTCTTGTTTCCATAGTGATAATTGCACATGTGCAAAAATTATCAGATTCATTTCGATATGATTGGTCAAGAAACTAAAAATGCAAGGTTTTGATTGGCCTATATATTGTTTCTGAAATAGTATTGTAAAAAAAATTTATATAATTTATATAACTTACATTTTTGTCAAATTTTAAAGAAATATGATTTGTCCGTTCGTCTGTCTGTCCCTGTCAAAAATATTGTATATATGATAACAATTACCATACAAGATTTTTGATAGGGATGGACAGGTGGACAGACAAAATCAAATTTGAATTATTCAATGGAAAATCCGTTTGATATAAAATTTTCAGAAGTGCACCTTCGAGCTTTTATGCTTCTAAACTGTTGTCATACTTAATAAAACAACGTGCTGTGCAATACGGGGCTAGCTGAAACTTGTGATATACAGGGTGCAGGTATATATCAATCACTTTCATTTTCAAATTAAAAAAAACTGTTCTATAACATATATTTTGAGGTTATGTTATAGAAGAAATTATTTTGTATGAAATGATTATAATAAATGTATCTGGTCAAAAAGAACAGTTAGTTCAAGACAAAAAGTGATCAAAAGGTCATATTTCTTTATAAATAAAGGTAAAGCATCTTCTTTTAAAAAGCTTGAAAGCTTTAGTTAGCGGGCGAAAAAAACTTTTTGGCCCTAGGGCCACAAAGTTCAACTTTTCGCCCGTAAAACATGAACAAAAAGTGTCGCTTTTAAAATCAATCGAATAAAAACTATATTTTAAAGCAGTAAAAAATAAAATGTCTTAACACGGCTATAATTGACTCACCCACCTTATTATAAAGACATCCCAATTTTGATCATGTAAAGGCTACCATACGTTGATTTATCTATATCCACATTTTCCTTTCTACCCGCTTAATCTGCTAAATCGAGTGGTTAAAATATCACATGGGATTTCGAAGCCCCTTATTTGTCTTCGACTAAAATAACTAATCCCCTTTTTTTTAAATGTCACTTGTAACTTACGAGTTTAACCTTTTCTATATATTTTTTCCTTTGTATTACTTTATACTTCATATGGCAGCACAGGGATGAACTTATCCAAAAAATCAGTGTTTTTTTTTGCAGGGACATCAATACTCCAAATATTTACTTGCAGTTTTTTAAACTAATATACATACTTATATTAACTAAAGTAATCAATAACGTAATTAGGTTATAGTATACAACAATAAATAGTTGTATATGCGCCAACCACTATGTTAGCTAGAGACTTGAAATTTGGCATATAGGTATGTTACCAAAAGTTCTCGTTCAAGATTGATTTTGGTGAACATTGGGGTGCGGCAAGGGAGGAATGGAGAAAAAACATTTTTTTTTTTCAAAAATTTTAAAATTGCTATATAGGAAATAAGTTAGACTTTGATATCATTCATGACAATGATGATGAGAATCATTCAGAAGGTTTTGAAGAAAAAATGAACGAATAAATATTAATATTACATAAAATATATATTAAAAAGTTTAGATATCTTTTAGTATTAAGTATTAATAATAAAAACCTTGATAGTAACTCTGTTTTTATTATTTAACCTTTTAATTGACTATACTATTTTAGATTTGAATGAAATAATAATAATATTTATAATAATATAACCATAATTCTTTAATAGCTTTAACCTAAAATCATTTTATGTATATAAATTATCGGTAGATTAATTTATATTCACGTGTCAAGATACTTTGACGCATTTTTACAAAAAATACTTTACTTACAAAATTTTGCAACAATAATTTAATTTTTTTATTAGTTTTTCTTTAAATTCGTGGTATTTTTTATAATAACTCATGAATATTTATAACAAGTTAATCTATTTTCTACTTATACAAAAAAAAGTTTGCAAAAAGTTTTATCAAAACTATTTTAATCAGAAAAACTTAAATGTCTAGTTTCTTAAAACTTAGTATGTGGCGCGTGACACACGAATGCGTAACAGGGTCCATGATCACTTATAAAACATTTCAAATATATGGCATATGCCATTTATTTGTGGTTGACCATAATCAGTATCCCCTTACCTACTCCGACTATTACCAAAAACAATCCCTGCCTAGAACTTTGGATAAGCAACCTATGGTCTAATTGTAATTGTAATTGTAATGGTTCTAGGACCTTTTTTATAGGTATTTTACCCTGGATTAGACAGACTAATTTAAAATTAAAATAGACCATTAAGTTTGTAAAAAATGTCGCCTGCGGCTCTAGGGCTTGCTTACGTTCTTATATTTAAGAGTGTAGAATTTGATAAAACCTTTACTCTTCACTTCTAATAGCTAATCTTCTCAAAAAAAAATATCCAAAAAAACTGCCTCCATTTCAGATAATACATTTCCATATTTGCTATCTAGAATCTTTAGCTCAAAAGGTTCTCAAGTTATCGTATTAATAGTAAACTAAAATAAAAATATGAGTAAATTTTGAGGATTCATCTGTTTGAGAAAAGTTGACCTTTCCCCAACTTTTGCACCGTAGTGTAAGTATTCTAAATATAAATTCCAAAAATTTTATTTATAACATTCTTTGCATGAAATCTAATATTGAATTTCAAATTTCCATTGTTTCTGTTTCGTATACGTTTGAAAATACATATTCTGTTTTCCCCTAAGGGCAATATCCATAAACACGTTTTTTTATTTGCCTTTTACTTAACATAATTTTATTTATGCGTATCTAAATAAAAACATGTATTAGCTTATTAGCGTATGTACGATCTAAGCGACAAAATTTCACATTATTACACTCATATTGGGCCATTTATATTCACGCTTACATGCCTATTTGTTCCAGCAGTTGATTCTGTTGAGTGTAGGGTGAAAGAAAAACCTCTTTTTCCTACGACCTAGTTAGTATTCATTGCCTATTTCCCACCCGTTGCCTATGACAACGGTCGGGAAGTCAAAATCAGCTGGTTTTACATATACAAAATTAGTACATAACCTAAAATTGACAAACTAATTTTAAGATAATTTTTACGTTTTTTTGGATGTTTAGGTATTAGGTCGTAGGAAAAATAGTATACGCACCTCGACATAAACCATTTCAGTGCACATCGAGTGCTTTTTTTACTCGACTGCGCCTCATAAAAGCACTTTCGCGTACTCAGTGCCTAAAATACTATTATTCGCAATTGTATATTTGATGATATCAGTATAAAAACAACGAATAACACAAAATTCCTTGGTTTATTCTTGGATGAAAATTTAAGTTGGAATATCCATATGGAAGCACTAGCCAAAAAACTTAACACTGTCTTGTATTCCCTTCGTGTTCTTAAACCTTACGTAAACTTTGAAACCCTAAAGGCGGTTTATCATTCGAATTTCCATTCCATTCTCAAGTATGGGATTATTTTTTGGGGCCAAGCAACAAATGTACGGGAATTGTTCGCTATACAAAAGCGGACTCTAAGATTAATATTGGGATTAAGATATAATGAGTCATGCAGGGGGCACTGGGCACAACAATATTCTAACGCTAACAGCAACATATATATATGAACTTTTAACCTTTATGTTTAAAAACAAGCAACTTTTTAATGACATGTTACCAATTAGTAAAAGGAGTATAAACTACAACCTCCCACGACATAGGTTAAAACAGTATGAAAAAGGCTGCTATTATTCATGTTTGTCTTTTTTTAATAAACTTCCAAACTCTATAAAAAGCACAGGAAATTTAAATTCATTTAAAAACTGTTTTTTTGCATTCCTGGTTCAATTAGAACCATACTCATTGTCTGAATTCGTACTATGATGTATATTTATTTATTTATTTATTATATACCTTATTGTAATATTTGTTCAATTACCGTTTGTGACTAGTTTTCGTGTTTAAGATGGTTTATTCCTTTTTGTATAATGGACATTCTGTTTTACCTATGAAAATAAAGGCATTATTTATTTATTTATTTATTTATTTATATGTAATACATACATTACATGTATTAATAAAGTTTAGCAATTTAGTAATTTCTTGTTGCATTGTTTGCACGCTTAGACCGAACCTGTAACGAAAAAAAGAGTCCAGTAACCTAATTATTACTGGTCTGCATTTAAATCTAAATAATTTCTGCTAGATGGCGCCACCGATTAAAATATCATTAAACAAGATGGCTGAATTGCGGTTGTCATGATAAACACGAATATAAACATTTTGTTTAAAATACTTAAATTGTAAAGTTTTAGTCAATATTTTTTACTTTTGAGACTGAGAAGGATAATAAATATTATAAATGGTGCCTTGTGAGCTATCAACAAATGTTTTTTATGGTTGTTTTTTGGGTTACGCGTATGTGAAACTTTAGTTTTATATGATTGTGTTTTTTTTGTAAAATGCAGAAAAAGAAGAAGCCGCAAGCGGCTCGTTTTCTAAACTTGTACTCGTGTGCTAAAAACGTATGTTATGAAACTAGTACTTTAATATACTTTTAAAATTAGGACAGTAATTATAAACGGTTGTCCATCTATTCATGAATTTGCGGTTAACAGTATATGTTGTAATTGAACAGGAATAATTGATTGGTTGGCCAACATGTGTGTATCCCATAGGTTAAAACGTGGAAACTAAAGCACTAGCTAATAAGCAAAAACATGTAATAATGCAAAACAAACATAAAAGGGATTTTCCTTCTTAACGTGTAGACGTTTAAAATAGAAGAAATTTAATTTTATTTACATTAAAAAAATACCTGGTTAATTCTACAGTATTAGAGGAAATGCGCCTAATTTCGGATGGTTTCCAAATTTCGGATAGTAGTGTATTTAAGATACTGTCTGCAAAGGTAAACAGAAACCTACACTGTAAGAAGAAATAATGTAAATTTACAGTATTCTACGTAGGTCGTTTCTGACCAATGTGGCGTATGGTAAATTTACATCAGCATATGTAATGTTTCATTACATCGTGTAATAAAACAGTAGTTAAAGTGTAATATTTGTTTAAGTATATTGTAAAATTACCATGAAAAATAATGTATTTTTATACATTTTAACGTAATATTTTGATATACCTAGTGTAATAATACAATAATAATAATGTAACCTTTGTTTAGTAATACTGTAAAATGACAATATTAATAATGTATTTTTACAATTTCCAATGTGATAAGTTGTTACACCTTGTGTAATAATACAGCAGTATTAATGTAATCTTTGTTTAAGTATATTGTAAAATTACCATCTAAATAATGTATTTTTATAGTTTACTGCGTAATTTTTTATAAAAAATATTTTTAATATTATTATAAAGGGTGTAAACGAGATCAATAGCATCCCCAAATTACCTCTTGTATTTCAAGTTATAAAATCCAAAATCCATAAAAAAATTGGATTTTCACAACTTAAAATAAAAGAAGTAAATCGGGGATACTATTGATCTCGTTGACACCCTGTATAGTAATATTTACAATATTTTTTTATAAAAAATTACAATGTAAACTATAAATATACATTATTTAGATGTTAATCTTACAATATACCTAAACAAAGATTACATTATTTACTAATTATTAAATAATATTAATAATAGTTATAATAAAAGTAATAATAATAACCTTATTTACTACTATAGATTATTGTACCCAAGTCCTGATGAAAATGTTTACTTAATATTTGAAGAGCATCCCAAAGGGTTGACAAAATTTCAATTTTATCAAGGCTTTTAAAAGAGTTTTCCTTCATAAGTTTTCCAAATTCCTTTATTTTATTTACTGGTTCAGAAAAATCTTTATTTTCTATATCCAAGGATGTTAATTTTTTGAAATGCCAAAATATGATTTCTTTTCTTAAGAGGCAATGCCACTTTAATTTTATTTCTACTATTGGTGGAGGGTTGGTGAACTCGTTGATCCATGCTCTTTGTTTCCCATACGATTTTTCCAGTAATTGCATGTACTCAGTATTTAATGTTTCCGTCTTGTTTAAAATATTTACGTCCACTTCTTCGTAACCTCCAGTTACTGCATCCAGCTCTGCTATTTACTACAAATTTATTTTTTTTAAGGAGTTTTCGGTTTCGTATTATTTTATCGAATGTAATATAGTATTGCACAATTTACAATTAAACATCTTACCTGGTTTCTTTTTAAATTAAAAACACTTTTACTCACAACGTAAAGATCACATGTGCATGAATATTCGCGAACAGAGAAATGGCTGCTGGCATGTGTTTATATCCTATGTGCGCATGCGTTGAAATACAATATTCGTAATGTCAACGAGAGCACGTGATATTTTTTACATTAGACATATAGTAAAAGTTAAAAAATACATTATTGACTAAAAATTATTTTAATAGTATGGTAAAATTACATTACCCGTGTAAAAGTGTTTTAAAAATGGGGTAATAATACATTTTCTGTTAAATTAAAATAAAAAACTTGTAAAATACGGTAAAAACGCATTACAAATAATGTGAATTTACATGCCCTTTTTACAGTGTACTTTTATGTGAAGCCAAAAGTCAAACTAAATCCGTCCTGTAATATGATAACGGTAGAGCTTCTCCCCTTTAAATGGCAGCACAAATCGTTTATATTGCAAATGGCAGTTTTGTGCTCAGTTGCATTATTATGCTTGTTTATTTTATAAATAATCGTTATAAAAGTTCGTGATTCTGTCTTGGGTAAGTTATGATGTTAGTTAAGTTGATCCACTATTCATAATTAAGCAATTTGAAAACGTAAACATTCTACAAATTTCTAATCTAAAAAGCAGAAAGTTGCCTAATTTCGGATAGACCATTTTTGTGCATTTGATTCCCAATTTCGGATATCCGCAAGGTAATTATTATTCAGGATAACCAACCATTAATTATTATTTTTATAATGATACAACAAACTAAGATAAACAATTTTGAAAAAACGAAAATTACCTAAGATACTAAGATATTCGAAATTGGGAATCTAAAATTATAGTTCCTATAGTATTTCGTAGAAAATCGCTTAATGATTAAATTACGTCTTAAATGTGAAGGAATAACAAGAAACATAAGCAATGGGATCCAGATCTGCTCTTGAAAAAATTTTTTCGGATATGTCCGAAATTAGGAGCCCTTTTTCAAATGCACAAAAATGCGCTGATTTTTTTTAACCGTGTTTTTTGGAAAAAATAAACTGTAATAAAATTGCTTTTATAATAAATCATGGTTCGCTATAATAAGTTGTATCTGGTTATATAAAAAAAAATATCAAAAAGTAATACCGAGTATTAAATATTGAATACATTGTAAATGGTATCCGAAATTAGGCGACTTTCCTCTACAAGAAGCGAACCTTTTTTATGTATTTTGACCCGAGGAATCATGTTCCAATAATAAAATTACAAAAAATTTACACAGAAAAAAGTTTGGAACAAAAAACTGATTCATACATGAAAATAACATACGAAGATAGATCTTAATAAGATTAGTTCACATGCAAAACCTCGTTACTATATCTCAAAGGGTTCCTGAGTTAAAAGTCCAAACCGAATTTTTCAGTCATTTTCATAGGGGTTTGACTCCCTTAGGACAATACAAAAAGAAATGCTGACATTTTTGTCATAACTTGGTATACTATTGGAAATGGTATGCAACAGAGAAGTTTTTACAACTATTTGATTCTATTGAGCGAGTGCCGTTTTTGAGTAAATTTTGTTTAGGATAAAAAAATAAATTAGAACCTCTGTATTTTAACTCATAAATTGGCCTACATATTTTTTATACTTATAATTCGGCATTTCTTTTTGTATTATTTTAATAAAGCGCATATTAATAATATTTAAAAAAATATTTGGGAAAACTTAAAGTACTTAGTATCATAAAAATAATATGTACAGGGAAAAATTCAACTATTACGCAAAAATGTTTAAAAAGGCTGATCTCTAAAACAGTGATACTTTGTAAGGGTATATTTGGTCTAATAGACCCAAAATGAGCTCTTTTATCACCCCTTAAACACTTTCTATCCATGTATCATCTATGTACTATCCATGTACTGTAGATACCCCTATGTTATAAAGCCCTAGATATCTCTTGATTTTTTTTGATAAAAAGTAATTTTCTAATGGAAACTTTTTCCTTAAAAGGAACAAGGGTCCCAAATTTAAGCCACATTCGTCTATAGTACATTCAACTTGGCCTGAATCTGCGCGGATTGAGTCTAGAATATATTCCATGGTTAAAATGCTTATGCCTTCTTAACTTTTTTGTATTTAGCTGATAAATTTCACTCATATGATTAGAAAAACGATCTGAGTGGACGGTTGGTACAGCCAGAGTTCCGTCAGTCCAAACCAGAATTCTGTCAGTTTCAGTTTAACCCTTCGTTAGGCGCGCCTCTTTTTGTAACGTGTTTAGGCGCGCGGTCTACACTTGTAGACCATTTTATTTTTTGTTTAAAAAAAAACACATTTATATTTTTAAAAACCAAATATCTTATGTTATTTATTGGGTTGTATTTAAAAGTAATTTACATATTTTTTTCAAATTATTATTTTTTTAGTAAGTGTTAAGGGTAAAAGAAAAATGATATACAATTCTAACATATATTTTACATCTGTACGGTAATTTGTAAAAAAAATAAAAATAACTTTCTGAAACTTAAACATTTGTTTTTTTTAACATGTACGATTATAAAAAAATAAAAAACACCTAAATTAAAAGAAAAAAATACTATAAAATTTGACTCGAAATCATGCAATATTTTAATAACTCATGCGCCTTCTACATGTGCTCTTTGCAATCGTAGTTATGATATTTTGAGCATTTTGTTTTTTCGATTTATTTTCCCTTCTTAGGCACATTTAGTGTCCAAAGTAATTTTTAGTTTTATAGAACAGAAAATTACCTTATTTATCAAAAACATTACGTATGAGCTCTTTCATGCCCAAAAAGACTCGTGCCAGTTTCTTCCTATAAACCGCTATTTTTTTTGGTAGTAAAGGCATATTGTATCTTTAATTTATCTTTAAACTAATAAACTAACTTTGAAAAACAATATTCACAAAAAAAAACCATAAAAACTTACACAAAATAACAAAATGCAAAAATAAAAAAGGTAACGTGATTAGTCGCGCGGTTTACAATTGTAGACCAGGCAGGTTTCAATATAAATAAAAACAATATTATACCCATTCAAAGTGTGAATTATTGATTAGTGATCTAATAGATTGATGCATAATGCACAGCTACTCGAAGGGGCGCAAGCGTAAACACTCCGTGTAAAAATTTACCCAGCTAAAAAAAGCATGGTCTACGATCGTAGACCGCGCGACTAACGAAGGGTTAACTAATTTTCTGGATATATCAACTTAAAGTTAATAGTTGTAATGTTTATTGTTGGGCAGATATTTTAGTTCTTTTAGTGTAGCGTTGTTCGGAAAGTAATGTAATAAGTTTTTGTAAAACATGGTATACACGGCGGGCTTAGATCAACTTTAAAACAAAAGTTCTTGCACCGATGGAATTTTTTCATATATATCTTCTACGATGTCTCACAAGTACATATTTATTGTCAATATGATAATAATCGGTAGAGGGATTCGTGCTATAAATCGAATTTTATTTGTTTTTATATTTTTTTCAGTTTATGTTAAATGTTTATTACGGATATCGAAAGATTTATTTTTTAAGCAATTTTCTAGAATATCTTTATTTTTACTTGTTTCTAAATTATTTAAAATCGAAATTGACAAAACCCATTTTTAATTTCAGTAACCTATTGTAACCCTTTGTGATATTATTATTATTATTTTTTAATAATTTACAATTAGCTTAACGATATCTACAAATTTTATGTTAGAAAATTACCACAAAACGGCTCTAAGCGTCAGAACCGAGCCAGAATACGATATCTATAGAATAAAATTAAGTTGGCGTTAGTACTAAGTTAGAGCCATTTTGTGGTAATTTTCTAACATAAAATTTGTAGATGGCGTTAAGCTAAGACTAAATTATTTTAAAATTTTTGGATATCTCAACAGGTTACAACCAACGAACTAATAACTCTTCCCTCCAGAATAGGCATTTCATTTGTAAAAACTGACAAAAACGTAGCCAACATATACATTTGTCTGTCTTACTCGCACAGCTTTGTTCTAACAGAGACAACAATAACAGTTACTGGTAACTGTTATTGTTCAGGCCTGAATATACCTACTATTTGTTTACAAACAAACCAAGATGTTGGCGATACTTTATATTAACGGTATGCGTATTCTACAGAGAAGAGTTATTAGTTCGTTGGTTACAACAGGTTACTTGATTAAAAAATGAGTTTTTTTCAATTTTGATTTTAAATAATTTAGGAACAAAGGAAAATAAAAAAAAAGATATTCTACAGAATTTGTTAAATAAATAAACTCTTTCGATATCCGTAATAAAAATTATAAATACACTGAAAAAAATATAAAAAAAATTAAATTCGATTTATCTCACGAATCCATATAGGGAACGTTTAAGTATTACGTAACGCTCCTAGGGGCGGGGTCATTTTGGAGTGTAACGCTCATGTTAATGGTATAGGAAAATATCGTTACAGGGGGGGTCCAAAATTATCAAAATTTGCGTTACGTAATACTTGAACGTTCTCCTACCGATTATTTTCATACTGACAATGAATACTAGTGAGACATCGTAGAAGAGATTTATAAAAAAATCCCATCGGTGCAAGGACCTTGTAACAGAGTGGTCACCCTGTATATATTGAGTATTTATATGTTTATTTTTATGGTTAATTCGGTTTTCTTAATTAATAAATATGGGAATATCTTTAATGATGTTGTTTTAGATACTGGCAATAGTTAGGGATTGTTTGTAAAAATCGTTTTTTCTACTTCGAAGCAATGTCATGAAAATCAATATCAATCAATAAGTAGAAGTAGTTTTTTTAATAATTTCTCTTAATTAAATTTAAATTCGTTTTCAGTAATTTAAAGTAATACAGTTTACTTTGGTTTGGAACTCTTCAGATTTATTTACGTTAATAGTTTTATGACTGGTATATCGGCATCTCTGGGAAGGGACATTTTTGCCTGTTTTGAGTGATGGTCAAAAATGGGGATACGGAAGTATGTAGTCGTCTAGTAAAGTTGGGTCTTAGAGAAGTTGTAGAATTAACGTAATATGTGAAAATTTAAAGTCAAATTTGAAGTCGCGAGTATAGATCTGAAGGGTAAAAATACTATTTTAAGCTTAACTTATCATTTCAAATTAAAATATTTTGTTGTTTTTATTTGTTTTTAACTTTTCATTTTTCTTTTATTAAATTCTTTTCATTGTTGTTTAATCCTTTTGTTTTATTGGCAAAATATATTTTAATTAATTTTAAATATATTTGAAGTTTTTTTACCTTTCGCATTTCTATATAAAGTTAGTGATATATGAAGAGATCAAAGAAACATCTAAGAAAGTCAGATAAGTATTAAGTAGTAATTAGATCCCTATATTAACATTTGTAATCATATGATATATGATATTGTGGTAATATTATGTTATATTATTACTGGTGGCACGCTACCCAAATAGCAACTATACAGCTATTTGCATTTGATACTCCTCCAAATAATAGTGTGTGGTTCTAAATTAATGACTTAGATAATTAATATTTTTGGCTATAATTGGGACCAACGGGCTATTACAACCTTTGTTTTAAATTTGATCCAAACCCGCCGTGTATACCGTGTGCTTTTCCGGTAAATAAAGGATAACGTGAGATTATTGTGCAAAATGGAGCGTTATCCAGCAATGTTCGATCAATGTCACAAATATCAGTTACGTTAATATTGCAGTGTATGCTTAGAATTCTAATTTTAAATAATCCCCTTCTAATTCATGATGTAATTGAATAGATTACTCTGGGCATATATGGCTGTATACAGGTTCGAAGCTAATTAATCTATGGCCCATTACAGTATATGAATATTAAAGCTCATCGATACTCTACAAATATTGAAACACAAGTTAAATAATTAGAGCTGTGGAAACACTGAGCTGTGCACTATGGGCCAGAATTTTTCTTGGGCGACCAAAATTAACGAAAATTGAATTTTAATTTTCAGAAAAAGGATAAAAGCATTTGATTTAGGGCCACTTGCACCAACTTTTGATCCGGGATTAGATCTAGACTAAACCGAGTTTAAGTTAAAAATGCTGCGTTCTGATTGGTTGACCGTCTATTTAATCCAAGTTTAAAGTAAATCCATCGTTGGTGCAAGTGGCCCTTAGGGATAGTTGGGTCATATATTACCAAATATATTTGCCGATGAAACAGTAAATTTTGTGTACCAAAATTACCTTCACGAAAAAAAGCTTTGTCCCTCACGGTTTCTACCAAACTTGGAGCCCCTTCAAAAGAAAAATTGGCTCCCCTTCAAAAGAAAAATTGGCGCCCCAAAATTACCTTCAAGAACAAAGGCTTTGTCCCTAACGGTTTCTATCAAACTTGGCTCCCCTTCAAAAATTGACGCCCCAAAATTTACTTTAAGAAAAAAGCTTTGTTTCTAATGGTTTCTGCCAAACATGGCACCCCGGCAAAAAAAAATTGGCACCCAAAGGTAGGTGACTTAAAAAATACCAGGGGGGCTCACCCGACCTATATGCCAATATTTATAATGTGGATGTTTTGCTAAGGTGTTTGTAACGGCTCATCTAGCTTGAAAATAAAAACGTTAATGCGCATGGGTAATAAATAATAATTGTTTGGTTCTTCTTAAGAGTTCCTCCGGAGTTCCTCAGAGTTCCTCGGAATTCCCCGGAGTTCCTCAGAGACTCTCGGAGTTCCTCCAGAGTTCTTCAGAGTTCCTCCAGAGTTCCTCCTGAGTTCCTTTGGCTTGTACAAAACATTTCTTCGCAGTCTGCCCCTCGGTTTCAGATTTACTAAATTCTAGCGGTTAATATAAATATCTTTCTAAAAAAAATATGTTACGCCTCTGAACTTCTTGTGACATTTTTTTGTTTGGAAAAGCTCTTCTGTATTCATGATTTTATGTCTATTAAACCCTTACACTAGAAATTTTTAATAACCATCTCATTTTATAATCCATATAAAACCTTTTTATATAAAAGCACAATGTTATTTTTGCCCTGAATCTACAGAGATTATTTAAATTTGCATTCTTACATATAGATTATAGCATAATATAAAATTTAGGGACTAAAGTAAGTCTTTTGACGGAGTGTAAAATTACGAGGAGTTAAAACATACTGATATTATACTATAAGATGTTTTTGCTCCAGATTGATTGAGACTTCATTTCTAATTTTATTTTATTTTTGTTTTCTTGCTTAAAACTTAACAATTGTATGTATGTGATTTATCTTTTCTTTTCTTTTCAAACATTACAATGTTTCTTCTTGATTAAAGTATAACATTTTTTTTATCAAATAATAAAGTTTATTTATTATCAGAACTTAATGTATGCATAATCCAATTGTCTACAGTGGGATAAAAATGGGCTTACCTGGTATACCGGGTGTCCCACCAGGTCCTTGACAAGCTATATCTCAGTTATTTTAAAAGATAGAATTTTTTGCAAAAAACAGCGTTAAATGGAAGTCATTAAAGTTTTTATTGACGTGTTCAAAAACCACCCCTTGCTTAGCCACCCCCTTAAAACCACCCCCAACTTCTGTTTTTCAAATAGCACCCCCCCATTTTTATCAAAGAATATGAAAGTAAATGTTATTCTTAATTCAACCATGTATTAAAAATAGTATCTTATTTCTTAAAGGGGCACCAAATAATAACTATTATTTATTAATAATATTGTTCCACCAGGTTTTAAACGGGCTAGATCTCCGTTGTTTAAAAAGATAAAAAAAATAGAAAAAAACAAAAGTAAATGCGAGTCAAAGTATAATTTTCTGACTTATGCAAAACTACCCCTTACTTACCCAGCCTCTTGAAACCACCCCCAACTTTTGTTTTTTAAATAGCACCCTCATATTTTTACTAAAGAATATGAAAGCACATCTTATTCTAAATTCAACCATGTATTATAAGTGATATCTTATTTTTTTAAGGGGCTCCAAATTACAACCCCATCAGATCACAAGCAATATTTTTCATCATTTTTTTTTCCAAAAACAAGTTAGATTATATCTAAAAGAGAACTGATTAATGTATCCAAAACTCACCCTTAATAACCCACTCTCCTGGAACCACCTGCATCTTTGTTCTAAATACCACCTTATTATTAATAAATAATAATTGTTATTTGGAGCCCCTTAAATGATAAGATACCACTTATAATGCATGGTTGAATTCAGAATGAAATTTACTTTCATATGCTTTGATAAAAATGGGAGGATGCTATTTGAAAAACAAAAGTTGGGGGTGGTTTTAAGAGGGTGGGTAAGCAAGGGGTGGTATTGGATACGTGAATAAAAATTTTAACGGCTCTCATTTAAAGCTGTTTTTTGCAAAAAATTCTATCTTTTCAAATAACGGAGATATAGCTTGTCAAGAACCTGATGGAACACCCGGTATATTGGAATGCACAGCTAAAATATGACCAAATTATACTCCTAAATTAATTTTTTATAATATAGTAGTTTACCCAATAACACTAGACAACACGGTCTCTTGCCCTGATTGCAGTCATATGTTTTTTTTTAATAATTTTCTTTTTATCATTGCTCTACGACCATTTTTCGCCAAGTTACAGCCTTTTATATATCACCTAAAAAGTGAGGATGTTTTTAAAATCCTTTAATATTTGCGTCTAATGTAGAATAACCCATATTTTAATTAGGCTGCGTATTTCGTATAAACTTTTCTTTATCAGTATTAATGAAGGTCAAATACTTTTTAATATAATAATTTTTTTAACGCAAAAAGATACAGTAGTATCTAAAACATGCCATATCTTTTTCTGTATTAATCACAGGACAATAAATATTTGACATTTTGAAGAGGCAGGGTATAGTTCTCCGCATGAAAGAAAGTCTCCGACGAAAGGGGGAGGGATCATTCGCGCTCTCTTCTTTCCGTCAAAAGCGTTATAAGGCGACATTCCTAAAAGCCACTCTACACGGAGCAATTACTGCTCAAATTTGATGCTATGCAAGTTTGTTGCAAGAATGATTCAGTCACTGCGCATGCCCTCAGGCAAGTTTGAGGCCATTTTCATGCCATCAAATTATTAGAACATGTTCTATTTTTTGGCAATCTTCACGCAAGTTTTATGGTTATTTTCGTGGTACCAACCTGAAAAAAGTTACCAACGCGAGCAAAACTTGGTCATTTTGGATATTAGTATCATTTTTGGTAATTTTATGTTAAATTTTCTGCAGAAATTTGTAAAAGGTGGCCTCATCCATGCGGAGGTAATTTCTAAAGCTTTTTAAATCCCTACCCTCCCTAAACTCTTTATTGTTTTTTCCGAGTCCTCTGTCCAGCCAAGGCTTCACTCAATGTAATTTTGGCTTTCTTTTCTTTTAGTTTTTTTTTAATAATATAGTAGCAATTGCATATGTTAATAATAATAGGCCGGTCTGTCTCAGCGGAGCCATAACTAAAAAACTTTCTTAAAAAAGCAAATGCTAGGTTATGTTTTTGTCAACAATCGCAGACACGCCTGGTTTTGGCAGCACTGCCTAACGTGCAATATATAGCTCTAAACTTACGTACAACTTGCTTCGTGAAAAGGCATATTAATGTGCAATTGTCTCATGCTATATCTGGCATCAAAATTGCATAGCACCAAACTTGCGTACAAATTGCTCAGTGAAAAGACGTCTTAAAATTTTTCCCGTAGCCACAGATTTGTGCATCAAACTACACTGAAAAAAAGGATCATTTGTGGTAAAGGTATATGAAATTATCTTTCTGATTCTTTAACTTAAAATTATTTGATCTTGTATGAAATGTAAGTAGTCTTCTCGCAAAAGACAACAATCTTAACAAGTGCGCCAAGTCCAAGAGAATTTTAAAAATATTTCAAAAGAGACACTTTTCTTGGGATAAAATAAATACTTTTGTTTGAAGATACACATCTTTTAAGCTAAAAGAATAACTGCCAAGAGTGTTGACAACTTTGAACCGGGAACGTCATTTTTTTCAGTGTATAGACAAGTATTTTTATGAAACCTGGTACATACCAAGCTTTATTCCATTTCCTCCGTAATGCTTACCTGTGATCTTAAACTATTTTTACCCATTTTCTACTAGGTACTTAACACTTACGGTTATGGTTACGACTTACCATGATTAAAATCGCCACCTAAAACTGATATACCGTTTGACTCCAAGTTTCGTACGTGCCGACCTGCAAGTAATAATGAAAAGGTTAAATAAAGTTGTGTACTGGAGTAACAAAAGAACCTTCTTTGTCTCAGAAATGGCCACGATCACTTCTTGATTACACTAATTAATTGAATTGATTGAATTGATTCATACATAATAGGGTGACCCACCTAAATTTTAAATTGAAAAATTTAGAGGTCCTACTCCTCGAATTTGTTTATTGGGGTAAATTTTTTCAGAATTAAAAAAAAAATCTAAAGGTGGCTGTGAACGATTAAAAAAAATCTTTAGCTTTTTTATATTATATTATAAATCATTTCAACACGGCATGGTATAAAGGGATAGTAAGTAAGTGGATAACCTAAATAAAAATCAAATTTTCTTTCTTTTAAAATGGCGAAGCGGTGCCCTTTTAAGTTCGCAAAAATTGTTTTCATTGTGCGTGTAGCCCAATATCTCCCCATATGATTTTGAGATTATCCATTTACAATGCCTTTACACTGTGCTGTGTTAATTTTTTTTTTTAAATCCCTGTTTAAAAAAATAAAATATCTAAAGAAACATAATTGTTTAAAAATTGGTTGTGGGCATAGTTTTTTTCAAAAATTTGAAGGGTGACATCTCCGAATTTTGAAATTTAAAATTTACTACTATTACATAGTAGGCCGGAGCGATCCCCCCGAATTACGAAATTGATAGTCGTCAGGGTCCTAGCATGAGAAGTTTGACTTAAAAATATACCCTATTTTGTGGGGTATCTAAAATAATATCTAAGAGTGACCCCAAATACCCTTTTTTCTTGAATTTAACTTAATACTTAAATTCAAGAAATATATGAAAAAAAAATACAAATTTTTTACGTTTTGGCGCATACCTTACCAAAAATTTAGATTGCGTTAATTTTGCATTCTGTAAAAATAAGTTTCTGGGGTTTAGAGATAAAAAATTACAGTATGTTTTTAAGTCCGGCTATACTTAAGGAGCGTTCGGGTTGGACAATCTTTTTACTTTTTTGACTCCATTGCTAACTTCATGTCAGTTGTCATCAAAGATTGTTCAATGACAGTTGCCATGAAGTTAGCACTGGAGTAAAAAGAGTTAATATTTGTCCAACCCGAAAGCAGGGACCCGGAGATCATTATTTTCGAAATTCGGGGGAGATCGCTCCGGCTAATACATATCTATGTATGAATCTACGTATCTATAAATCTATGTATGAATCTATGTATAAATCAATTCACAAGTAAATACTTATTTAGCGTAACCAAGAATTGATCAATATACAGTGCGGAATTTTCAAAAATAAATTCGGTAACTCTAAAAAAAAATATTTGTTGGAAAAATTTCTCGGACAGGTCGATTTTTATTTTAATTGGATTTTGTTTATATGAGTAAGGTCACAACATTCGAATGTCAAGGGGCGTAGAAAGCTAAATAAGTCCAATTGCCAAATTATCCCTCATTTAAAGAGTTTTTTTGATTCAGGTTTCAACTCTTAAGTCGGGAAATTGCGTCTTGTAAAAAGTTGAAATATTTTCAGTCTTGATTAAAATCGCGGTTTTGAGTAAAAGGTTGGGTAAATCTCAAACTTTAGTTGGACATTTTTTGTTTCTGCCCCCACCAAAAAAAAAATATTCTAGCAGGATCACTGTATTTGACCCATATCGATATAAACTTTTTGTAAAAAATATAAACAATAAACGCTAAAAAAAGGAGATACACCCTTTGGCGTTGGAGAGAAGCACTGTGTGGGAGTAAAGATGTGTGAAAGTAGAGGTGTGCTGGAGTGGGGGAAGATATGTGCGAGAAAAGAGAAATAAAGAGTAGAAAATCCCCTTACACCATATTTTTAAAACAACCCGTATAGAGCGTTTTCTCCACTTCAAATTATATGTAAGAGTCTTTTCTGGCCTAAGTTTAGATTAAAATTTTATATTATTAAACACAAAACTTCTGGAATCTATAGAATTTATTTTATAACGGATTCGTAACTAGTTGTAAAATTTTGTTACATTGAGAAAACTTTAAGCTAACAGCTATTAATGTAAAAATACTTTATTTTATTACTTTAAGAATTTAAAGTTTTTGTTAAACTTCGTACATGTACCAGCACTAAAATTAAAAACTATTTTTTCAGAAACTGTGTACATGGTTATTTGAAATAGCGTCAATTTTAAGGGCTGATTCTACATCATAAAATATGAAAAAAAATCCTATAAACATATGTCTAAAAATGGGTTGTAAGGGCTAAAAAAATCGGGTTTTATTTAATAATTAAGGAACCCCTTTCTTCATATTTATTTTCATATGGTTACTTTAACCAGGTGCGTGCGAAACAGGGGGGCCTCAACCTTAACCTTAACCAACATAAAAATTACGCTTTTTTCAAACAAAGAAGAAAATAATTAAATCCAGTTGAAAGCAAAATTTCTTGAATTAATATTATTTACTAAACTATTTGATTTATTCACATTAAAAAATGCACAATCTTTGATTGAAATTATTTGAAATTATTTGCAATTTTGGCGAAGGCGCAAATATAAAACCGTATTAAAAATAGTTAATAGTTAAAAACTAACTAGTCGAGACTAGTCGAGTAGTCGTTATGGGTTTAGGACGCCAGTGGTCACTTGTAATTCAGTTGAGTGAAATGTATGCATTGCATACTATGCAGGGAAGTGCAGGGTGTAAGTGGGTCTAAACCTCCTAAGGGCGTTTAGAACCACTTGGCACCGGGTATCGGAAAATACGGAAATGCGGATTTACTCAGGCGCCAGATTTCAGAAGTTTACTCTTTGATTACGAAACAGAATTGTTCAAATAAGCCAGACACATATTTAAAGAAATAAAAGCTTTATTTAACACTAATAATAATTATAACACTAAAATAATATTATGTACAGGTCAGTTCGTTTTACGGGACTTCTATAGGCTCACAGGAGTCGGGACGGGTCTCGGTCGGCTTTGAGAGTAAAGGGGGTCCACTTGAAACTGTTTATCGGAATAGCGATCACGGCCCTTTAAGAAGAGGCCGATACCAACGGTCTCGTAGCACTCTTAGTAACGGGCTGTGTTTCCGCGATAGATTGTTAACACGACCTTTCAAAGAGTAGCCGATACCAACGGTCTCGTAGCTCACCACTCGGTGATAGGCTGTGTTCACGTGAAAATATACAATTGATAGGTACGGTTCGGTTGTGGCCCCTTTTACTCACCTGCTGCCGGTAATACGGTTGGACTTCGGCTTCGGCTTCGGTGGTATCGGTTCGGAATACGGAGTCTCTGCTCACTGATGCGAGTTGCATCTGTCATAATTTGGCGCTGTGGAGTGGGTGGGAGGGGGATGGGGAGGGATGTGATAGGGAGAGGAGGGATGTGCGGGAGGAGTGAGACTATCTCACTGATGCTGGGAATGCATCTGTCCTGTATTAGTGGGTACCATTACTGGTTGAGGACGTTTTTGATCTTTTTGTGAGTGTTGTGTATTTCATGATCGTAGTCTAGAAAGTTTGAAATGAGGGGGTTTGGGTGATCTAAATTGTCTTGTATGAAAGACGTGCTGTAGCGGATGATTTCCGTTTTTAGGAGGGGCATTTCGAGATCTCTGTGTATCTGGTTGTTCCTCATGAACCAGGGGGCATCGAGGCATATTCTGAGTGCCTTGTTTTGGAAGGCCTGAAGTTTTGCTGAGAGCGCTTTGTTAAGGGTGATTTTATTCCAGGCTGGGGCTCCGTAAAGAAGTACCGGCTTTAGGGTTTGGTTGTAGAGAAGAAGTTTGTTTTTAATGCCTATTAAGGGGTAGAGTTTGGAGAGGCGGCAATTTGCTATTTGGAGGGTGTTTTTGACGTGCTGATCCCACGTCAAGTTTTTGGAGATTGTAATGCCGAGGTATTTGGCATGGTTTTCCCAGTTAATGGGTTGGCCATTTATCTGAATGGGTTGGGGTGGGCCTCTTCTAATCCTAGAGATTAGGATGCCTTTGGTTTTATTGGCGTTTACTTTGATTTTCCATTTGGAGAACCATTTGATTAGGGCATCCATTTGGCGCTGGAGGGCGATATGGATGCGCTGGGGGTTTCTGGCTTTTGCTAGGATGCCGGTGTCATCGGCGAACAGGGCTAGTTCAGTGCCCTGTGTTTTTGGAATATCTGCCGTAAAGAGGTTGTACAGAAGGGGGGATAGTGGGGAACCTTGTGGAACGCCAGCTCTGATGCGGCGGGTGTTGGACTTACAGTCGCCTATTTTTATCTGAAAATCTCTGCCTTTGAGGAAGGAGGCTATGAGTTTGGTGATGCCTGGGGGGAGGCCGAGAAAGTGGAGTTTGGCTACAAGACCTTTGTGCCAAACCTTATCGAAGGCTTTTGCGATGTCCAGGAGGATCAGTCCCGCGGCTTCGCGCCTATTTAGTCCGTCCGTTACAGAGTCTACCAGGCGAGCTACCTGGTGGACTGTGGAGTGTCTGCTTCGGAAGCCGAATTGCTCATTTGGAAGGAGATTTAGTTCTTCAACTAGAGTTTGAAGTCTGGTTAGTATGACTTTCTCGGCTATTTTGCCTAGGGAGGAAAGGAGGCTTATGGGGCGGTAGCTTTCAGCAAAAGTTGGATTTTGTCCTGGTTTTTTGATTACTATTACGTCTGCGTTTTTCCAGGGCTTTGGAAAGTGGCGCAGTCTGAGCATTGCGTTAACAATGTTAACGATTTCCATAATGGTTTTCCGGGGGAGTATTTTAAGGATTTTATTCGGTATTTGATCGGGACCGGGGGCTTTCCTTTTTGGGAGATTTTTGATGATGCGTTTGATTTCCTCGGGGGATGTGGGGGTGATAATGTCGTTTTCGACTTGGTTAGTGACTCTATTATAGATGTGGTTTATGTCTCTTTCATGCATGAGTTGCTCGTAGTTCTCGTCGTCCGAGTCGGGCTCGGAGTCGGTCTCTGATTCGGAGTCGGAGTCGGGGGGGATTGGAGGGTTTGGTTGAAATTGTTTCCGCATTGCGTCAGCAAATGCTTCGGCTTTTTCGGGGGTGGAGTAGACGACTCCTCTTTCGCCGTGAATTGGGGGCATGCCTCGTTGGTGGTCGAGGGATAGGGTTTTGGCCATTCTCCAAAGTGATCTATCCTGGGGGTTGAGTGACTTTATTTTTCCCTCCCAGCGGGAATTTGCTAGTACGTTTAGTCGGTCTTTGACTTCCTGGGTAAGTCTGTTTGCTTCGCGTTTTATATGGGGGTCTTGGAGGGTGCGTGCGCGACGAAGAAGTCGGTTTTTCTCTCTGATTAAGTCTTTGAGATCTCGGGGAAGGTCCTGTGGGTTTTGGATATCTACTTTTTTGATTAATTTGGCGCTGTCCATTGCGGATTTTATGGTATTGGTGAGGGTGGTTACTGCAATATCTAGTTCTTGGACGGAATTTATTGGATTGATTTTGGTGTTGCTTTCTAGGAGTTCGGAAATATAGGAGAAGTTGTAAACGGTTTTTTTGGTGTGATTTGCGGTTGGTATGCCTCCTGCCGTGATAATGATTGGAAGGTGGTCGGAGCTTAGTTCGTGTCTTAGTTCGATGTTAATGTTTAGTGTCGTGTTTTTATACAAAACGATGTCAAGGATATCAGGAAGGCCGTGGCCATAGTGGGTTGGGGAATCGGGTGCGGTAACCATTATATGGTTACGTTGTAATATTTCGTAAAGCCTACGGCCGTTGGCCGTAGTTGTTCTAGAGTGCCAAAGGGCGTGTTTGCAATTCAAGTCTCCGGCTAGGATTGTTGGATGATTGTCGTTAAAGTAGCCTTCGAAGTCGGCGGGTCTGACCTCCTTATTTGGGGGTTTGTAGAGGGACACGATCCTGAATTTGGAATTGTCGTGCATGTTGACGAATATGGAGGTAGTTTCGACTTGATCGCTTTGTGTGGGGGGCGCATGGAGAAGATCGTGAGATATGTGTTTTTTGATATAGATTGCTGTGCCTCCTTTGCGGTCCTGGAGTCTATCGTTACGGTAGCAGGAATAGTTGGGTATGGTACCCCTATGATGTGGTTTAAGACCAGTCTCTTGGATGAGGGCTATATCTATTTGATTTTCGTGTAGAAATTCTATGAGTTCCGGTTTTTTTGAATTGAGGCTATCAGCGTTCCAGGTGACTATTTTAAGGGCTCTGGGTTTTGTTTGTCTAGACATTTTGGGGGCCTAGATTGGGTAATTGAAGGGAGCCAAAAGCCTGCATGAAGCTGGCGAATTCTTGCATGAAGGTGTGGATTTTTGAAATTTGGGATTGATCAAAAATATTGGGGGGATTTGCACTGGGACCTGGGGCCGCCTTGGGTTGTTGTGGGGTGGCGGCGTTAGTTGCCTTTTGGGCGTAGGAGATGCCCGGGGTGAATTTTTGGGTTGGGGGTATGATCCTTGTACGGGTTGGAGCGATGTTTGATGGGTGTTTGGGGCATTTATGATAGTTTGCCGTGTGGGGGCCCAGGCAGTTGGCGCATTTTGCGTCCGTGTGACGGGGTTTTTCACATTTTGTTGTGTGGTGGTCTTGTGCGCATTTTACGCATTTGGCCGGGGCGTTGCAATTGGCCTGGGAGTGGCCGAAGAGTTGGCATTTGTGACATTGCCTGAATTTGGGTTTATAGGTCTGGCTTTCGACCTTTATGACTAGGTGTAGAAGCCTAGTCTCTTTAAATATGGGGTGCTGTTGTCCTGTCACCTTGGGAAGGATGACTAGGATCAGGGGCATGGGGGTCTTGTCTTTAGTACGCGTCATTCTCGCGACTGACGTGGGGAGGTAGCCACGCTCGATAAGAGCGGCTTGGACGTCTGCGACGTCTATCTGGGTGGGGATTCCCCGGATTACGGCGTGGATTGCCTTGTCCTCCGGGAGGGTAAAACTATGATACGGAATTTTTTCGGTGTCTAAGTGCCTAGTGACTTTGCGGAAGTCGTCACTGGTCTGGGTGCGAATTTGCACTCCTTCGGAGGTATTTTTCGCGTGGAGGATGTTTACTTTTTGGGAGTTGAAGTGGCGGGACAAGGCTAGCCATTTTTCAGGGGCTCGAATGATGATGGGGGGGATTTTGGGGGTTTTGTGGGCTTCCTGGTCGGGGGGGGTTCCTGGGCCAGTAGCTTGGGTTTTTGGGTTTACAGGGGCCGTACCGGGGGGTTGGGGCCCTGAGCCGGAGGGGTTAGCGACTTCTTCGGAGGCAGTCGCTTTGCCGGGGGTTTTTTGGGTCTTAGCGGGTTTTTCTTCTAGGTCTGAATTCAATTTGTGTTACTGGCTCCTTCTGCGCCGGTTTAGGCGCTTGCGCGGGGAGGCAAGGGGGGATCGGACTGCGTCCGAATCGGTCTCTACTACGGACATGTCCGTTTCGAAATGATCGGGGGCATCGGAGAGCTCTTGAGTGGGGGTTTGGGTTTTTTGGGATAAGAGTGTCCCTATTTGAGAGGAGAGGCGGGAAATTTCCTCTCGGAGTCCATTGATGGTCTCATTTGCGGTGGCTAGTTGTGTCTGAAGGAATTCGAGCTGATTTTTATGTCATTCAGCCTGGGTTTTGTAGTGCTCTGCCTGGGCCTTGATTTGATCTTGCAAGTAATCTGACATTTGTTGGTTTGGGAAGTTTGCCATGGTGGCGTCGATATTTTCAGCCATAGTGGTTTTTGAATTTCGAAGGGAAAAATAGAAGTAGTGTTCTCGGGGGCCTGGGTGGCCCCGGGTGGGGGGGGGTGTAGTGTTAAGCACTAATTGTTAGTGGTTGGGGTCTCAGGGAACCTTTAACACACCAAACCGCCAGCCTCAGCGGTTCGTGGGAATTGGCTTAAGTCCACAGTGTGAAAAGGGCTGCTACACTTAGCAAGCAAGCTTACAAGTGAGCATATGTTAGTTAGAATAATTATATACCAAAATAATCTTACTCAATGGAAATCTGCTGGGCGACGTCTGACCTCTTCACTGTTACTCACTCGACTTTATCAATAGAGAGCGAGTTTATGGCTACACTTGTTTATAAGGCCTTTGCTCGGAATCATTCGGTTCTCCGTCGGCGAGTATGCGCTCTTTCAGTTTATTACAAGGAGAGGCATTATAGGCAAAAAGTCGACAAAATTGACATTTGAATTTCCAAAATGTATGAAAAAAAGTAAGTATAACTTAATAATATTACGTTTTCTTATAGTTTTTACCTATATAAATTAAACACAATGAATTTCGTATCAATTTATTTCATTTCAGTTATCAATTTCAGCATCCTTGAAAACCCTTGAATACCTATTTTCATCCGAATTCAATAAAATTTAAAAGATTTTACCGCTATATTGAATTTTTGAAAACAGATTCGTTTTAAGCATACTTAAAAACCCCTGAATACCAATTTTCGTCAGAATCCAAAGACATTTTACAGATTTTGCCGCCATATTGGATCCGCCATTTTAAATTTAATTTTTTTTAAGCAGATTTTTTTTAAGCATCCTCAAAAAAACCCTAATACCAATTTTCATCAGAATCCAATCAAATTTTACAGATTTTGCCACCATATCGAATCCGTCATTTCGAATTTTAAATATTCGGTTTCAGCATCCTCGAAAACCCCAGAATACCAATTTTTATTAGAATCCAAACAGATGTTCGAAGGGAAGAAGCTCCCTTACGGCTCATTTCTGGACCCAAACTTTTTTCATATTTTTGGATGTAGAATCACCTCTTAAATTTTGGCATGGCAGTTACTGATCACCCTGTATGTATGTTATACTTGAACTGTAGCTGTATACATATAGCAGTATCCTTTTCTAGCTTATACAAATACAAATTATGTCCATACTTTTTTTACATACCAGATTTTCTGAATGTTTATTATTCTCTTTTAGTTAAAACCTACAAATTCAAAGGTACAAAGACTATAAAAACTAATCAGCTTAGTTAAAGGGGTTTTAAAAAGTCTTAATTACAGTAGTTGCAGTTAATTTTCTGAAAGGGTCTTAATCAGTTATTATTCAATGGAGCAGAAAGGGCATTTGAAAAAAAAAACATTTGGCTTGGTTTCAAATCACTGCCTTCTTGGTAACAATAAACTGAAAAAAAAAATGCTTTGCTAAAATATAGCAATCAATATTTTTATCACGTATTTAATGTAACTTAAAAAACTGCTGCCAACAAAATAATAATTTCCCCTATAGTCCTAGATTGATTAAAATCAAAAACAAAACAAAATTTAAAAAAATTCAAAAAATTTTGAAAAAAAAAAAATCTTTTCACAACGGTATCTTTTTTCTGAAGCTGCTAGAATTTAGCATACAGTTTTGCTGAATTTTCAACAATGAATTGATTTCACTAGTGTAAAATCATCTTGATTTAGATAAATATAATTCTTATCGGATTACAGGTCCACCAATATCAAATGTATAACTTTTATGCAACCTTAGATGGCGCCGCCAATTGTACGCTCTCGATTTTTTTTGATGCTATGTGTCAAACCTTTTCAAAAATCAGTGCAAAAGTTACCATACCAATATATGCCACTAATCGCAAATAAGCGTGAAATAGCAGCTATATGTCATTTTTGATAGGGATTTTGTCATTGATTGTGAAAATTCTGTAAAAGTGCCATTTCTTTGTAAAATAAAATAAAAACTGTATATTCGAAAAAATAGCAGTGCAAAGTAAAGAAAAATATACAATAGTTATTTAAGTATTATGGGAGATTTAGCTCAGCGGTCAATGCCATCGATATAGCCTGACACTGATCTAATGATCGTGAGTTCAAACCTCACTGGCGCCGATTGCCTTTTTCAGTTAATTAATAATTGAAATTTGGCGAAGGCGTACTCCCTAGATATATTGGTTCGAAAGTCAATTAAAGCCGGTGGTTCCCTCTACTACTAGCCCACACAAGTCCTGGACTTAGGGGATGCTTAATTAAGTAGAATAGTACGAGGTTAAAAACAAACAAACAAACAATTAAGGGCAGTAAGTGCATTTTACCCGTTGAAGATTATTTTGGAGACGAAGTCAAAATCTCCAATACTGTACGAAAATATACATTAGACATGCTATTCATACTGATAATTTTATTTTAAATAGAAACACGTGTATAAACAGTAACTTAATTATTTATTTAACACTGTAAAAAGTAAACTGAATATTCAGTTAAAAGTGGATAGGAAATCGGAAGTTATTATCCTATACAAATGTACTTTAATTTTTGTTAAAAACGGTATAATTCTATAGTCACGTACTTAATATTTGTATACAGGGTGTTCCGTGAGGAAAGGGAAATATTTTAAGGATGTATTCTAGAGGTCAAAATAAGAAAAAAGTTCTTATAAACAAATGTCCAAAAACGACTCGTAAGGGAGCTACGCCCCTTCAAAGGGGTCCCAAAATTTCGATTTTTTATTAATAACTTCGGAACCCTTTGTCTTAAAGCATCGAGGTTTAGCACGTAATCTATGCTTTATAAAGCCTATCA